>VRYO01002253.1:18709216-18899744 GCA_009812075.1 Sialia sialis
AACTGTTTTCTGTGCTTGCTTGAAGGTTTGTGGCCTTTCAATACCTCCGTTCACAACAGATCACCTTCTCTGTTGGAGAGTTTCCTCCCCTACTTGTCCACTGATTTTTTTTCCAATGCTTTTTTTACTAGAAGGGTTGATAGGAAGGATCTCAGTATCTATTTAAACCAGGTCACGAAACCAAGTCATTCAAGATAAACAGTTTTATTCATGCCTAAAAAAATGCTAGATATTGCTTCCGGAAGTAGAAGAGGAAATTAATCATCACTGATTAAGCACTGCAAGTAAAATTAATCATACATCTGAAGGTTTAGCATTTTTTATTTGCTACTTAAGACTTCTCAGGAAGAAGAAAAATTGAGAGCTGGAATCCTTTGCCCACTGCATCTCCAGGGAAAACGAAGCAGCTGGCCGGTCTAGACAGTTATGATGCCTAACTTTTAAGACAATAAAGAAAAGATTCATTTTATCTCAAGTGACCGAACGACAGTGCTTTGGAACTGCCTTGTTTCCAGCCAAGAGAATGACCTTCATCCTGACCAGTGAGTTCCAGTTCCCACCAGTTAGGGTGATTAAGGATTTTTAAACCAGTTAGACACTGCCTAGTCAGGTTACTCATTATGTGCCTTATTCCCTTAGGCCCTTTTTTAAGCTCTGGAGAACCAAGCAGAAAAATGTTATGGCTGCTGTGGAACATTTTAGTACAGGACAAGCATTTTTTTTTATAATCAAAATGCAAAATACTTTTTTTTCCAGCCTTCTCATCCTATGGCCAGCTCACACAACAGACATTTGTTTAGAGAAAAGAGACTGGACTTCTGGTGAAAGGAAGGACAAATGCAAAACTTCACTTTATTAAAATAAGCGTGAAGAAAATCAAGTACAGAGCACAAGTCCATCAGGAAAACTTAAAAGGTAGGTTTATTTGATGGGAGGGGGAGAAAGAAAAAGGGAGTTTTCTGCTCATACTCAGATGATTAGTACATTTGAAACTGAGGATGGTTTTATTAACATTTTTGCAATGAACATATTTGGATGTTTATGTTAGTGGTAAATATGCAAGGAAGAGAAATCTGCGTAACAAACATATTGTCTTTTTAATAGTCTTAGGTCTAGTCAGTAACCTATCAAATTTAAGCCTTGGGACATCCAAGTATTAGAAACCTAGATTTGAGGCAACAGCTTAGGTTTCCATGGTCCTACCAGAGGCTGAGGCAAAGCAGCTGAAGTTACTGGAGTTAGTTATGCCTTCACTGCATTGATTCCCAAACAAACTAAATTAAGAAACCATACTTAAGATGTCTGTTCTATAAATATATCTTTTTCCATTTAAATGCACGTGTCGTCCATTTTAAACATCTCCTGTGACAAACTGTTTAATTGCAATATGCATGGAACAGGTCAAGGAAAACACACCAGTTTCCTGAGAACAAAGTCAGACAGGGAAACCCTCCTGAATTTCACCAATATTACTCTTTTTTTGTTGTTTTTTATGCAAGCAACTACGTAACATAATTATTTATCTTGATTTCATTTTGCATTGAAACTTTCTGAATTACTTGGATATGGAGCGGAATTGTTAAAAAAAAAAAAACACCAAAAAAACCCCAAAAAAACCAGAAACACACACACCAAAAAAAAAAATGGGATCCATTCCCTAATCTGGTAGCATACTATAGACAGCTGTGCTTGCATGAGAGGGCAGAAGAGAAAAAATAAACCAAAGGAGCAGAAAACAGCACTCCAACAATAGTACAGCTTGTTATCAACTCATTGTAGGCTAAGATTTTTTCTTTTCTGAGGCCAAGCAGGAATCACTAAGCGCTCACTGGATACATTCAGTCCCAGCTGAGGAGACATACTGCTTAAACCTCAGAGATTTCCCCACCCCACAGGAAAGGAAAAATCTAAAGAGCTGCAATTCCTTAAAGCACTGACTACTCATTTATTTGGAACCATTAGCAAAGAACAGGAGAGGATGGCTTCAATAAAAAAAACAGGGTTTTGATACAAAATTGCAACACCATGATTTAATGAAAAAAAAAAAAGAGCAAGGCTAGGTTCCTTTATGGTTGAGCGACAAGCCATGCAGATGTCTTTCCTTTCTAAACAAACTGCTAATGAAAGGGTCTGGATTGAGTACGCTAAAGGGTGCAAGTACAAACAGAAGTCAATATTCTGTGTTAAACTGCTGACTTCCTTACCAGAATGGTAAAACCAAGTTCAGCAAAACACTTTGAGCCCTACAAATTCTGCACAGTTGTGGTTTTTAAGCCAGATATAGACCCACATTACTCTGTTAAAAAATTATTCTAGATGAAGTGATCCAGAATAACAACTTAATTGCATTTGTGTTTCTTGGGCCAGAGAAACTTCAAGAATTTTATCACAGGAATGTTTTAAGGAATTACAGGAACTTCCCAGTGAGACAGTGTAGACAATATAAATGAGCATCTTAGGAACAGCAGGCTTATGCAGCAATGCTATTGTCCAAGATGTGAAGCAAGAATTGTCTGGGCCAAAAAATGTCTCATCTGTGAGAGGAACTTCAGCCTTTAGATCCAAATTCTAGATCTGTGCTTGCCAAGGTGTATTATTTAACAAAAAACTGCTTCCAACCATGAAAAGACTCTGAACCAAAGAGGTAGAAGAGGACCAAGTACTCTGAGCAATACTGCAAAGCTGCAGTATGTGGGCATCAGCTAGAGCCAGCCTTAGCACAAAAGGTGTCAGGTCCAAATGCAGTGCGGCTGAAGGCTCCCTGAAAAAAGAGATTCAATGCACAGCGAAAATGGGAGAAAGCATAAGCTGGTATTACCAAGAGCTTCTGAGAGGACATCCTGGGCACTAAGACACTTTTTACAAGATTCTGTCCTAAGCAATAGCAAGGATTAAGATAATGGACTAAGTTTGCTTTTTACTAAGTCTAAGAGTTCCCTGCAAAGAGGGTAAGGGAAATTACTTTAATTAATTACTTAAAATACATATGGTCTGCAGTGAGTGGCTGCACATTTTCGTCTTTTTGCCTTTGTGGTTTCAGTGGTGGTTAAGTTCCAACATGGTATGACCTTTCATGACTTTCATAGCAGATCATTGCTATTGTCCTTCCTTCTGCTCTCTGTATGCACCTAGATGAAATAATCCTTTCAATTTAATGCACAGCAGGACTGTAGCTGCTACCTCAAAACACCCCAAAACACGTCCAGGGAGGTAGCAATGAAGGGGCTGAAATGGAGATGCTAAACATCTTCCACAAAACACACCTACCTGGTAAGTACTGCTGCAGTCACCTTGGTAGGAAGAGGCTTTTCTGCCTCCACTCTGTGATTGATAGTTCACATATAGTCCTTTCAAGTACCATATTTGGCAAATGGTTCAACCCTCACCCAGAACTAAAAACGTGGTCTGAATTTCTCAAATCTCTAAAATCTAAATCTAAAACTACCTGTCTCTTTTTCATATTGGTTCGCAGAGCTTTCATGGAGCAATAAAGAGAATGTCAGGAGTATTTTATTTCACTTTCATCACACAGGTCTCTTTCCACATTACAGAAAACCAAATCCTCCATTATCCCTTAAGACAGGATTCTCTTTTATTTCCAGATAACATTTCTTGCTTTCCTCGGAAGCCTTACTTGAAAATTCTTTGCATTTTGTTTCTGGCTGGTTTTGTTTTGAACAAACTGATTTGCAACTACACTGAAATAAACAACCCCAAATATACCAAGGCACACAGCCTTTCCAAGCAGACAAAAGTGCATTTAATTTTCTTTACCTTCCTGTCCATTACTCCTTCTGAAAGAAAACAAAATTTGCTCGATTTCATATCAAAGTGTATCATAAGAGCCCTCAAGTAGTACATTAAATAGCTGGGGGGAAATAACAAAATAAACCAATAGATTTGATTTGTGAACCATCAGCAGAGTAGAACAGAAGGTGGTACTGGACAGACCAAAAAACTGCCAGTGTCCCTCATCTTAGAATTTCCACCAGCCAAAAACCGTGTGGGAGAAAGGATCACCACACACAATACACAAGTGGTAAGCAGAACCCTGCTAAGTCTTGAGCTAACTTGCTCTGCTACAAGTCCCTACAAAGCTTTGCAGTTCAAAATGTACTTCAAAGATCAGGGAAAAGACAAGTCTGTAAGACCTGGGGATTTACAAGCCTCACCAACAACCCAGTTCCTTGCACTCCTAATGGAACAGGCAGGACAGTTACATTAGGCAACGTCCATCCAAGTTTTGCTGCTTTGGCTCTGTCCCAGACACATCCATAGGCACAGTAAAAGGTACCCCACTAAGACTGTTCCAGTAAGATATGTAGCTTTCTTTCATTGATCCCAATTGCTTCCAGGTCAGATTATGCTGTACACAGTAAGGACTAGACTTTAGCCTAGTTCTTAAACTCTGTTTAGAAAACTACAGGTAGGTTTGGCAACACAAAAGAAAAATCCAAACCAAAAAAACAACTCTGTGTGTATATACATGCACGTATATAAAAACTTATTGTAACATCTGTGCAAAAAACTGAAGTGACCACTTATGCCTTTCCTTTCCTTCTCCTGTGCTCCTCCAATAGAACTCTAAAAAAAGGGATAGTCTTATTTCACCAAACCTTTTTTCAGAATTCATTGCTTCTGACATGAAGACTCTTCTCCAATTTTAACTCTAGAACTCTATCTGCCTTTTACAGAGTGAGGCATCAGGAATAACAGTGTGTTTTATTTTTCCAAGGCTAGGCAAGTTGTTTATTAAATCTGCAACTTCTCTGAGAAAACATGCACAAAAAAAATTAACAGGAACTCATTTTTCTATGGATGAAGAGGTACATCTGGATTGCCTTGTTCTCCTTTGCACAAGTGCACAGGTATTCTGAGAAATCGAACGTGAGTTTTCACTTCCCCAAGCAGCCACATCACTATTCTTTCTGAATGCTTAGGTCACAGGGTTGAACATGCTTGTTTTACTGCGCTGGTACAGTCTTCACAATAGCACCTCAGATATCCCAGATTACATCAAGCCACACTATACTGCACATTTCCAGCACTGCAGTTCTGCTTCCCATACTCAGGGTCTGCATGTTCCCCTCAGTCTGGTCACATGGGCCAGCTCTAGTCTCTTGATTGCCCTATTTGTTTTCTCCCACAATGCCTCCATCTCTATCACTACCTACACTTGTTCAGTACTTACCAGGGTGGAATAACTTCCTGCTATTTATCAAGTGTTTCCACTTCATCATTATAAGAAGTGCCTCCAAAATACAGGAGCTAAGGGCCACTCAGAATTCAATAAAATATTAAAATCACTCTAGGCAACTGGCAGTCAGCTAAGCTAGTGCTCAAGTTTGTTATCCAGCTTTATTGCAGAGAACAGGTTTACCAAGCTTCTCTTCAAGACAGAACTACTTCCACCATCCCCCAAGGGGCTTAGAAAATAATCTGTTATTATTCTAGTGCATACTGTTGTTTGGTTTAGGGGCTTGGTTTCTTCATGTTTTTTTAAACCCTATGTAATATCTACTTACATACTGAAAGAAGAGCATGAACACATTCAAAATTTTATTTCTATTCATATATTTTACAAGCTTCTGACAGACATCCAGTGAGTTCAACGACTCCCTAACTTCACACTCATCCCAAAATCATCTCTTTTCAGCTTTTTTTCCTTGCACAGCACTGGTGCTAGCCAGCTGTAGGGCTTTAGACTCAGTAGTGAGGAGGGACTTACACTGGTCACTCGGCGGTAGATCTGCGCAGCATTCTGGCACTCGGAATATGGATACTCAGACGTGGCCATCTCTAGCATACACATCCCAAAAGCATACACATCAACGGACTCATCATATTTCTCCTCATACATCTCGGGGGCCATGAACTCTGGGGTACCTTAAATTAAAAGAACGATTCAGACTCTAAATGTCTCAAAGCGAGCAGAGGCTGCTGGCGTTACTCACCGCAGGGACAAGCGGCTTGGCAGACCTGTGAGACAAGAGAAAGTGGAGGCAAAAAGAAGAGGGAGGAAACCCTTAGTGACTCTGTTGCACCAATGTACTTTGTGAGTCTTCCATTGCAAGGCCTTTACGGATTTACAGTGGCATGTGAGATTTGATGCAATTCCTGGTTTAGGCATGTTAGTTGATACAAATACCAGAACAGACTGGATTAGCCTGAAATCAAATGGGAGGGGAGGGGATAAGAAGAGGGAAAAACTGCAGACTAGCCATAGGCTGCAAACCAAATACTAAGGAGAGTTAAGGCACTTACCTTTTCTCCCTGTAAGAAAAGAGGCACATTAAACATGGTAGAATGAATTACCTGACTGCCCTCTGCTGCAAAAGAAGTAGTACTGGTAAGAGCCCACAGCTAGTCTCTGACCTGGTGCTCTCCATCTACTTGCTGAAGTAGAATGGTTCGGGTAAGGCCTTGCAATGAAAAGCTCTATTGTTCCAAATATAAATCTCCATGAAAAGAGGATAAAAGGTAATTTTCTGCAAAGGCCACTCACCAGAGCCCTTTTCTTCACATACTTACCTTCCCACCTGCAGTATATTTATAGGCCTACTGCAGATACAGGCATTAGTGAGGGACATCCTACAGTCAAAAATACTCAGAAATACAGAGAGATTGAGTTACAGGCACAGAGCGTGAGATTCAACAAGTCCCATTTAAATAGTGTGCAGAAAATTATTGCCTAGTGAAGCATCACAGAGCCCCTCTGCAAACAAAGGGTCTGCACTGTATGATCAGATTTACTTCAAGCCAGAGGTGAAAGCTTGCTTTTTGTAAATTTAAGCACAGAATTATTTCCTGCAGATACCAGATTCTGGACAATTTGCGGATCGTTCTACAGCCCATTGCTTGTTTCCACCACTCTAAACCAAAAAGAATGTAATTGCAGTCATTTATCCAAAGGCTAATCATTAACAGATAGTGTAACAGATAGTAATTTTCCATCGATAAATTTGAAGACATGACAAATATGCTCAAGAAATTATGGTTTTTAACACCATTCTTTTCTTCCCTATTAATACTTTGACCTGGTTAAGAAGCAGGAAATATTTCAGCGACAGCTTACAAGAAAGTTTACAGGTATACACCAGTGATCCCAGCTAGGAATCTGGCACAGGACTGTTGAGTAATGAACTTTAGCAAGCCCTAAATACTGAGAGCGAAAGAAACTTCATTCCCTGCAGTCTAGCCACCCAACTATAAAAACAAAGCTGATAAAACCAATTCTTTCAAGAATTCACAAGAAAGGTTACACTAGGTTCCAGCGAACTGACTTCTGGAAAAGGTTATGAATGGATACACAGGGACAGAGCCAGAATAAAGCAATATTTCCCAATGCATCCTCCTGGCTCACACAAATCCACATTCTACAGACTCCCTGAGTAAGGTGTTATACCACAGTCTGTTTTATTTAACTACATATATATAATATTGACTTTATTTGGTATACCTCAGTTTCTCATTATCCATAGGCTGCAAGAGATTCAATATTAACACTGGTGACATTAAAAAATAATTTGGCTGTATGAACTCATGCTACACTAAATATCAACATGTTGTTTAGTCACCAAAATGTATTTATACATTTCTTGAAGCAGCACCACAAAGGTAAGATATATATATATCTATATATAGCAAAGAGTGGTTTTATCAACAGTGTTGCACTAGATTGTTGGGCAGGACAATAGCTCTATATTCTGAAATAGCTCATGTTAATATATAAATATCAAAAGCACAAGCAAAATTTCAACATGTCTTTGAATTAGGAACACAAAATGATCTCTGCAACCAAGAGACAAAGCCTACATATTTTCAGGCTTTGACCATGTACCTTTTAAGCATGTTTTTTAGCAAAGTTTTTGCAACACTTGAGTCTCCAAAGAGGTAGACTGGCTCAGCAGCCTCCAAACCAGGAGAGGCTTACCTATCACACTTTTGGCAAAAGAAGCTCGTTTCAGGGTTGCCAGACCAAGGTCTCCAATCTTGACTGATCCGGTGGGGCCAGTAATGAAGATGTTGTCACATTTTAAGTCTCTATGAATGATGGGAGGAGTGCGTGTGTGTAGAAATTGCAAGCCTTTCAGTATCTGACGGCACCAGCTTCGTAGTACTTTAATTTTCATCACTTTAAATCTTTTCAAATACCTAATGAAAAAAGCAACAATAGGTTAAACAGATTCTGCTAACAAACAGACTAAACTATACCATTTGCTGTTTGGATGCAAAGAAAGTAATTAAAGACATGTATAAATTTAAACTTCTATTTTAAATTCTACCTAGTAGTTTCAAGACTTCAGAGGAGCTAAGGATGATTCCCCCTTACAAAATCTATCCCCTTTCTTCTAGCCAGCAGCCTATAATGATGAAACAAAAATGTGAAAGCTTGGTGTACATAGCTGATAACTCCTCTGCATACAAAATCATTCTATAGTAATTAGACATTTTGATTGCTAAATTTCAATGACAAATAATTCAAGGCTCACGAATTATTCTTTACCTATTTAACTTCTTAAACACTTAAAATTTCGACTTTGATTAACTAACTGGGTGCAGAGGTGGGTCACTAGATCCAAAATGTTAATAACGAGCGAAGTATAGAGCTGCGGAAAACTGCAAGAGCTCTGCAATCATTATTCCCTCATTTACAAAAGCAGTCCAAGCACTCTGCTCAAGGTTTCCACATTAGATTTTAAATCTGCTTCAAATTTACCTGTGGAGTTATCAAGTAAACTAGAAATTCTTAGAGATCCTCGCCCTGATACAGGATAGGGTTTGATCACCTGAATCCAGCTGGTACTACTCATTACTTCAAAACTATGGACAGATACACACAGAACAGAGAAAACTTTAAAAAGGCTTTGTCAAATAATTAAGGAGGAAGAGCTCATACCTAAGTCTGCATCCCTTTGCAGATAGAATGCAACCCAACCTTATCAGTTCTATCTCTGCCACTCCTTAAAACCCCACGTCAGAAAAGTCAAATTTCATACCAAAAATACTTCTCCATGTGCATGACCTAAGAATAAGATCTTACTCTGTTACTTAACTTCAGCAGATTAGAGATGCCACAAGGTGAATAACCTCTGACAGTTTTTAAGTGCTTTCCAGTAGTGTTTTCTCTCACCCTCTCCTTGGGTAACACAATTTGAAGTGAAGAGCTGTTTTGTTCCTTCTAAAAATGTACAGGCTGGACTACATGTAGAGAAAGGACTTGACTCTTGTTGGACAATGTTACTCAGACAGAGTCTCACATAAAGACCAGTTTCACACTACAGCAAAACTGCTAGTAAATTCTGTGACCAGCATGGAGTCTAGCAACTGCAATCTTGAAACTAAAAGTAAGTTGTGTTCAATTATTCCATGGTAGTGGTCAGTCTCTTCTGCAGATTGACTTAATTAGGAGATACAGTTCTGATGAAATGCCTTGAATCAGCTCCAACACAGAAATGCACTGTATTCATCCCTTTTACTTTAATTTCACCCAGCATCGAGCAATGTGGCTGTCATTGTGCCATAACACTGTCCTGAATTGTCACATGTCACTTAATGCAGAAAACCATTTCAAATGGAAGCACGTATAAACACTGAAAAATAGACAAGCCTACTAGCCAGTGTGTTTTCACTTTTCCTACTTTCATAGAATGGGCTTGAAGAGGCCTCAGGAGGTTTTCAGCCTAAGTTGCTGTAACTACAGTTAGATCAAGGAGCTAAAGGAACCCTCACTAAAGAAACACGAGAAAATTTCCTTGAAGGTATCATCACACTTGTATTCTGATCACTTTCTGACATAAGGTGACAATGTCTATGCCCTAAGTATCAAAACAAGAAGGGCAACACTTTCATCAAATGCACTTAAGATATGGAAGTAATAGTCAAATACATGCTAACACAAGTGCACAGTGTAAATCTAGAAATATGCCACAATCACATGAAGCAATTAAGGTACACCTGAAATCTCCCATACAGTTCACCTGCCAAGTCTCAAGTGAAGTGGACTAAAATAAACTAAAGCACAATTTTAACACCAGCTATTACAAGAGTGGGTAAAAACCCTATCCAGAACAATACTGTTTAATACATCTTTAGTTCAAGACCCTGGAACTTTTTTCAAGATTAAATAAAATGACTTTCTTATTTCAAGGTATAAAACAATCCCACAGACAGAAACTCTGGCTATTTCCTCCTACCAACTTCTTGTCTATTATTACTTCATCATCTTATTTATGATACCACACAAGGAGCCAATCCAAATATTAAAATCTGTGAGAGGAATAAAAAAAGTTAAAAAGAGAGGAAAAAAATACAGCACTACACATTTTGCAGAAAATTAGGCAGACTTTATTTAAAGGCTGCAAAACTATTAACTTATTACTTGTCTGAACACAGCACATGAAGGAGCAAATCTATTATTTTATCTGAAATACAATTAACCTGAGAAATGGCTCCACTGAACATATGGCTAAAGAATGTTGTTGTAGCCTTAGCTGTCCAGTACTATTTCAAGAGACAAACACTCCACTGTAACCGCAGCCCAGACTTGCAATGAGCCATTTTTCTTCTTAAGAATGTCAATTTGTAGCTATCAATAAGCACAATAAAAATCACAAGACATTCATAGGCTGTTTCAACCAAAGAGACAGCAAACTGTTTTCAGCTCCCACAGCTTGCTTACACATGTAGGGTGTGAATGCCTCTCCAAGAGTGAAATGGGCATTGAACAAAGTGAGGGATGCAGAGCCCCTTTATTCCAGAGCTGGCAGCTTTACTCCCAACCCCAGCAGAAGATGGAGGCTGGAGCTCCAAACTCCCAGCCAGGGCAGAGTGCAGGAGCCCCCACCAGCCCCACGCACCACTAGAGGCCCTCACAGCAGCTGCAGCTCCTGGGCTCTGCTTTGAACTCTGCCTTCAGCACACACTTCTGATAAACCTGTAAGTGGTGAATATTATTTTTCTTTTTACATGTTATTTGTATTATCCTAACACCCAAAACCTCCCAAGAGAGGTGAATTAGAGCTTGGAACTTTACCAATTAGCTCATCCTAAATGAAAAACAACTGAAGGGAAAACAAAGGAATTCTGAGAAATGAAAACTGAGTATTGCTTTCCTGAGCTCTTAAAATCCAGAAGGCTTGGGCATGTGCTTACTGGGACACCACAAGTGAAAACTGACAAGCTTGCTGACTAAAGATGTTTTGCCATACCTGCAATGCTCCTCTTCAACCACGTTCCTACAGTAGGTTATCCCTCCGCAAAAGGGCTCTGTTCACATCTACTCTAAATATCACCTAATTCTAGAGCTCTGGTGTTGTGCCAATGGAATTGAAATGCTGTGACTCGTCTTAATTTACTTACGTTTTTAATGTTCCAGATGTCATGAGTTCCGTCACAAGAACAATACACTTTTTTCCTTTGACTGTAGACTCCCAGGAATCATAGAATCTGACAATATTGGGGTGCTGAAGCCCTTTCAGCATCCCAGCTTCCTCTTTAAATCTTTGTCGCTCTGACTTGGACAGCTTCCGATCCTAAGGAAAAAGAAAAGGTGCATCAGAAAGGTTTGCTTTATTTTCTTATTGAGAGGCAGTAACTTGAAAACAGGTACACACACACAAGAATCAGGTGTCTTAAATGCCATGTGGTTTGCAGTTATCTTTAAATATTCTGTTTTGAACACATTCTATTAGTCTTTTTGTAATACATTGTTCTTTATAGTTCTGTTGGGTTAAGAACTGCAAGTCTGTAGATGAACTTTCCTTTCTGCTTCCTCCTGCTTTACTTTTAATAAATTCAGCTGTTGTCTGACTTGAGGTGGAAGGGGGACATAATGCCTTAAACCCTTCAGTGTTTGAGAATGAAATCAGATAATTTAAAGCATCTCCCTCTCATGTTGTACATAACAACCACCCTTCATTATTCCTAGATGTCTATCCAGGCCACTGGTAACAGATGGGATTGGACACCCATTGAAGGAGTTAAGCATCAAACCTCTACTCACATACAGTGTGTTGCTGTAGCTGTAGACTATCAAGTGAATTATTCAGATTCTTTGATTAAAAGCAGAACCTCACGATTGAGCAAGTTTGCTGAAATCTCACATCAACAAAACCAAAACCGTAACTCCCAATAGAGACAGAAAGCCATTTTATGGCCTGAGACAGAACATGAGAAAGCATTCCTGGACAATTCTGCTGGATTACCTACCAACAGCTCGCTAGCAGCTATCACCAAGACATTTATTACCTGAATGAGCAGCCCATCTCAAAGAGAAGACATCTCCTTGTGCCATGCAGCGTTCTCAGTTTACCAACATGCACTGCTCACACCAGTCTGACAGGCACAAATATACAGTTTGCATTTTAAAAAATTAAGTATTTCAGGACATCCTTAAAGCCAAGAATTTCAGAAGCATTGTTTCTAACAGTTATTTAGCAATAACCAAAGACCTATCTGTCAGATCTGAGTAATAATTTTAAGTCACTTGATTTTGCATTGTCTTTTCCATTAAAAGGAGACAGTAAAACTACACAGGATTGACTTATACTCCCACTGTCCTCCAGACAGCAATTCCTCTTCCCTTACTAACAGGTCATGTGTTTTCTCAATAGAATTCACCCACAAATATCTAAACCATCTTACATTCACTAAGATCATCAGCTTTTTCTAAAAGGTTCACAATATCTTCAGGTATGGGCAAACTTCTTTTTCAGATGAAGCTCCAATTTTCAGAAGTATACAATTTCCACAGGTAAAAGCCTGAAAACAAGTTAGAAACCACCTCAGGGATCAGTTTCCTAATGGTGTCTATGAACGTCATTCACCTTTATAATTCTTATGAAAATGAAAAATCCTCATGTATGACTAATTTAATCTACAGACATGAAAAAGCATTCAGTCCTACAACTACTTCACTCCGCAGAAATCAGCACTACCACCTCTTCCCATTCTTCCACAAGCATACTTGCACAAGTTTTGACGTAACATTTGCAGAAACACTTCAAAAATTGAGCACTCATATCTGATTAGGTGTTGCAGGGGGTTTTAATATGTAATTAGTACTCCCATTTGAGCTGTTTTACCCATGTAATAGCTTTCCTGTCATTATAATGGGAAAGGGAGCACAAGTTCTGTTTCAAACCTGGATCTTAACTGCTTCAAACTGCAGTGAGACAGAAAAGCAGGGAGCTGCAAGAGGTACAGCTGACCACACACACTTTTAAACAACAGTGCTTCACACAACACAATCACAGCACCATCTTTCTTACAAGAAAATAAAGCAGTACTCTCAGCCTCTGCTGACTGATATAATTCACTTTTTAAAAGCATTGTATTTAGCTGTATAATTCAGCTATTATATATGGTCATTATACAAAAAAGGCTGCAATAATTACTTTTCTATTACTTTTAAATAGTCAATATGAACACCTGCTTCTATTTTTGTCCAAATCCAAGATTTTAGATACACATTTGGATTACATTTCCTTTATTGTGTGCATACTAACAACTTATCTGCCACAAACACTGTAACTCCGTTTTAGACCTACACTTCACAACAAGTCAAGGGTATTTCATTTCATTCTCATTTTAAACCACGTAACCCAATCTCCCTTAAGGGCTTTATTCACTTTTCCCTGCCCCTGTACTGCTGTCCCCAAATAGAAACTAACAAGTGCTAATCACTCTTATCAATGAACGGACTCCTAAGAGGCACCCACATTTGGACTCATTTCTCTCTCTGGTCACATCCATGGCAGCATCATGTTCCTGCAAACACAGCTGTGACGTTCAGCAGACACTCAACACTTCAGTATTGGCATTAAAAACCCACCAAGACCGTGCAGTAAACTAAGTAAAACGACGCTGCTTTCAAAGTCACAGTGCACCAGTGATCTGGGACAAGTTTGGACAAAGCACAGGCCAAAAACTTTCACCCAGGAACACAGCTATGTTTTTGCAACCAAGGAAACCCTGCACCCTTCAGTACATAACTGCAGCAGCAAAAGGGAACATTAAACAGAGCTGGAAGAAAAAGACAGAGGCCACTTGTTTCATAAGCCCAGCAGTGCATACTAGCTTTTACTACTCTCATTTCCTTGGACACACAACCCACACCCTCATCCGTAACAGGTTTTTATATTCTTCTCCTAAAAGAACACTAATGTTAGGTTAGAGAAGACTGTCAATATACCTTGAAAGAACCCACAACCCTTCAGGAAAATACTGGATCTCCTGTACAATTATACCAACAGATTCTGTATACACAATGACTGGTTTTAGCTATAGGAATTACATTCTAATGCAATTTGCAAACAGTTGGCCTGCACGCCAACATACAATTTAAAATTACATGTCCACTTTCAAAACCTGAGTAATTAAAACTATTAGACAGCACCATCTCCCAGGCTGCATAGAGACAGACTAGAATAGAGCCCATCCCAAATGCATGTTGGCATCCTTTGAGCTGTTAGTATGGGCAAAAGTGACAACTTGACCTCACGCTTGTTCTTGTAAAGGCAAAAAAGCAACTTAAGCAGCTGCAGCTATTGAAATAAGCCAGTAAAATAGAGCACTATATGTAATTTGGGAGACTGAGCTGTTACCAGCATGTTAGGTATAAATAGCTCAGGAAAAGCAGGGGAATGAGAGTATCTTGGCACCACATGGAGCCAGAAAATGGCTGTACAGCATAGCTGCGGCAGAGAGAAAGAAGCCATCATCACTTAGTAAGAATTTAAAAGAGCGTTTTGCAAGACTTTGGGAAGGGAACACTTTTCACCATCCTCAGATTTAATTGCATACTCCAGAAGACTCTCAAGCCCAGATGTATCTTCCCAACAAAGCAACTACTGGGGGCAGTATTCAATCTACCACGGCCTCTGAGCAAGAGTCTGCAGAACTGCAGGACCCTCAGCTCTATCTCCACCTCTAATGATGCAATGAAGTCTGTGGCCTATCACTCAAAAGATGCCCTCCTTTTGATTGAATTATGCAAAGTGTGAATCAGGCAGATCTATCCCCCGCAGCCTTTTTCCTATAACTCACCATCTAAATAGGTACATAGATGGATCATTTCCACACGTATTTGCCGTTTTCATTTGAAAACAGAATCGTAGGTTTCATAGATGAACATTCCAGTTCCAACAAGTACAAGATTAGTTAGACAACTTCAATGTTTTTGTTGATTTTTAAAAATTTTATTTTTAAATCAAACAGCCAGAAACTAAACCAAGTAGACTCACATATAGTTTTCCATAAACCCAGGAAACTTGAACAATTTTATAAAGAAGCTAGCACTTTAAGAACAGTAATACTACACAGCTTGATATCCTATCCTTCAGAGACCAAATCATTTTGCAATTCCCACAAACAAAATTTTTTTACCATAAGCAGCTTTAGGCAGACAAGACAAAGTCCCAAATCTAGAAGTTAGCAAATCACATTCTTGTAGTAGCTCAGCTGGCACATGCTGAGCAGATATAGCCCAAATATTTTTAAAAATACACAAAGCCACCAAACTATAGGAGAGCTTGCTTCCTAAAATGGATTTAACTACCTTATAAAATGGACACCATTGTTCTTCCTAAACTGATAGCTTCCCTGGAGGACCTAAGTGTCACATCCCAGTTACTGGGCTGCCCTCTGAACAAACTGAAACAGATGCGTCAAGCCTACTCTGTCCATTTCATTCATTCCTTTCCACCTACATTAAATTGTTTTGACAAGCCAGGACAAACAGCAAGGCTTCCCAGCACGTGACTTGTGGTTCTGCAGTGCCAGGGGCCTGAAAGGAGATGAGAAGCAAATGAAATGATTGTTCAGTTCAGAGTGACTCAATAAGCTTTTTCTTGGCTGTTTCCACTTATCCAGGTCCTTCCCATCAGATTTGTTTTGGTCAGGCAAGAGCTATCAGAGGTGTTTACATTTTTCAGTGTAAAAACAGGGGTCTTGAGGATTCATGATTAATCCAGGTACAGGTTTATTCCTCCACTAATTTCCTTAATGAACAGCAGCATCAATTAACACAGCATTGTTACTACCCTCTTTCTACCTCTGTACCTATATGCCTTATATAAATGAAAAACAAACCAACCCAAAACAAAAACAACTCCCATCCTCTCTCAAGATTAGCTATTGCAACAAGCCACAAAAAAAAAAGTTCATCAATAAAAATGCCTGTATTCCTCAGGTGATTTGTCTCAGCCAAGACTTACTACCTACCCAAACTGAAGTCTGGGACAACTCAGCCAGCATTAAAAGGACACTTTTGCTGTGGTGGCACAGTGCACCTCACTCTCAAACCTAGATAAACATACTGCATGATACCAACCAAGTGGCTGAGAGAAATGCTCCACACAGAAGGAACTACATCTGCCAATTCCTGCTATACATCCTCCAAGGTGATTTTCACTTCCTTAACATCAAGTGCGATTTACATCACTGAAGTGCTAGGGAACCTTCATGCACAGCAGAACAAATCAGACTCACAAAATCCCCCTTGATCTGCATCTACAAATAAGTATACTCATAAGTAATATGGGTCAATTTTAAACTGTTTGGGTCTTGGTGTTTTGGTTTTTTTTTTAAACCACTCCAAGGATGAACTGCTACACAATTGAGGTCTTTGGTCTTCCATAATGTAAGGAAGATTAAGCAGTAAAGAGGAAACAGAGATATATGAAGTGTCCAGTCTACTACAGACAGGTTTTACTAGCTTTCTACAAATCATACCACTAGACCCAGCAATGATTCACAGCTATAGTGCAGGGACAGTTACTGGGCTATTTGGCAGGAAGAGTTAACTAGATTACATCAACAGTGTGTAGTTTTCATCCAGACATGCACTAGAAAAATTAGCACCAGTGAATTGCCTTCAAGTGATGTGATCTGTAAATGTACAGCCATGAGAGACTTCAAAGTGCTGTTGAATTATACATAGTCTGAATCACAACCAAGGTAAATTATCCATCTCTGCTGAGGTTACACTGAGCAGCATTTTATCACGCATTCAAATGTCTGAAAATCTGAGTGAAGACACTGCAGCTCCCAGCCTATTATTTGGAGAAAGAAGTAGCATACAGAACAGACAAATGTTCTTCTGTGTGCATTTCTGCAGCATATGAGAAAGGCTTTGCAAGGCTTTAAGCAAGGTTAATGAGGGGTCATCAGAGGAGAAGCTAGCAAGACTGAGCTCTGATATTCGGCACTGTTAATGGAACTGAGGCTTTGTGGGCTGCAGTGTTCTCATCCTGAAAAAATCTAGCAGTTAAGAGGAAAAAAGAGCACAGTAACCATTGAGCTAGATTAACAAAATATCAACAAAGAATCCACTGAGCTCAAAAATCATCCAGCATTACACAGTTGGTGCCTAGAAATGGAAGTCTCAGTGCACAAGCGCTGCATCTACTTTTCTGTGTCAGCACATAAACCACTTAATACTTTCCAGCATTAAAGACTAGGCAGAGAGATAATAGGGAGGGGAAAGGGATTGTTCAAAATGCATCCCTGTACAGCAACAGACTCAAAAACTTATCAAAGATCTGCACAGATCCTTCTATCATTCTACTTCCTAGAAACCACTGAACACAAAAATACTGATTAAATAGAGCTGAACAGCTGCTGTTCCAAACATACGTACCCAGGCTAAAAAATGCCAGCTCCCCCAGCCACTCTCCTCAGAACGTTTGTGCTCTGGACACACTGCTCTTCATTTGGCATGCTCTAGCACCTCAGTGTTCTCCTCATAGTGAGAGGCCCAGAACTTTCCAGTTACTTCCCTGCTCATCTTAAAGACAGAGGACAAAGCTTCTGACAGGTAGCAAAATGCAATGCAACGCCAAATGAATGAATATTCACTCAAAGAACGATTTCACATTGCTCCTTGGCAGTCTCCACATGAAGAAACCATTTCATACAAGCTACAGACAATCTTAATGGAGCATGAAAATAACCTTAAGAAAGATATCACTGAAGTATAAAACATATCTGACACAACAGAAAATAATAGGCTTGAAACAGTTACACATTTTCAGGTTCCTGATTAAGAGTAAATATTCGCTGTAGGTTTCCCCTTAAAGAAAGTACTGAAAACTCTTTAGGTTTCAGGAAAGCACACAAGTAGTCAGCCTAATTGAAACACTCAGGGATTATTACCATTACTTGTCTGCTTCCTGGTGAAAAGCACCTGCCTTCAAAATTTTTCACCACTGGTTATGTGGAGGAGAAAGGAAAATGGGTGACTGATTTGATAATTCTCTTCTGTGTTCTAATTTCTGCCATTTCAATACACTACAATAGTAGCTAAATAGAAAATTCATTGGAAGATGAAGTTAATTTGTTAAAAACACAGAAAATACAAGTGCTTCTTGTCCTCTCAAAATTGCTGCAGATAAGTGATGCAGCAAATGCACACTACTTAGGCTGCTCAAATGTTAGAAATTAAGAAACAAATTATATATAACCCAACAGATAACTGATAGTAGGAGGAGGAAAGGAGGGAAATGAAACTCTAAACGATCAAACAAAACTACCACAGAAATCTTCATCAGTCACCATTTAGTCTAAGTCAATTATACATATCCTGAAAGAATTTGTACTTGAGCAAGTACATCTTTGTCTCAACACTGAAGGGGAAATTTCTGCAAACTACAGCCCACATATGTGACCAAAAGATTCCATCACCACTCCCCATTTTATCCTGTGATTGTCTCCGTTTAATGAAGCTGTGACTCACCACCACAGGGCAAGGGGACAGAACAAGAATTCTATTCCTCTGATGTGCTCACTTTCCTGCTTTTACATCTGCAGTAGCTTCTGTGCCAAGAGTAGCAGTAGCAGCATCTAAGACACCTGGTGGCAGTAATGTCATGGACTTTTAACCTATGCTTGAAGGGACATCCCCAGTGAGTCTCTTAGTAACAGAAAAGGTATAAGAACCGACACCCCTGCCTGCTTGCACCAAGCTCTGGTATCATTGCAAATACAATCTCCATCATGAACACAACAGCAGAAAAACACTAACAGTAGATGAGAACGTCTCTTCTTTATGTAAAGTCATGAGAGTCTTGAAAGTACACTTCCCGATAAAGTAAATCTTTTGTTGCAGTAGCACTGTGGGAATTTTTATTTTCAGCAATGCCAAAGGCGACCACACTGCTGGGATATTGCACTTGGATACCCTTTGCAACATTAGATGGAAGGCTCGTGGCCGGTGCTTACCAGGAACAGAGGGTGCAAGTGCACAGTTTGCAAAAAATTCAGCCAGCATAGATTTTTAGGTCACTATTAATTTTAAGAAGCATTATTAATCTGTACAAAGTCTCTATTGGATGCTCGTTTTCCACAGCTGTGTTATGAGTGAATACACACATTAATACACATCTGTACTACTCCTCTCCCCAGCCTCTCACATCAGCAGCAACATCCACGGGCAAAGCAAGTAGGCTGTACTCTAACCTGAACCAAATGGCCCTTCCAAAGAAAACAATGACTGAGCTGTACATCATCTAATCAGAGTACATTAAATACCATATTCATACTTCACCAAATCAATTACATATTCTCCTTCGCTCTCCACAAAACAAGCAAGTAAAAAAATTTTAAACAGTAGATATGAAACCTAAAGCATAGAATGACTTCCTCTGGAATCTTCCAGGTCATCAGAAATCTGGACTAAGAATGGCAAGCAACTGTTTAGGCTTCAGTCATTTCTATTCTAGGGTTGCTCTAGGCAGCATTTGTGTTTCCTTACGTGGAAGTCACAGGGGTTTAAAAAAAAAAAAAAAAAAAAATGGCTAGAAGTTTTATTCCATTTATCTATCCTGAGAAGCTCAACATTAAGGGACAGTAATCCATTTTAAAAATCCCTTTTAAAATATTGGGCTATACAAAAACAATCAGTAAAAGAACAGAGAGCTCATCTATTTATTTTCACTTTTAAATTGTTATTTGATCCATGGAAGATAAATTGATAAGTTTGCTTTCTGATAGCAGTTCTCCAAAAGGCTTATGTTTATTACATACAGCTTATTAGAGAATTGAAGTGTTGGCTGAATAGAATTCTTGATGAGCTATTAACCAGCTGGACCATCTTGTCACTTGGCTCAGATGCCTCATTAAAAGTTCTGAGGCGCGCTTCAGTTCCCATTTTGCACAGACCTGATGGTTCTGTCAGTGAGAGGGAAGGTACATCCAATCACCTCAGCTTCATTCTACTATGAAAACCCAGTTCTCCACTCAGGGGTGACAATACTTCAGGAAAAAAGCCTCCTCCACAATCCATTCTGGTGACCTCACAGATTTATTCATTCAATGCATTAAAAGTGCAATTGTAGATTTTTGCTTCATGGATTTCTGTATGGCTCCAAGTCCTTTTATGTGCAGCTGCATGTCTAGACCATTAGGGTAAACCCTTAACTGATTCTGATAAAGGCAAACCAACTTAGAAAATCAAACACATATCACAATTCTTCATCTCACAGTCTTGACAAAGCTAATGGCAAACAGGACAACACAGCTATAGCCACTTTTCAGCATGCTGGAAAGTTGCATCGATATTTTGGCTGGAAAACACCCAGGAGTTTCAAGATGACTGCAAGGATTCACTATTAATGAGCACAGTAAGGGCTCACAAGAACAAGGAATGTTCTCCTGCCTCTGAGCACCTCCCTTGCAAAAATCTCAGCATAAAGCTTAGAGACAAGCATCACATTAGCCTTCCCCACCCCCCACACTGCTCCAGTTGTAAAATAAACTCACATCAGCCTACAGTACACATTGGCTTCAACACCGGTACACACACTGTGTTTGCAGCCTGGTTACCCTCCAGGAGTCACTCTTCCCAGCTTCCCTCCATTTCCTTCAAACACATCCAAAAAAAGTACTTCATTTAATTTACAAAACAGTGGATTACTATCAGTTTTGACAGGATGACATATGAAGTGTAGGCCAAGTACTGGCAGCCAAGAGAAAATCCTTACAACAATCACTAGAGAACTCCATGCCAGACATCTCTCATTCAGAGACAGATCTCTCACTCAGAGATCCTTCAGGGATTCCAGGAAAAAACTGCAAATAATTGCCAGGTGTTCTGCATGTTCTTGCAAGACAAGAGAAACCAAAAAGGGATCTCCTGTAGGGAAAGACTAAAGAGATCCAGAAACAATGAGTTTCAAGGGGTGACCTAAATGTGTGTTCTAGATGAGGACTCAGAAATACTTGCCATAAATACCAGTATTAGTACAAGCATTTCACAAACATCAAAGTCCCAAAACACATAGGAGAAGCAGTTTCAAAAAATTTTTACACATAACTGGTGTAAGTTTCCATGATCTACACCTTCACCTGAGGGTTCTCATAAATGGAAACATTAATAATCCTTCCATGCTTACTCAAAAGGTTGACTGATGAAACCACTTTCTTGCATCACTTGCATGTTTACTATAGACTTTCACAATAATACCATATACATCAGAGACACTTATTCCACAGCACACTGTGTACATCTTTCTTAGCTAACATCATACATGACCTGCATCTAAAAAGTTACTCGAAGTCAAATATTTCAGACAGTACCAAGTGAACCAGTAATATTTTAATTTACTAATATGTAAATTTAACAATATGCATATTATCTTTCAGAGAGCAAGGAACTTGACTATAGCTGAGTCAGGAGAGAGAAAACTTTCAAAATTTTAATAGTGGACAAGTGGTAGGATGAACAACTAAGAGAACTGGCATGATGAAGCACACTCTGCATCCATAAGCTTAATGGGCTTTGCAATTCAATCCTGAACAATTTTAAAATATATTAAAATACAAGAGGAAGCAAGGTTTAATTGAAAGGCAGGTGAAGGGACCACTCAGCTCCTATTGTCTAATGCAACACAGGATGCAATACATGAAAACAGCCAGGATTTTGCTGTATTCTAAATCAAAGTGAAAACACGCGCAACTCAGGCACAGAGGTACTATTTTTACAGAGGATGAAAGGGGAAAAAACCAAAGCCACACAAACCCTTTAAATGTTGGATTGACCTGCAAGAAAAGCCACTGACAACTAAAACTCAGTAGTGTCAAACAGGTGAGATGAAAGTATCAAGAGAGTAATCTCCAAAGGGATAAAAAACACACAGCTAGGAAAAAGCACTAGAGGAAGTTGAAGATGAACAGTTAAGACTTCTTTTCCTTTGGAATTTGGGAACTACATATGGAGTATTCCCACTGGCAAGGCTATTTTGTATTAATTCAGGTTTTTTTCCAAAGAATACTTCTGGGAATATCCCACACTGCCAGAAGACCAACCATGACCAAGAAGGCCTCAGATACTCAACACATTATCTACAAATCAGCTATTCAAACTGCTAGAGCTTATCCAAAACGTCTGTTTCTCATTACATTGTGCTTTAGTCACATACTGTCTGTCCTTGGTCTGGTGCCACTTCATTTCAATTGTTTCAACAGGAATACTGGAAGGAATTTCTTGAAGGCAAACTCTAATGCCTGTGTATGTCATGGTCCAAGGGGCCTGCCTTGAATGGGTCATCACAACCTGTAAACAGGCTTCTTGGTTTTCAATTTACCTCCTACTTTGTCCCACTGAAGAATTCTACATGCAGTTCAATATTCAGCTGAGTTGTGAACAAAAGTGCTTTATCTAAAAAAAAAAAACCAAAAAAATTTTAAAATATTCAAATAACATATCCATCCAGTGAAATATCTGATATTCTGTGAATCATATACAAAAACTACCTACTAGTTACCATGTTTAACACTGAACACCTTCCCTCAGCAAAAAAGGTATCTGAAAATGTTCTCAGCAAAATGGCTCTGTCTGAAACACACTTCATGTGTTCAGCCAGTATCCACACACAAAAAGCTACAGAAACTGAAATTCTAAGGAAAAGCAGTTCATCAGAAAAGCTGTTCTGGTGCTGCATCCCTAGCATCACTGGCAACAATTACATTTCTGTGGGGAAAAGAGTGGGTAAGTAGATTTGACATATTTTGTATTGCTGTTTAATTTAAATTCTTTGCACTGCTACACAACCCCCAAACACCACCATAGTAAAAGCATTTTAATTAAGTTAAAGACAGTATCAAAGATAACAGACACTTGGATCTGGTTTTAGCCTGAAATCCATTGATGAGTATTTTAACAAGCACACAGGCTTGCTCTTGCTAGAAGGAGTCAGTAAAGAACTATCTTTCCCCGGTCTTGAGATAACAAAGGCCACACAAGCCTGCTTTTCACAGGCAGAGCCAGGACACAACTGAACAGATGTCTAACAGAGCAGCCATATTCATTTTCAGAATAAGAGCCTCCTGTCCAACTACCAGTTAACAGGATGTGAACAGAGGCAGGACAAACCCACATAAACAACAGTCTGGAAGCACCTGAGAACTAATTCATTTCCAGTTCTGTTACTACTCCAATAGACTCTTCAATTAACTCAAAAACAATCCTAGTGCCAAAATGAACTTTGCAATAAAAGCTCCAATGCTGGAATGCCTGTTATTAGAGATACTGATGAAAACCTCATCAATTCCTTTTAAAGGCTATCGGGTAGCACTGTAATGGTTTCCTCCTTAAGACCCTATCACTACCACATAAAATCATTTTTCCACAGAATGGCTCTGATCCAAACACAGATCTCAGTACTTTGGAGGGACAGCTGCGCAAAAATCTCAAGAGCTCAATTCTAAGACCTCTTCTCACAGGGAATTGAAAGGTGGAAGCGTCATTAAGTAGTTTTAAAACTCTCAAAACCTAAGAACATTTATAAGATAGTTTTCTTCCTATTACCAGAGTTTTTGTTTATATCTTGTTTCTTAGTTTGGGCCCCTAAAACTGAATTATTTCAAAGGAAAAAGAAGGAAGACAAGGACTTGAATCCTTGTTCTCTAATTACTTACTAAAAATGAGGGCCAAGTGAAAGCACCTGATGTTACAGCACCTCAGAATTATTGCAAAGAGGCTTCAGTAGCCAGCAAACAATACCACAGTACAGAGCAGCAAGTGTTAAAACTCAAAATTTATAATTAACAGAACCAGCTTTGATACTTAACAGCCTAGAATTGTGAAAGAGGGACAAAAATCAACAGACCATCCAGTAAGCAGGAGCTGGATAGATGAATCACAGTCACAGCATTGCAGTCCTATCTTCAAAGCTGTTGGCAGGCTGAAAAATTTATGAACAGGCATCTTCAGAATGAGTTGCAACATATCTGTCCGTCAGAAGCAGGCATTCTCCCTTGTGATTTCACTTTGCAAGTAATAAAATCCAGACTGCACTGCAAACAAAGAACTGCAGTTCTCCCCCTGGCCTGCTCTTGCCCTGAGCACTGGGAGGGTTTTGATGCAATTTTAATCTCTCCTATGCTTCCAACACACATTGGATCCTACAGATCTTTCTTGTTTTCTATTTCAAAGCACACTCTCTCAGAGAGACCCGGTCCATACTCTAGGCACCTTCTGATGAAGGTTCCCACAGCCATTAGATTTGGCTCTGTCTGCAGAGCAAATGAATGCTCCATGCAGACCAAACTGAGATAGCTTGAGCACATTCACCACGCTGAACTGCTGACTCAGTGCAAATGACTCCGTTTCAGAATTAGTCACACATGTGAGTATGTGAGGTGGAAACTGAAATTTATGTTGAAACTATGAACTCTTCTTATCTCAACGACTTCAGTATGCTTGTGCCTAAATAAGGATTTCACAAGAGGTCTACTGGTAGTGATCAGGCTTGTGGAAACAGGATGCTTCTCCAAGACACGCAGTGGAATGGCATTGTACAAACACAGTGCAATCTTAAGATCATAGAAGAGATTGTAGCTTCATACCAGAATTAGAATTATATCCAGGATTAACTTTTTTAATTGAAGATCAAAATATTCAGGCAATACAGGGGCTAACTGCCTTTTCCTATTATGAGCTCCTGTCACTCCTTCCTTCCAGAACACAATTTGAAGTTTTAACTTCCCAGGAAAGACAAACACCATTAGACATAGCACAGACCAGTCTCTGAGCTAATTAAAAAGGAATTCCCATCCAATGTTTAAGACACTGAACACTAAAACAAAACCAAAAGCAGCCAAGTACTACTCTAATTACAGCTATGTTTGGATTGTTAATTCATTTTTTGCAGTTGTTTCATCTATATACATTTCTTTGGACTTTTAGCTTCCCCTCCTTCTGTAACAATCATCTATTAAAAAAAAGGAAAAAGTAACACATCACAAACATCTCTCTAACTCGGCCATCTGTGTAACAACACTGTTTGCTGGTAGCCATTTTACTTAAACCCTGAACATCAAGAGTACAGTTCAACATGAAAAAGACAAAAATTATTTTTAAAAAACCTACAAATACATAAAATTCTACATTTCAGAATACATTAGACAAAAAAGGATAAAAAAGGATTTTTACCAAATCTGGTAAAAATCCAAGCTGTATATTCCATTCTTTCTATACCACTTTTCCCTCAAAGCTCATGGGAAAGCCGACATTTTCACTAGGGCATTTGCTTTTAAAATAATACAAGATTCATCTTTCAAGATCTGAATTTACTACAACTAAAGTCATTTGAAGAACAGTGTATTTTCACAGATGCTTCCTTCAGACAAATTACAACATATTGCTACCAAAGCTGCTTCTCCATATCTAACTACTGAGATTAACAGCTGCAAAGTCTGCTACTAGTACAAATAGAGAGGCTGCTGTTCAACAAAAGACTTGCTGCTTGAAAATTTCAATTCCTATTTCTCCAGAGAAACTCACATGATGAAGCAAGCCATTTCTGAGGATATTAAAAGTTCCTAGCTTAAACAGTTGCAACACGAACAAGTGAACTGAATAACATTGTACAGCTTTGTACCCCACTTTTCCCATCCTGAGGGTTTGACTGGCACATGCAATACAAAAGGTAATTATATATTTATGAAACAAAGCCAAAACACACTAAGTGCAACAAACTGCTTCACATGGCATCCTATAGATGCTGACACTGATTTTTCACAGACTAGAGCATGGATCAAGTCTACGGAGTTTAAAAAAGGCAGTTTCCAAGTAAGTTTAACTTAGAAAACATCACCTCTTTTAAAAGTTTTTTTTTATCTGAAAACTCCACGTGGAAATACTTCCTCAGCACAGAGACAACACACCTGTCTCAACACTGCTTTTAGGTCCCTGCTTCACAGCTCTCATGTATAAAACATTAAGGTGCCAATGGATGCAATAAAGCAAATGTTTTTCTCTAAAGCAGCTGTAACAGCTTGGCTGAAGCTTCTTAAACAATTAAGTTCAAGACAGACACTTGGCTTGAAAATTTGCAGCCAGGTAGTTAAGTTACACATCGGCTGAGAACAGACTCTTGAGACAGGACTCAATCTGAAGTGGTGCTGCCTAATGTATTAGACCCATGTGTACCAATCAAGAATTTAAAAGCAGATGACCACTATGTAACTAGAGAGCATTACCAACACACTTCTTCCTAAGACAGCTTGTAAAATCATAGACCATTACAGAGCTAAACTGCAGAACAAACAGGAAAGACAAATACACTGATTTTCATACTTTCATAGGAAGTATCAACAGACACATTATTCCAACTGATGAGTGGTAATGCAAATAAATTCAGTCATATGGAGCTTATCAATAACTTTAACCAACATTTTAGGCATCATCAAGTATCAGACTGAACATTCAAATATTAAATGGTTGTAGCAGGATTTTTGATAGCAACACACAGAGGGGCTGCAGAAGTAAGCAAGGTGTCTCCTCATATCACTGCCCTTAGGCAGCTTCATCTCACTGCATTCAATGCTTGGATTTCCAGTTGCTCAGCATAAGAGCACAACACTCTAACACTTTTATAATAAAGTAACTGAAGACACCTAACAGCAACTATTGCTTCACTTGTAGATCCTTTTGGAGCGGAAACAGAAAACTACTGATGCACTTAGTTTGCCTTCTCTAAAGCCCAACACTCCAAACACAGCATGTGAAGCTCTGTGCTTTGAACTACCCTTTAGTAACTCCAAGAGGTGTTTTTTTTTATCCAAAGCTCCACAGCTGCAAGATCCAAACTGGATCCACAAGTGATCCAGAGGGATAAGTTCATTGTTTAGGAGAAGACAAGAGGAAACAGTAAGGTAGGAGAATTGACAGCACACATCTCAACCCTCAGAATTAAAGAAAAAAAATCACACCTTATGTCCACAACCTATAAGGCACAACAGTCTAATGTTGTTCCAAACCAGTAAAAACTAAGGAAAATAACTGCAGTGCCTCTCCAGTCTACCGGGAAGCCTTCTGTCCTTCAGTTTATTCTGCATCCCTTTTTTCAGGAAAACTGGCATACTTGTCATGGAGTAATCTGCTGGTTCACTAGAGTTAACTTACACAGTATCATTAGTGCTATTAGAAACAGAGTTACAGAGCAGATAAACCAAGACTTCTCATTCAATCAAAAATTTCTTTTCTGTAGATGCTACAGCAGGAATTGCTAGGAACACAGGAAAAAAACAAAAATCATGACAAGGACTCAAATAGGAAAAAGACAAAAAACAAACAAAAAAGCCTCACCAACAGCAAAATGTGATTATTTGGAGTGTTCAAGTTATCTCATCACCACTCATGGTCCTACTGGATTCTCTGGGCTAATGTGGGGCACGTGGCTAGATACAAACAACCTCTGTACCACCACCATTCAGGAAGGAGTAAAAATCTACCAGTGCAACAGCCACAGATGACTACAATAAAGTGAAACTAAACAGATAAAAAGGGAAATTAATTCAGCTCTGCTTCCCCAATAAGACAGTCAACCTCTCTTATCTTTGATGAATGTGTCCCAGGATGTGCCAAAGTGCACAGCACCATGACCCTTGATCTCTGCTTGACACAAGTCATCATTCAAAGCTCAAGATATTTTGCTATCCCAGTATGGGCAACAGACTGTTCAAACCCCACAAAACACAGCCAGGCCAACTTGCTGCTTTTGAGAGCACACACTAATGAGTCCCAGATTCTCAAACTGTAAACCTGACAAGAAACTACAAAATGACCATTCACATGAGGGTCCAGATGAGAGACTTTTGTTGTCACCAAAACCAGAGATCACATGCCAAGATACAGCTGAAAAAAATACTAACAGTTACCAGAATATAAACTATCCCAGACATGCTATTTAATAGCAAGTCAGAGAACAGGGAAAACTGAAGTCCCTCATGATTTTGAAGCAGAGGTCCACACTTTTTACAAGTATCTCCACAAACATCAGCAATCTGTCAAAAGACAGCATGCTCTCCATTCCCAGCATCTAAAACTAAATGGATTCAAACAGGATGAGTTCTCCACTGAAGAAGGCACGCACTTCAAAGGCCACAAAATCCTTGTTAAAAGACTCCAGCACAGCTTCAGCCTCCTTAACTCTCACTAGACTCCCCAAACCTGTAGAGCTGCAATCACTTGTTTTAGAGTTGCTGCATTCTATTGGGCTTCTATTGCAGAGGCACTGCATTAGACAATTCCAGCTGGAAAGCATTTCTGAAACACAACATACTGGGAATCAAAAGTGACATCTATGCAGCAACTCAATCAGACAATATTTTGGGGTTTTTTTTGGTTTTTTTTTTTGGTGGGCTGTTACAAGGGGTTATTTCTTGAAACCCTACAGAGACTAGGAGCTAGCAGTGCAGTCAATTGTATGTATTGTTCTGTTGTCTAAAAGCATAGTCATGAAAAATGTCTTAGCTACCCCATTGAACAAGAATGCTTTTCAGAGCAACAGGCACAAATCCTGTCAAGGTTTGAGAAACAGGTGATTTCACTAAATCGTGGTCAAATGCTCTGTTTATGGTTTTTAATAGTTTGTATTACTGCAAATTTTTGGTTCCTTTCTAATTTCAGTTTTCCTATGCACTGCAGTCTTCATTAGTCAAGAAGTACAATCTTTGCTTTAAAATAATTTTCTGCAGAGAAGCTATTTTAAGCTAATGACCATACCCATTCTCCCATTAAAGTGTTGTTTCAGTCATGGACTTAGCACTCAACATTTTTTTATGGCACTTTGTTTCCCATTATGCTCAGCAGCCCATGCAGCACATGACATTTTGTAACCAAACAGCCAATGGCCATTGGCAGACTTCCCCACCCCTCCCTTTCTCAATATTATTGGAACAAATAGCTTTATTTGCACAAAAAACCCTCTGCAACCTGCAAAATCAAGTTAACCCCCTTAATAATCTGTGTCAAGCAGATTTATTACAACTTTCATTACACTCAATTCATTGCTAGCCAGAATCACCCAGGTACCTCGGCTTTTCTGCCAGAAATACGTATTGAAACACAGACTGAGGATTATCACTGGCCAAAAGACATGGGGTGATATTCTGGATAAATGGTCTTACGTAGTAAAACTACAAAAGGAAAGGAGACTTAGAATTCAGAGCAATCCTTTAACTACTTTAGTAACAGAGTCAGTAGAATGCAGGCTCAGTGGATGAAACATTTTCATCAGCCTAGGAAGACTTTCATAATACTCTAGAAAAAAATTTTAACTTCATCTGAAAAAAAGAATTTAGTATTTAAATGGTTCACCTTCATCCTTTCTTCTTGAATTGGGTCTTGGACCATCTCTAACATTTTCATGAGACAGCTTTATTTCAAGTTGGATTAATGATTATAGCCCTCTAAATAAACAATTTGGTCACCAACTTGTAATCCCAGTGACTCCTGATCAACTAACGTTGGACTGAGTATTTATACAAGAAACAACCGATTTATTTCCATCTGTTCTTTATGACAAAAGGATGACTATATAAACTGGCAAATCACTACTGCTTCCAAAGAAAACTCAGGGAAGAGGAAAGGGAAACTGCTGAGCTGGACTGCCCTTGACCCATGACGAACAGACAACTCAGCTGTCACTTATGTTTTGGTCATTTGAGTAGCTGCAGAAAGTATATCTGAAATGAGACACCCTATTCAGCTGAAGCTCAATCTAGTCCATGAATTTTTTTCCCTTCCTGGAAAGAAATTTGGCTTGGGAAGGGGGAAGGGAGAAGGCAAGAGTATAAAGCAAATTCCCAAGAGAACAGTAAGCACATTTCCATGGCTAAGATTGACTTACCAGCTGGAAAATCTAAGTTTGGATGAGGCAGTTTCAGGAGTCAAAGCTTACATGCAGGTTTTAAACATGCTCATTCTTTTACATAGGGTAGCTGAACACATAACAATCTGCTTCATTTCACTGTACAAGAGGAGGCAGGGGGAGAAAAAAAAAAATCCTTGCTTTGCCAGATAGCTTATACTGGGACCACAGGAGGATTCAGGAAGGACAAGGTTAGAAAATACAGCAAAAAACTACATTGGCAATGACTGATACACTGTTTTGCTGGAGGGGGGAGGAATGAGGATATTTCCTGAACAGGTAAGAAGCAAGAACAATTATCATTCACACAGGAACAAGAGAAACAAAAGATAGCATTTCCCTGAATATTATTGCCAGAGAAGATAAGGACAGAAGTCAAAGGGAAAGAGGAAAATAGCTCTACATCAACCAACTCATTCTTTCCATTCTAAATTCCAATGCTAACTTCCTCAGATTTCATACCCCTCTGAAGTGACAAATTATATTTAAAACATCCCTACATTCACAGCCTGCTGCTTTTTAACTGCAGTCATCCACACCGACTTAGTTAATGCTTATCAGTTGCGTCACTACCTGGTAGTTATCAGCTCTTGACTTCAGGTAGTTGCACTCCTTTAAATTTCACAGTTACCCAAACCGTGTGGTTTGTTGCAAAAAGTTAAAGACCAGAAGTTGAGCAATACAGAGTTTTGGACACTCAACAACAGCACAATCACACATCACAAGCATACTTCAGAAATTTAGCATTATCTTATAAGCTGCCACATTAGAAGCCACAACTGTTCTCTGACAGAGGTCAAACTGCTGCAGAACTGCAGCAAAGCAAACCTTCAGCTGAACAATTCAGAACACAAACCAGCAATTTGAAGGAATAGTAAATAACAGAGCCTTCCACAAAAGAATTTTGGGAATTATTTTGCTGATGTTGAAAGTACTGCCAGCTGCTTTAGCGCAGCTGATCCCAGCTCACTTCCTTTGGTTAGCCTAACCTAATCTCAAGCTACTTAAGCTTTCTTCACAAAACTGAACCATTTCTTTGCTTCACCATAATCACTGTTTGCACTAGCATTAGTTTTCCTGTATTACAAACCCACTTCCAATTCATAACCCTATCAATCACGTGGTTTAAAATCTAGATATGCCTTCTCCCAAAGGCCAACAAGTAATGGATTTTTACAGTATAGCAGAAACCATTCATAGCTTATGAAAATTCCAAATTTACCCAAAATTTCTACGTTTGAAGCAGCAAGAGAAAGTTTCTCACTCTTGTTTAACTCCACACTTCAGACCAACTGAACTATGCATCTGAGAAAACTGACCCAGAAAACCTTCCAGAGCAGTTAGTCATCTACCCACTAACTAGGCCACAGATGCTGGTTTGGAATAGATGTCTCTCCACTTGCAAAAAAAAAGAAATTCTTTCCAACACACAAAGCTTTTCAAAGACGAAATATGCACATTCACAATCTACTACCAAAAAGAAAAACCAAAAAACCCACAACAAATAGCAACAAAATGCTCAACCTTACAGGCTGCTGGGCTTATGGAGCTCAAAGCCTGAATGCATCCATAAAATGGTTTTACCTGTTCATGAAAGCTACACAAATATTTAATCTGTAAAGAAAACACAAACTGATGCATATCCACAGTACATATCTTACTCAGTAAGAGAGAGATCACTAATCTAAGACTATAAAAGGAAGCCCTTTGGCAAAAAGCAGGCAAGAAATCCACAAACTTCACTAGAAATATTAAAATTATACTTTCATGAACTAGCCATTCACAGCAATAGGAACTCTCAGATTCAATTACTAGCTTCCAACTTGCCTAGTCCTAAAACTTTGAAACATCATGTATATCCTAAGAAACAAGGTTTTCTGCTGTTCCTCACCTTTGCCTTGCAAATGCTTTTTTACTCTCAAAGTGTGTTGGGGGAAAAATACCACTTAAGCCAACACTAAAAACAGATTTTAGACTCTCCAATACCAATAAATCAAACTTCAGTTCTGCTTGGTTTTCTGTGATTCACCCAACTTTCAGAAATAAGATGCCATACTGGATGGGAGGAAGAACACGGCTTTTTTTTGAACCACAACTTCAAGATGAAAATCAAGGTACTCGACTATTTTTCCTATCTCAAGTGTTATCATACACAGTCATATTCAGTTGCACTGAAATGCTGGAAGGAAACCTGAGTATTAGAGAAAATTTTTGACAGATCTTCAGGTACAGAACACACACAATACATTGAGGTGCTACAGCATTTCAGTCCTCAGCAGCAACCTTGAGTTCTTCACTTTTTTTGTTCCTGAGCCTCTCAGATATGTTCAGGCTGTATAGAGATGAGCAAAAGAAATCATACCATCACCTTAACTGGCTCACAGTTGCCATCAAGAGGCAAAACATTTCAAATTCAAGCAACCTGTGTAATTCACTACCACCCCTCCAGGCACAAATAACCTAAAACACATTTCTGCTTTTGAGTCTGCAGAAAGAAGCTTGAGCTGAACATAAAGGAAGTAGAGAAAGCCACAGGAAGAAAAAAAAAATCTAAAACTAAACTAAAGTCTTATTTTTGTATCAGACACTTCTGTTGTTTCTCCCTTTTCAGCATACCCTTCCTGGCAAACCAAATGACTGACTAAGCCCCAAATCATGGTAAATACAAATAAAAAGCCTGCCCTCAAAGGCCATTCTATATACTGTCAATCTCTACTTGTCTACATCCAGATGGGGCAATATAGTAAAAAAAGGGGAAAAAAAAAAAAAAAAAAAAAAAAAAATCAATCACTTCTCAAACAATATTTCTTGCAGTAGGATATTTATCTGAAAGGACTGCTTAAAGAATTCCCCAACTCAAATTTAGCCTCAATGACATTTTCAATTTAAGGAGGATTCGTAGACTGGATTCACATTAGCTATAACAAAGCACATTAACTTAGCATCTTGCATTTCTACGTAGACAGATAACCTACATTTCCCAAATGAAACCATACCATAAGCAGCTGACTAAAGATCAAAACAAACCAAAAACACTTCTATGTTGGAAATTATTGGCTAGAATAGAGGTTTCATTTAAAACAGGCAAATTTGACAACAGATATGATAACATTTTTCAACGTTTAAGCAAACCCTGGATCAGAAACAGCCATTAACAGAAGCATATTGCATACATACATAGATTTGCAGATCCTTAAGATAATCAGCTGGGATTGCTAAAGCTTTTAACAGTAATATTTGGGGGTTATTGTTTGCATGTCATTAGTCTATCCCACGATAGAAGCAGTCAAAATACATTCAGACTGCGGTCACAAACTTGCCACCAGCAGTCAGCGTAACAGAAACAAGTCACAGGTTACCCTACAAGACGAAAATGTCCAGAGAAAGCTGGGCAACTCCACAATTGGGTAGTTTTAAACTATCACACGACTACATTAACTGGCCAAAACCAGACAAGGCAGCTGTTGGTATCAGCTTTGTACTATCTTCCACTTAGCTCAAAGCTGTTTCAGATTTGCCCCAGTTAATACACAAAGAGATTGGTATTCCTAGTCTTTTCAAATTTTACTAAGTGGTGGCACTAAACTCACAATTGTGTAATTGGGTTTTTCCATCTTGACCTTTCTGCTGCCAGCCCCAAACCTGCTGTCAGAACCCACTATCTTCAACTCCTGATGCAACGAAACTAGAAGTGGCTGAAACATGCGGATGAAAGTGATGATCCAGAACAGCTAAATCGAAACAATACAACTCCTACCTCATAGAAGAGGTCTGAAGGCTGATTTGCCACAGTCTCTAGCAAGAGGAGAGCAGCTCAAAGAGACCTATTGAAAGGTTCTATCAGTGCCTGCTTGTCTGTCAAAGGCAACAGGATCAGAACCACTCTGGGCTATGGCTCCAAACACAACCTGTTACATGGGTACTATCAGGGTCTCCAAAGCTTCCTCTTTGTTTTAATCTTACTGGTAACATCTGAGGAGCCCTGCTACTAACTTGCCAAGTTAGAAGGCTCCAAACACACCACAGCGATCCTGTCCTGAGAACCGAGACTTCAGAGAACAGCTGCCCAGAGATTCCCAACAGATGAGCCAGGTGACTTCAGAACCATGAAAAAGAAATTGCACCACCCATATTTAGACACATTTATTCTGGTGTCATTGCCACATACCTTTGAAAGCTCACAGGTATTTTAGTTACAAGGCCATCAAGTACACAACATCCTTTCTAAGGATTTCTAGAATCTAAATGTATAGGCAGCATTCCCAAAGATTCTGCTTAGACCTAAAATGACAAATTCAAATGCGGCAGCTTGCCTCTGATTTAGAATGAGCTATCCTTGTAAAAACTGCTTACTGCTTCAGATACATATGAATACTCACATAGCTTCTGGAAGGCTATGACATAACATAACACTTCCAGTCTAATTTTTATCAGGCTGCCACTTCCCTTGCCAAAAAATCACCTAAGAGCATGCTAAATTCTTTGTCAGCCAGGCAAAGTAAAGCAGTGCTGCTTGGAATTCCCCAGGCAAATCTTGAAGCACTTCAGAATAATCTGGATACATGCACGGTACCTGCCATCACCAGGTAAAAATGACAAGTGGGATGAAGTTCAGAAATATGCCTAAGAACTGAATCTGAATTTTGGTCACTGCATTCTACACCTAACTTTATTCAGACTCTTCAGAAAAAAAGATTCGCCAACACCTCTGATCAACTTGCTGCATGGATCTCCTTTTGGGTTAAGAGGACAGCATAGCACAAAACATTACTAACACAAAGTTTATCCTCTGCACCATGGAGTTCAGAAGTTTTCTGCAGGTTGTGCCCACAAGACAAGTCATGGGCAAGCTCCCTCTCTCAAACACGACCTGAAAAGAGGCACAGATTCAACCCTAATCACCTCTCCACTTACCCCAGCTCTCCCAAGGGAATAAGGGCAACCAAAACCACACACAGAGAAGTGTTGGTATGACAATTTGCAAATATACTGAGGAAACTGGAAATAAAGTAGAAATAAGGATATCTGTATCTTGACCAAAAACACCCTAACACTGTTTAAGTTTCAATACATGTCCTAAATGATTCTCAAAATGTCTTGGGGAATGTAACCAGCTTCCACAAAAATACTTATGAAGCCAGTATAAAAACTGAGCCTTGTTCATTTGAACAAGAATTTAAAGAAAAGATTTTAAAATACATGCAAATGGTTCATGTTAGATAAAAGCCTTTAACTACTCCAAGAAATCAATTTTCAGCATGACAAATCCTCCTATTTAGAACACAAACTGTTCCAAGTGTACTGGAAGAGCATTTTTCCAAGTGTGCTGTACACACATCATGATCTAGTTAAAATCACAGTATTATCTCAAGTTTTTAGAGTCCAAACCAGTAACTTCCTATCGTCTGCTATTAAAAATTAATACCATCAACAACAAAACCCACAAACACATGCTAAGTCAACAGAAAGTGCTATGCCCAGCTGCAGGAGCACTGCAAATTTACATGATATTTATTATCTTTCTTATCATTTAAAGGTTACATCCATCACGTAAACTGACAAGCTAAGCAGAAAGACACTCAACTTTTATTTCAACTCAACCACAATTTGAAAGAACCAATTAGTAATCTCAAAAAAAGGTAGGCAATCTTTACAGGAAATGCATGACAGGAAGCTTCAAGACTGCACCTGCTTAGCATCAGCTTTGTCACATCCAGCATGGAGAACGTGGGTGTCAGTCAGAGCTGTGATGTTTAACAAGCTTCTGCATGAAATAAAACCAACAAAGACAAAACAACAATAACATGTGGCCCAGAGGGATGCTGCTAACCAAAATATATTGAAAACTGCACTGTACCATGCACTGCATCCATGGAGACTACCACAGATCTATTACTGTTTGTTTTATTTATTACTCTGCTTGACAGCTCTCTAAGGACTCTATACAGAATGTCTCCAGGGAGCTTTTGTCAGGTGGGTTTTTTCCCCCTTACAAAGAAAGATTATAGACCTGGTACTTTTCCTCAGCCCCCAAAAGTTTTGTTACTAAGCTAAGTGTTTTTAAACCACAACAGCCCAAAACAAATCTCATTTAAGAGATTTAATTCTGCACCTCTCAAACCCACACAAACTGACAAACAAGGGCCCGTTTACTTCCATATGAAATGCTGCATTTTCAGAATGTACGTATCAGATTATATTTACTGCCTCACAACCAGCTAGTTACAAATTGAACCACAGCCATCTCCAAACTGATATCCCTTTGAGGTAAGATTATTTTCCTAAGCAGAGGTCTCCTAACAGCTGCAGCTCCAGAATGTACTTCAAAAGCTCCCTTCTCTCTTTCAGGGTCACCTTTGTCAAGTCTGAGGGAGCCTGATCACTGTTTATACTTCTGCAGGTAATTAGTCTGGCTCCTATCCCATGCCATTTATCAAGTTGTCAATTGTATCAATTACAGCACAAACACTCAAGACTATGGCTGGGTTTTCATCTTTAGCTAAAGAAGCTTTCACATCAGAGATTTGAAGTGAGTACCAGCAATTTGTTCTGCCCTATGACACAGAAAACCAGCAAAAATTTACACTTGACTGCAGAAAATTTCACGTTCCCTGCATAAGCACATTTGGAAATCCAGCATCCTGAAAGCGTCTTAAGCCCATTGCATACTTACAGCATCACAGATTTTAGTTTCAGTAGTTCGGAATTTGTAGAGCTGAAAACAGAAGAGATAATAAGGACAGCATGGTGTTGACATATTGTCACATACCTTGATTAATCTAGGTTTGTGACAAGGATGCAGCTGGCCCAGAAGCAGTCACAAACAGGAGGCACATGGCTGCTGCAGCCATATAACTGCGCTCACAAACTAGTAAAGCATTATAAACACTGCTGAGAGGTACAGGGTAGGCATGGGAGCCAGCATACTGCATTAGACTGGGACTTGATCTTACAGTAAAATTTTCACAGAATGTATTTTAAAATAATCAGAATTAAACCACAGTCAGAACTTTCAAAGAATGCCTGTTTGTTTCAGGACACTATTTCCCCAGAACTACCAGAATGTAATCGTTTTCCAACAGTGCTTGACAGATGAACTCCAGGTCCACACTCCCCAGCTTCCTTTCACTGCAGAAAGGTCTAGATCTGGTTTTCCATTTTGCTTTAATGTAGCTACATGATTGTGCCTCAGAGACAGCATCTTTGCAGTCAGGACTCCTAGGGAGCAATATGCAACTAGCTTTAAAAAAAAAAAAAAAAAAAAAAAAAAAAGAGAGACTACAGGATGCCACAGTTATGCAGCATGAGACCTTTTTTGGTTGTCAGACTTGAATATGCAACTTCTGAAACATTGCCAGCTCAGCCAGTCCAGAAAGAATACAGCATTGAAAGAATTATACATAGATTTCAGCAAGCTGATATTTATCATGGTAAGTCCACAGTGGAGTCCATACTTCAGAGTACAGAAACTGCATTCCATTGTTGTCTGTTGACCTAAAAATCACCATTAAATACAGCTTTAAGGCTACAAGATAAAGATAGGCATTGTTAAATCTGAAGTGTCACTGAAAGTGAAGCTATACATTACATGCAAGCTACTTCCTGCACTGTTGAGCTTTACATTAACATTGATAGACCCAGAAAAACTCTGAGAGATGGAAATATTATTTAGCACCTTGCTATTTCCTGCTACCAGGTGTCAGTTGCACTATCACTTTCACCAGAGTGCACTATGGAATCTCATGGTTCACATCCAGTTCTGGCATTATGCTTGTTCCCAGCTGGTTTTTCATTGCTATTTCCTATGTAAGAAAAATCCATTTGTAAGCTAGAGTGTTTGTACACCACACTTGGTTTGTAGTTAGACATCTGCTAGTGAACTGTACATGTGTCACCCTACACCAATTTATTACTCAGATAATTTATAACTGAAGGTAACAACTCATAGTCAGCCTTCTCTCAAAGCACTAATGAGTACAACAAACTTAGTGCAGCACTTGGACCTGTCCTGTCCAACTTATTTCTTACCCCTGGAGACTCTGTGTTGCTTGGGGAGAGCCCTCCAGTTCCTTTCTCATCCTTCAGCAGCTCACGTGTTAAGCAGAATAACCTGACACCAGACTGAAGCCAGACTAATAATGGCAAAGCAATGTGCCAGCAAGAAGGTGCATTCATGAACTGTGGGTCCGTTCTGTCAGAGAAAACAGGGGACAGGAGGGATACAGCTCACAGCAGACATGCAGTGCTGTTCTCCAGGAGTGCATTTCCAACCAATGCAGATACCTCCACAACAACAGTTCATAGACCATGATTTCTTTAAGGGAACACACTGCCCAAATGAAAGCTAAGTCTTCAAATGCCTCACAAATACACCGTTCAAAAGAGCCCAAGTTACCTCCACATCATCAAGCATGTACCTATTTGAAAAGTTACTAATTGGAATAACCTGGAGTGACAATTCTAGATAGATTTTGTAGTCCAGCAAGTGACTGCACCAATCTGTACTGCTCTGTAAATCAGCATTTAAATTGCAGTCTTGATTTAAAACCACTCACACAGGGACTCAGAGGGATGACACAATAGCACTAAGATTTGGCTTTTGGAGCCAACTATGATTTGCTACTTCTGGCACATGAGTATTACTTAGTAAACTTAAAGCATCAGGGGAAGGGATCACATTTTAGCCACAACGTTACCTGAACTGTACTGAGGTGACAAACTCACTGCTCGAACATAATTTAGAAAGACTGCTTTTGTCAACATCTACCTACTTTAAAACCCCTCAATTAGTAAGCCTAACTACTATTTTAGTCAATTTATAAGATGTGCTAATGACAACAGCAGGAGGCACACTTGACTCAGAATAACTAGAGCTGAAATGAATACATACAAAGGGAATAAAAGTATTTGAAGGCCAACACTGCACTAACACTACACTGCACTAACTACACTAATTTCCTTGCAGCAAATGACGCTGAGCACTGGCACCAAGCAGCAGCTGCTGAGCTCTTCACAGCTCCACTACATTCACAGCAGGACAGCTATTTCACATTTAAACACCTGCACACCATATTTGAAAGTAGGTTGAGTTATAATTGGCTTCATATGGACAGGTCAAAAAGTAAACTAGGATAGTCCATCAGTCACACTTGTGTTGGCTTTTTGTTACATTCAACAAAATTGACTCATCTTCCACATATCCAGAAAAAATAAAGAGTCTTGGCCAGGACCTTAGCTTGCTGGAGACAGCAAGAACATCAGTAGCACACCCAGTCAATTCCAGCTCTTCCTCCTTCTACTTCCTCCACAGCTCAATTTATGAAGAAGGGGCAATTTAATTACAAGGCAATTCAAGAGCCTTGAGGACATGAGCAACATCCTCCATAGTTTCACTAACTTGGGAACATGAGCTGCATTTCATAAGCAGCATCTAAACTTCCTTTGAAAGGAAGCATAGTCATAGTCTCAGGTTTTATCTTCATTGCTACAGAGCACATACATGAAAATTAGGCATAGTTGCATTATTCAGAATTGAAAAGTCATTCTGCCAGACACCAACACCAAATCGTCAGTAGTGCTGTTTAGAACACTCTGGGGAGGTGGGACACCTCAGATGCCTACACTTGCTAGCAGGAATATAGAGAATAACTGCTACGGCGGAGGAACATTATTTCAAGTTAATTAAAAGTAACCTAAGTTAGTTATGGTTATTGTAACACAGCATGGAAAAAAAATCATTCACATTTCCCTAATAATTATGCTTTGAAAGTTCACCAATCATTCATAACATATCAATCCATCAACAATTACATTTTCCTATATAAGAGGATATACCCACCATCCCAATAAATACCAAGTTTCTCCTTTTCTTTCTAGTCGCTATCTATACAACAGGACTTAATCTTAAAACATTCTCCTAGCTGTAGAGTCTAGCTCCTTCAGAAAACACTTTTAACAGCTATAAAGTGTACATTCCTGTTTTAAACTTGTCACTTTGTACTGTCTACTGAGAGGAAAAACACAGCCTTTGGAATGAGCCTTAGCTTCACCCACAAGGCACTCCTGCAATGCATTTCCCCTCTGAGCAACACATCAAGTATTTCCCCCTTGCAAATATTTTCATTCATGCTTTGTGCAACTTGTCCATTTCAATACTATTCGTAAAATTCACCAACGGACTGAAAGCCCAGCGACATGCCCTTTAAACGTGAGCTTCTTGATTCAATTCCTTCAGAGGTGCTGCTTCTTCAGACAGCTTGTCCACGTGGTACTGATGACGATGAAGACACTTCAAGAGGCAAAAAAGTGAAAAGCAACTGATGCCAAACCGACATTAGTTTCTGATCAGTAAGTGTGAAGATTAAAACAGTCTTCAGAGATTAAAGTCACAGAATTCAAAAACTGAAAACGTTAAAATTGCAAATAAAAGTCGTATAATGTTGATGGGTTATTCATCTCCTCACAGTTCAAATTGCACAAGTAAAGCTTCAGCAGAGCCCAACACTTGATCATTTCACTTTTAATTTAAAATCAATGCTGAAACAAACCACCACAGCAAGTAAACAACTAGCTTAGAGGAGCAGGGCATGCTGAAGGGTCACAAAGGAAACTGGAAGCTTTCTTCCACAGTTCATAAGCACGAAATAATGGCAATAACATAATGAATCAAGACACTGGTAGAATGCTGGAGCAACCACCCAAAAGCAAATATGGATACAAATTCAGAAAGCGTCTCATGAATTCCCTCAGCTTGACTGGAACAGATAAACAAGTGCTTTTGAGAAAGTTCTGGTGCAGCGACTACAATCAATTATTTGTGAGCCACTGACTGCTTAAAAACCCTTCAAAGAGTTTTGTGATTTTCACCCAATGCTCTTTTATCTGCCTTAAATTGGATGGGAACACAGTAATAAAGACATACTACATGAGCTCTTCTATAAACTGCACCAAAACCCAACACTGTAAAACAAACACTACACCTTTTAACTTAACTGTGAGGCTTTGAAAACAAACCAGCACACCAGGTATTTGTTCCTGATACTCCAAACTCTTCCCACTTCTTTTCAGTTGTTGCACAGCAACTTGTCTGTTACACAAGCTCTGACTCGCACGGAACTAAGGGTGCTCCTGCCATCCTTAGACTAGGCTCTTACAGAACTCAGCCTAGAAACTTGTTAAAAGAGCAGTCATAGCCCAGTTTAATCCACCAGTCACCTACAAAGGTTAAACTTTCGGGCGTTTTCTAAAGCTCCAGAGAAAAGATAATTTCTTCCCCTGTTCCTGTTAACAAGTATGAACCCTGGAAGTTGGAATGAAAAACACAGCTTTGCAAAATTAAATGCTGTGATACACTACATGACTTAGGCATTTTCTAGAGTTATCTACCCCACTGCCACTACCTATGAAATGTCTGTGAAATTAATGTTTTCACACTTGGTCCCTAAGAACAACACCTAAACAAACTGTGAAACATTCACTTAGACATCTTCCCTCTTCCTCCCTGAAGCTGCACACCAGCGATTTTACAATCCTCCAAGCTACCTTTTGGAGGCGTAAAATGCAAGACACTACAGGGAAGAGAGCTGTAGCACGTTGTGTGATGATAAAGCTAAAAGACTCTTCAGAGAGCACAGTATTTAAAATAATTAAAAGGCAAACCGACTCTACAGAAAGGATGCGCCTTTCTTCCAAAGGATTGCCTCGGGTAAGGTCTGCAGTTCCTTACGAATTAAGCAGACCTCGAGCTGATGGGTTTTACCCCCTTCAAGCACAATGGCTAGCACCTGGGAGAGTGACTGTGCTGTGATAATTCACTTTTTTTTTTTTCCATTTAATTTTACCTGTAGCTCGCACCAGGCAACTTCCACAGTGGTTTCAGTATCCAGTCCTTTATAGACAGTTTTGAAAGAGCCTCTTCCAATCTCGATGTCAAACTTGAGGAAGCGACCATCCGGGGAGATGCCCACTGCCTTGGTCTCCAGCTCTTCGATGTCTTCCTGCTGTGTTCTCCGCTCCTCAAATTCCCGGCTGGCAGCTGACAGGCTGCCAGCGGCACTGGTAGGGGGTAGCGCAGTTGCCTCATCTCCCTCCTCCTCCTCCTTGGGCAGCAGCGGGGCGGCATCCTTGGCGGCTGGGGGCTCCTCAGCAGTCTGTCCTTCCAGGGGGAGCGGGGCGGAGGGCGGCGGCCGCGAGTCGGCCTCGGAAACGGTGGCAGGGGCGTAAGGGGTCCGGCCGGCATCCGAGGGAGGGAACACCGAGGGAGCCGCGCTGCCTCCCGAGACAGGGGCCGAGGGCGCTGCAGGCTGCAAGCTGGGCAGCTCCAAGGCCGTGGCGTTCGAATCGCAGATTACGCTCCGGCGGAAGAAGCGGTGCTCAGTGGCTGCCGCCCCTCGGCTGTCCTTGTCCATGGTGTGGCGGCGGCGCCGGTACTCCTCACTGCGGCCTCCGTTCCCCGATCCGCTGCCCGCTGCATCGGCGCTGGAGACTCCGTGCTCGGCGCCTCCCAGCTTGTCTCCGACGGAGCTGTCCGAGCTGGAACCATTCTTGGGCGGCGGCGGTGGCGGCACCAGGAAGCGCGGGCTCGGGGGGCCGCTGCCGGCGGCGTCCCCCGACATGGTGCCCCGGGGGAGCGCGGCTGCGGCGGCGGCAGGCGAGACAAGGGCCGGTCACTGAGCGGGGAGCGCGCCCGGCCGCGGCTGCCGTTGCAGCTGCAACAGAGGAGGGTCCCAAGGGCTCCTCGCGGCGGAGCTGGGAGGCTGGGCCGGCGGGGTGGATCCCCGGTCAGCGTCTGCATCCATCCTGCAGCGGGGAGCCGGGCAGCGGGGCCGACATGGAGCACCGGGAACGCTGGGTTGGAGCGGGGCACAGCGAGCGAAGAGAAAGCCCGAGCACCGGGGAGGCCCCCGAGCGGGGGGACGCCGGTGCTTCGCCGCTGCAGTTGCTGCCGGCGATGGAGAGCGAGCGGGGCCGGCCCGGGGAGGCGAGGGGAAGGAAAGGGGCCGGGACGCGAGGAGGGAGCGGGGCGCAGGCCCGCACGCCAAGAAAGCCGCCGCGCTCAGTCACTCGCCCCGAGCAGCGGAGGCCCGGGCAGGCCCAGGGCAGGGAAAGGGGTGCGGGGGGCTCAGCCCCGTCTCACCGGGGCGCCCATGGCGGCCGCGGCCTCTCCACCACCAGGCAGGCACAGCCACCGCCCGCGCGGCCGGGCCGCGCTCTCTCCAACAGCCGCGGCCGCCTCGCGCGGAGCCGGAAACCCTCCTCCTCCTCTTCTTCTTCTCCTGCTACTGCTCCTGCCGCCCGCGGCCCACAGCCGCCGCTCCCCCGGGCCACCGCCGAGCCAAGTCCGGGTGGCGCCCTGCGGGCAGGACCGAGCGCGGCCGCCCGGCGACGCCTCGGCGCTAAATGGCGACGGCGGCAGCCCGAACCGACACACGGTCCGGGGGGGAGAGGAGGGGCCGCACCGCCGGCCACGCCCCGCCCGAGCCCGGGCCGCGCATCGTCCCCTCCCCCCCCGTGCTGACGGGAGGTGGCCGCTCCCGCCGCGCGGGGCACCATGGGAGTTGTAGTTTCCAGCGGCCGAGTCGCTCCGCGGTGCCACCCGTGGACTTCCCCGGAATGGGAGGAAGGGAGGGAAGGGGGCGACCAAAGAGGATCCCGGCGTTTGCCCAGGGTCAGGGGGCCACCCATGTGATGTGGGGATGCTCGTCCTGGGCGGCCTCCACTTCATGGCGGGTCAAAAGGCACCGGGTCTGCTTGCACTGCTCCTTTCTTCAAGTCCTGGGTTATACCCGCATACAGAAATATTTAAATATTTTGAATAAATATTAAATATGTTCAAAAATATGTTCAACATTTTGAATGCATGTATTTATTTCGATATTGTCTATTGTCGCAGAGCTTCTGCCCCTGCATAGGACACCCAGGAGTCACACCATGTGCCCGAGAGCGTTGTCCAAATCTCCCTGAGCTCTATTCCAGTGCTCAGCCACCCTCTTTTCCTGATATCCAACCCAAACCTCCCCAGCTCCAGCCCGTTCCCTCGGGTCCTGTCACAGGTCACCAGACAGAGATCAGTGCCTGCTCCACTTCCCTGGTGAAGAAGTTGCTAGCATTAGTGAGGTCATGTTTTCAAGCCGCCTCTAAAATTCTTTAAAATCACGGGCTCCATGTAGCTGAGTACTGTATGAACAAGTGGTGGTTTGGGTTTTCCCTCCATTTGAAGAGGCACTAAGTGGCCAAGCAACCTGAAATGCAATTAACTGCTCTGTAAATTAATCAGAAGAAAGAGAATTTGCAGCCTCTGCCCTTAGCACAAGTGTTATCTTGGTGGCCACTTCAGTCTGCAGCTGAACCCAGGCTTTACAAAACCCAGCAGCCAGAGCCCACGTGAACCCTGACATGAATTGGGAACTTTCAGGTTAACAAGGCTTTGGTAAGACGAGTCATCTGAATTATTTATATCATGTTCCTCTTTTGTAGCAATAAACCAAAACCAAGCACTTTCCTTCTTACGGCAGCAGTCTTTTGAAGTCAACTGGAATGTACTGAAGAAGGAGTTAATGATTTTGTACCATGGCTTTCAGGCAGATGCAAAGCAAAAATTTCATTGAGGAAGAAGAAGAAAATCGAGAAAATTCCCTGAGCAAGTAATATCTTCCCCGAAAACACAGTGTTGTTTTAAATACTTATTTTAAAAGTTACGTTTAAAGCAGCGGTTTAGAGGAAGTTGGGTGCTGCTGATGCGAGGCCTTAACTCCTTCTGCAAAAACTTTGAGAGCTCCACAGCTCCCAGCCACAAATCCTCAACCTGGGCAATCCTCACATGCACAAATAAAATTTAACACAGTAATCACCATACTGCTGTTTTCCATACATCCTTCTGTCCTACTTTTTAGCTTTGCAACAACAAACAAAATAATGGTACGGTCTTCACAAAGAAACAAGTGATTTGTACAACTGTGTGGTCCTGTAGCCCCTTCTCACATAAATGGCTTTCACCCATTCTTCTTAAATATATTTTCTCTTGGTTAATTAAGCAAAACCTTTGCAGCATAACCACAGGGGGCCCAAGGCGGTCTTCGACTAAAAAATTGTGGTAATTATGTAAAAAGGCACCTCCCTGGTGTCTGATCCAGCACATTCCTCAGCACTCCTGAAATTCAGAGAGGCTCCTCTCACTGGCTCCTCTTCTGGGCAGAGGTGGGCAGAGCAATCATCTTGGCAGCAAAAAAAAGAGCTGAGCAGCTGACCTGGAGGTGGGAATGATGGATTTTTGTCTTCTTTGGCTCTGGAAAAAAAAAAAAAAAGGGGAAAAAAAAAAAAAAGAAGAGGTATGATATTGGCAATTATATTTTATGTGGGTGTTGATTTAATTTTGTCATTCTAAAAAAAGATGAATGTAATAAAGAGTGTGGGCTTGCTTTCCCTTCCATTTTATTTCTTTTAATCTGTAAAATTCTGTTTAGGCTAAATGGAAAATTTCAGTGTTGCAGCAAGATTTAATAAGCCTGAAGTAAATTCTATGTGTATTCTATGTTTAGAAACAATTAATTAAAATAGTTTCAGTGCCAGAGCTCCTCAGCCAATTAAAAATATTTTTTTTACCTTTTGCTGTAAGAAAAATCCACAGAAAGAAGGAGCCTGACTACACTTGAGAAATTACAGGCAAAGAAACTAAAACAATCTTTTGATTGAATCCAAAGGGCTTACACTTGACATCATAACAATATCTTTCTTTCAAGCCTTTTATAGTTACAATCATCCGGCTTGGAACAATAATAGTTTAGAAAATTACTTTGAATGAAGTGTGATTTTGAAGTTGACTGAATCAATTTTTATTTTTTTCCAGTTTTGCTTTCTCCGGTGAAATTTCATCCATTGTTGGCATCCATGACCTGTCCATGTGACAAAGTCTTAATGGGAAGCAGCTATTCTCTATTTTCTCTTATGCAATGCATTATGCAATGCAGGAGGCTATGCCATAGTTTTGATGCATGCGATTTTATTCCATAACCTAAGTGCTCCTCAAAGCAAACTCCTCATCTCGGTTTTATTGCCCATTACCAGATTGCAGCTACAGTGCCATATTAAAACAGTGACAACACAAGTTTTTCTACAGCAGTTTCTTCTTTTTCCTTGATATTTCTTACGTCTAGGCCTCTGCCACAGTGTTTACTCTTGTTTCTTCAAACTGAAAGTAAGTGAAATAAAATATTTCAAGACCTCATGCTTGAGAAATGAGAGAGTTTAACTTGCCAGATATTCTGTTTTGCTTTGTTTTTTTCCCCTAGCAAGTCAAAGTTAACTGGAAATTTAATCTCAAACCTTGCATTTATTTTATTTTAAGTGAGGTTTTGTACTTATAAGTAGCTCTGGAAGGTGGGTTGGTTATAAAATCACTGTAACCATCTCTAGGACTCATACGCAGTTTAACTCTTCAGGCTCTGTAGTAGAATTACAAGTCTTAAACAGATTAAAACCAAACATCCCTCTTTATGCTGTCCTGGCTTACAGAGTCTGCAGGTTCTGCAGGAAGACAAAAAAGAAAGAAGCAGACAGACTGGATAAGAAGAATCCAGAAATTATGAATTACGTGATATTTCTTATTTATTGCTTGAGAAAATATCAGCAACCCTGCACCATAAAACTGGAACAGAGCATGTGCTTCTTCATCAGATTGAAACGCGTTTCCCCTTCACCCACACATCCACCCCCATTCTAGCTACTAGAATAGAAAACAAAACTACTTTTCTTTCATTTTTTCCCTATTCTCCTAAGCTACATTAACAAATGGATTCCAAGAGGGTGAAAGTAAACCAGTGAGAGAACCAGCAGAGGGATGCATCATTGGTTAGTTACCTGTGCTTTTGAAGGAACAAAACACAACTTTCCACTACATTAGCAACCCATTTTAGTCTAGATGTCTTTGTAGGCTGTGCTGCTGGCTCCCTGCTGATTGTAGCTGATCTATCATTGTATTTACTATTAGCATATTTATCTATGTATATTCTCCAGACAGAATCCATTCAGATAAATTTGAACACTAAGAACATGATAGAAGAACATTTAAAATAACTCAAATGCTGAATTTTATCAGAGATGAGATTCTGTTATTGTTCTCATGCATATTTCACACTGTATCAAGGCATAATGGCAGATGCTGTGACCAAATTCCATGTCTGTCCTACTGACAGAAGAGGAAAAACATGGCTCACTTCTTTCTTCATCATCTTCACTGCCATTCTTGTGATGCTTCCTTATATAACAAGTTTATGGAGTAGTCAAACAGTGAGTAAGTGTTGTGGAAGCAGAGATATTTGCTGAAATCAGCGTCATATTCTTCCTTTTTTTGTGCCTTTAGTCAAATGCTCAGAATGCCTCATCTATCTTTTCTCTCTCGGAGGCTTTAGGGAATTCTGTGCCTCACAGCAGTGTCATAACACTTCTAAAGCAAGCACAGAGGCAGGGGCACTGCTTTAATGAAGAGGAGCTGTTTGATGGAGGTGGGTGGAGGGAAGTGTGGAGAAGATGGTGATGCTGGGTGTGCAGCATCAAACCTGCAAAGGGACTGACTGATGCTGTGCAGCAGCCAGCCTGCCCTGCTTTCTGCTCACCACTCACAAGCTGATGAAAATCAATCACTCTCACAGCAGGTCCAGTCCTGCTCGTCCCTACATCAAAACACAAAAAATAAAATACTACTCACTTCAGTCAAAGCAGGAGCAGGCTCATATGTAACATAATGAACTTGCTCATGTCCTTCAAAAGCACAGTCTGGTCCAAATGCAAAACATTCGTCTGCTCTGGTGCCATTTCTGCCAGATCCAGTATGGGAAGGTGCTTGCCATTTCTGAAATGTGTTGGGCATTCCCAAAGGATGCTGAGTGTTCTCCATGGCCATTGGGAGAGCAAGAACACACGCTTCTCTCACTCAACATCTTGCAGAATGGAGCCCCTGGCAAGGCAGGATTCCTGAAGGGAAAAAGAAACATGGGATCATTTGGCTGATGGGAGCAATGAAAACCTGGAGTAACCTCCTCAGACCACTTCTCTCCTTGCCAAACAGCCAGTGTGAGGAGTGATTGGCAAGTTGTGCATGTCCCAGAGCTGCTCGCTTCCAGCTTGGGCAGCTGGCTCCTCTTGAAGCCTGCCAGGACCAGGAGCAGAGGCACAAAGCTGAAACTTCACACGTGCTGGCAACCCACAGCTGAGGCATGGCCTGCTGTAGTGCTCTGTCAGGAGTGAAAGGCTTTGCTGACAACATAAGCGCCACTGGTATGACCACTGGCAAAGTTCTATACCTGAATGACCCCTGCTCCACACGTGCAAGGTTTTCCCACTCATGTCGTTTCAGTGGTGTAATTATAATCCGATGAAAAAACATACAAGCTCTTGGGGGCCACTGCCAGATGACACAGGTCACAGCAGCTCTCATGTCACCCAAATCTGTGTCCAAGACTGGAAGGAGAATCAGGGAACTGCAGCTGCCTTGCAGATAGTGCTAGATCTTCTGCTGTGCTTGATCTTAAGTGAAATGCTCCAAGGAATCTACTGCATGTTTCTCAGAGACCTTGGGAGGCTGATGAGTGTCCTATGGTTTCAGGTGAGAAGGGAGAGGTACCTGAGTGAATGTAATAACTGGAAAAGCTCTTCGTTTTCTTTCCATGCTTGTGGTACCACCCAAATGTGGACAACCACTTCCAATAGTTACAAACAGTTAAATGTGACAAACAGTTAACGACTGACTCCATCTCGAAACATCAGCCTCTCCAAACTGAGATACACAAGAACTCATCAAGCAGCCTCAAATACAGTAGAATGGAAATCAATAGTTCAACTGTCAAAAGTATTTCAAGATGCAGCTTGCTCAATTCATCCGCCTCTGATACCAACACAGTTCTACAGTTTCAATCCTGAAACGTCAGTCTTCTAAAATGTTTCTGTTTAATATTTTCATTTTCTGAGAATAATTTCCCTTCTTGTCCATGAACTATTAACTGCCATTAATAGCTGGAAAGCAAAGACATTGCCTTCTGGGGACAGAGTAAAGTGTGTTTTACATCATAGTCTATGAGGTATGGTAGGAGCAATGTCTTTCTGCTCAGACACCTCCTCAACTGCCCCAGGCAGGTAGGACAAAGCCTCAGGAAACAGATATGTTTAGATAAAGTCATGGCTGCAAAACTTGCAGCTACACTAAGATAAGGGAGACAGATTTTTCTAGAGTGCTACCATTATAAAGAACAAATTATTAAAACTTTTGGATGAGTCAGAGTAATGCCATGTATGTTCACTCCATCCACTTTGGGATGCAGTGCTTAAGTTCCCTGGGTGCCTGGAACCTGAACCACAAGCTGTTTACCTTCTCCCTCCCCATCAGTAGCCTCTCCACTGTGCTGGAGACAGGCACACAAATGTGCATTTTGGGCACATAAATGTGCATTTTGGGCACCCAAATCTGCAAACACTACAGCTGGGAAACAGCGCTCAGTCCCAGGAACACTGACATTTTACATTGCATACAGCAGCAAGTGTCTGGAGGATCAGGCTCTTGGTGATTATGTGATTTACAGGTACATCACTTCAGGTTCAAAACAAAGGCAAATAATTTGAGTCTATCTTAAAGTAATAAAAATCCCCCAAATCAAACACCAGCACCTGAAATCAGACAAACAAATGACAGAGACAACAACAGTCACTACAAGGTTTGCCAGGATTTTCCAGGAGAAAAGACCCAGAAAGAAATACAGATCCATTTGTTAGGACTTCTAACATCGCAGTGAGTAAATTACTTTTTAAAAACATCTTGCATTACAGGGAATATTCAGTCTCAGGAGAAACAAACAGTCTCTGAGCAGCTTACACTTTTGGCAGCAGCCCAAGATAGCATGAGGCACAAATCATGCAAATGCCTGAATTTGTGTAAATTCTCTGCATGAGCTTTCTTCCTAGCAGTACAAAAATCATAGTACATGTTTGCTTCTTTGTCCAAAACTCAAACATCAATGATGTTATCAGACACATCAGAAAAATTATGATTGTTCCTTGGTTCTGAATTTTTTGTAGCCCCTCCCTCTACCAGACAGGTAACAGCTCATGTGACTGATCATGTATTGACAGTCAATTAAAACCAACAAAAACAACAACAAAAAAAAAGAAGGCCAACCACTATGCTGTGATTTACCTCCCTTAAGGGACTAGTTTCTGTTAATTTAATTACATTAATGTAAAAGGCCTAATTTCTGTTCAAATGTAGGTGTTATTACCATGCAGGAGGTATTGAGGACTAGAAATGTGATTATTTGGGAATTACAACAGTCTATAAATATTTAAAACATTAAACCCCAGAGAAGGTTAATGAAACACAGGAAAGCAACATTAGAACTACTGAGGTGAATTGTTGAATGGAAAAATGAACAAGTCTGAATATATTTGAATGTGAAAAAATGTCCCAATAAGACAAAGCTGATACTCTATTACTTGACATTGTTTCAGTGACAATCCCTGAAGAGCATTCAAAATCTACTCTGTTAAAACATGCAAAATGAGAGATGCTTTAGAACATGAAACTGATTACTTATGTAAACTGCTATAAACAGAACTCATCATCCTGATTTTAGGAGTAATGAGTTCATCATTGTCAGTAAAGTGCATCATTGGAAACACTTGGCTGAGGAAAAAATACCCGCTCTGAATATAGACATTTTCTTGGTCATCCACCCCTCCTGTTTCAAAACCAAGCCATACACCCTCTCAGTGCCTGTAAAACTGGTAGCACCTGTACACCACGCCAGGCTATTAAACTGTTCATATCATTTTATCAATGCTGCTGAGATCTCTGTGCAGGGGAGAATAGCAAACACCACTGTGCTGTGGTTTCTGACCTGCTTGTTAGCAGCTCAGCTAACTCAGCTGCCTGGTTCAGAGTTTTTAAAAATGCAAGCTGACAACATGCTCTGAAAGTTGGACTAAGCAATTTCAGAGGGCATGTTTAGCTTACTTTATTCCTTTTTCTTTCAAGTTTGCTTGGTAAGAAAAAAAAAATCTTGCCTTAAAAAAGCTCATCATAAAGAGACAGACAGCATTTATCTGTATTTATTTACCTGCAGTACACAATACTTGTGCAGGGAACACTCTTAGTCTGGACACATGATATTAGGAATGCTAGAATTCTAACACAATCCTAACTACTTTTTCTTAGAATCCCATTAAGCCCTCCCAAGGTAAGCCAAAAAATTGTATATGGGAGAACCTTCCTTGTCAAATCTTTTGTTACCACTCAGAGATTTACTCTGGATTCTAAGAATCTTATACTTGCTCAGGATCACTAAATGCTTCACTCCAAAGGGAGTTCTGTACATGCAGGATTTTGAGAGGACCAACACAAAGCTCTTCACAGAGAGGTACAATTGAATGAGAAGTTCTGATATGTCTGCCCAAGAGCAAAGTAGGAGAAATCAGCTCTCAGATTTCTGGGGTGTTGTGAATTCAGGGAGAAAATTAAGGACTGAGGAAGCAGGTGGGGGAAAAAATGTTACAAGCCCACTCATAAGGTTTTTGGGTTTTTATAGTAGAAATAGACATCACATGCTGGATCAGACCTGTCAAAAGGACAGGAAGTTGCTGAAGGCAGACCACAGCACATTTTGTAACGCCATGAGAGAGAAACAAGATCTCAGCTGAACAAAAATAACTCACATTTTCCTCAGTTTTCAGCTTCCAGCCTCAAAACTATGCCTTTTTGTTCTTCACACTTAGCTGTGTGAAGTTGTCCCACTAACCCATTCAACTCTGTCCGTTCTCTGTGGTCCTTAGGTAGTCCACTCCTTATTCAGATTATTGAGACACACAGTGCTTCTCTCTTAGCCATCTATGGATTGTTTTCCTACCTGAATCCCAGATTGCACAATGGAGATGATTGCTGCTTACCTAATGTTTGTTATAAAACCTGTGACAGCATTTTTTCCTCGCTGCTCTACAAGAGGAAATAGCATTTTATTTGAAATGCTGTGCTGAGTGTCAGCATGAGAGGTGTTTTAAAAGAGCTGAGAAGTATGCTGTCAGGAGAATGTTTCCAGGCCTACCTTCCCTCCCACATCCAACTGTGTTGAAATAATCAAATGCTATCCCACTCTGTACTTGGGAAGAGGATGACTAATTACTAAAGATTGAGGTAATTACTGCTCAATCTGTTGCCGTCAGCAGCTATTGGTCTGAATCACACCCACTGGCACCAAGGGGCACAGTTTGTGCTGTGGTGCTCCAGAGCAACCTCAATTTTTGGGGTCTTCCTTGGGAGGCAGCAAATGAGACAAGAACTGCACATGTTAGGATGCTGTCACAGAAGCTGGTGCCACCATGCCTGAGCTGTGAGCCTCTCTGGGCAAGCTCAGTCCTGCTGTGGCAAGCCAATGTCACACTGCACGGAAAGGAGAAGGTGCTCACTGATTTCCTCCTGCTCCATCCTTGTGCAGCAGAGGCTGAACCTTGCTCAGTGGTGCTGGATACTAGCTCCTGCTTCCTTCCCAGTTTGCTGCTGCAGTAGCAAGGAGTTGGCAGAGGGCCTTCTGTATCACATTTGATCTGTTGACACTTGCAGCAGTGCTGGACTTGAGCGCTGTAGGAGTTTCCGTCTGGAGAAATATGGTAGCCCTTCCTGCCTCCTCCTTCCACTCCCCATGGAAAACCTCCCCTTTGTTTTCCCAGATTCTGGGCCAAATAAAATACACCAAAATAACACTGGAGACACAGAAGGAATCTCTTGCCTCAAACTTGGCCTGGGAGCAATACATGCAGCCATTAGTTGTCTCACGAGTGAAGTCATGCGGGTGGAATCCAGGCAGGGTTTCACCAGCAGGGACTGCAGGTTTGCTCTGCAAACAGGTACCCCCTTGTTTGTGGTGGCCACTTTGTTTTCATGCTAGCAGAATCCAGCATTATACTCTTCAGCTGATTAATTTCAAACTTTCTAGGAAGGGCAGGGACAGAAGGTCCTGAACTATGATGGTGTAGCTGCCTGCTGGCCAACATGCTGTGATGGAGAAGAGGCAGGAAAGCAATACTTCCAACCAGAGTTGTTAGAGTTCCTGCCTCATTGCTAAAGTTTTTTATTATTTCAGGGATATTCTCCCAAGTAATCATGTAATTTTGCTGCACTCATATGATGTATTCAATACCTGATACCTGAGACAGATGTTGACTTTCTGTAGCATAACCCACCTGCACAAGGGCACCAATATTATCCTGTCTGTGCAGAGCACAGCTCTGTTAGACCCCCTTAGGTGTGGGACAGCCAGCCCTGCTTTTTATTTGGAGGTAAGATAAGAGTTATTATCAATTTATTATTATATTCTGTAATTGCTGTCTCACCTGGAGTACCTCCAATGCTTCACAGATCTGCACAGTTAATGCTGCATCCCTTTAAGACAAGGGACTTAGAGAAGGTTTCTCTCCAATGTAGCTTCTTTGTTTCTGCTGACGTGTGTTTGAAAAGCACATTACTAAGTAAAACCTGTTTAATTCATCCCACCTTGTGGAGATTTTCACCCCTGTATGCAATCAGTGTCAAGACAATATGTCTGGTGATAATGAACAGCCACGCACTGTGTGCTGTAACTTCAATTCTTTTATGGAGCTTTAATCTCCTCCCAGTTCCATCTGCCTCCTGTTCTACCCAAGGCCATATGGCTTTGCAGAGCCACCTATGCACTGCTCAGGTGGGATGCAAGTGCCTGAAGCAGCACTTGCTCTTCTGAGGAAATTTTCATTTCAGGCACAGGCTGAGAATGGGGTCACCCCCTGATTGTGGACACTTGTGGGATAAATGGCCTTAAAGACCAAAAGGGATCCTCAGCACAGCCTGACCTGACACCCTGTTTAACCTCTGCTGTACATTCCTCTCCTCATGCAGCTCTGGTCTACCAGCTTCAGATGCAAATTGCTTGTAAAAATGTATATAGCAAATATTTTATCTTAGAAAGAAGTTTTCCCTAATGGTCTTGCAGCTTCTCAGAGGCAGCATTATTTGACAGATGTTCAGGAAAGAACTTTATGTCTCTAGCTAGGCTTTCACACTTGACTAAAGTGTGCTCTCACCTTTATGTGGAAACACTTCAGTGCTGACAATGGCACCCTTATTCATGGCTATAGCAGACACAGCAACCACGTCTAGATCACAGCAATTCATGAAGTGTACTCTGGGTATCTGCAGAGAATTCAAGGTAATTACATGAATGTTCATAAGATCATTGATTAAGTAACAAGAAGAATAACATTATTGAGAAAATCAAATAATAAAATGTGCGAGGATTCCACTTTTCCTGCTGTACAAGTCCTCCTCCTCTTACCCAACTTCCTCTTGTATGAACTCCAGGTTTCCTCAATTAATTCCCGACAAACAGCCTTGCTCTGGCTTGTGTGTCCTATGCTCCACATTCTTTAGATTTTTCTTATAGATGCTATGGCTGAGATTTTTCTCTTTTTTTGCTTCTTTTTACCACATTCCCTTGCTCTTGGTCTGGTTAGCTGGTTCTCCCCCTCTGCCTTTCCAACCTGCCTTCCCACCTTGGGTGTCATCAGCACCTGCCCTCTGCTCTGAGCCTGCAAAGCCTCCAGCAGAAGAGACCTTTGAGAACAGGTTAGACTCACATTTACCAGAAATAGCATCAGTACAGCTCCTCCTGCCTTCGGGCAGGAAACCAATTAAAGGACTTACTTTTAAAGGCCCCTTCCAGACCTGCTTCTTTCTGATTCTATTATCCTTTGCATTAGTGGGAGAGCAGTAATGGAGCCACACTTGTTGGCACAAACATTTCCAAGTGATTGTTATCTTGGGCTCCTGCAGCTGGAGATACCCTCTTGGCTGCCTGCACAGGGCCAGGGCTCAGGCTTGCCATTCTGGCTTCAGAAATGACTTTCAGTATCTGAGACTCTTATTTCCATGAGGTTATCAAATTACCCTCATTTTCAGTTATTCTATATTTTACAAATACAACGGACATATTTACTTGTTATTAAAATAGAGGTCTTTCCTCATTCTGATTAAATTTGTATTTGTAGATAATTCTGCAGGTAACACAGGTAACAATGCTCCACATCCTCAAACCATTTGGGGTATAACTACTCTTTCAATCCACTGAATTCACTGTCAGGTGCACAGGTGGGATATCCCAGTTAAGAAATTCAGCTCTTTCAAAATTATTACTTTTCTCTTGTATTAAATTCCTTGGAAAAGAGCTTTGTAAAGAGTGAAAAAAAAATTTAAAAATTGCTTTACCACACGTAAAAACATTCTGGAATGAATGCCCCATTATACCCGTCCAGCTGCAAATTGCTGTTATCTGTTCAGAACAATTAGCCTATTATCCATCCTCTTAAAACCTGATACCAGCCCATCATCTTGGAGCCCGAAGTCTAAAGCCATCCATTAACTTCCTTATACTTTGGATCAGCCCACAAAAACAGCTCCGTATTCCAGCATCCTTCTCCATAGGGTTGCTCATTATCAGCTATCAGCTTTTGTGCTAACAGTTCCACAACGAGCACAAAGGAGAAGCCAAAGTGTTTGCCTGTGGTTTTCTATTATTTTAAGGTCTTTGGACTGAACTTACATCAATATTGTTACTGGTGTACTTAAAATAATAGCTGAAAGAATAGATGGCTGGAAAAAGGTGAGGTGGTTTGGGGAGGAGGAGGAAATACCAATGCTGCTGGAAAAACAACTTTTTTTTTAAAAAAAAACAGCGTTTCAGTGAGGCAGGTTTTACAACAAGCACCACTGAATTCTGTGGAGTTGATCCTGAACTGTACTGAAAGAACTGAGGAAAGAGTAGAAATTTATAGAGGTATGAACCAGTTAAAATATCCAAAACATTTCAAACAAAATGGGTCTTTGAAACAACCAGAAGTTTTCAGAACTCTGGTACAGACAGTCCAAAGCTCAAAGGCTTTCAGGCTTGTGTAATCCTCTGAAGTAAATCCATGCAGCTCACTCGGCAGAGAACTCATAAAAAGCATTTTCCAAATCAAAGGCCTGACTACTATATAATTTCCTTGGAAAATTAGGCTGTCCTTGTGCTGTTTGCCAGTTTTTAGTCACATATAAATTACAACATGGTGTGTACTGGTGGGTCACAGCAATTAATTTAATTTCTTTCTGCCTATTCCTTGAAAGTACTCCCAGCTAGCTGAGAGGGAATTTGGAAGTGTAAAATATGATTTGTTGTTTTATAGAGTTGTGCTCTATATGGTTTCTGTGGTTTAGTTTTCTCCTTGTTTTTATTACCTTTTGGATCTCTGTTTTGCTAGAACCTCAGACAGATACAGTAATGCGTGGACAAAAAAATACCTGAAAATAAAATCTTGTCAAATTTCTCTTCTTTTCCAATGGAAAGCCAACTGCTGTGTGAGACAGCTGCTCATCCCCACAGAGATGTCCCAGTGCTGTGGGACTATCCCTCTCTGGGTACCAAGTCCCCACCCCTGGCTGCTTTAGGACCATTGAAAGGTGAAGGTTTAGGTGGCAGAAGGACACGCTGTCCTTTGTCTCTGGCTGCTGCAGGAAGCAGGGAGTGCTGGCCCTCTCAGGAGCTGGCAGAAGCAGCTGGTCCAGCTCTGTAATGACAAGAGCACAGGTGCTGGGAATTTGCCCAAGGGCACGAGTCCCAGATGAGAGATGCAAATTGGGGAGAGGAGATGTGGTGTGTCAGAGGGGGATGGACACAGACAGACACAAATTCCATTCCCTAGGGTATCCAGCAGGCTGGGAGAAGCAGGCCAGGGATTTTTCCTGTTTAGTGGGTTGAATTGTTCCTTGCCTTTGATTCATTATCGGGAAAAAGTCTCAAATTGAGAGTGCCTATGGTGTTCATTATCACAAGCTGGCAGGAGGCAGGGCTGTCCTGTAGTGGTAAAGAACAGGAACTTTCCTCTATCAGCATCTTTCCTTCCAAGCTGCTATTCTGCTTTCTTCCCCCCATTTTCACCTTCCTGGCTGAGGGATGCAGCCCTGGGTGGTGAGGGAGGGCATCTGGAGGCAAAGTTGCAAAGCAGGGCAGTAAAAGGCTCAGAGCCTGTCTGCAGGTGACCTAGATAAAACACCAGCTCCCAAGGATGCTGTTTTCATTCAGGTGGCAGGTGCTGTCTAACAGGAAAAATTCCTTTCTCTACCACTTTTAGAAGAAGAACAACTCTTCAAATAGTAATTCTACTACAATGAGAAGAAAAAAAAGCCTGAATGAGTCAGGATGAAGATAGTTATTTATAAATTGTTGATTTTGGAATCCTGTTTCAGGCATTCAAAAGCAAGGTGGTTGCATTTTCAGGCTGACTCATAATCCCCAGTATGCTTCCAATTTGCTATGGATTATATATTGGGAAAGACTGTGATTCTCTTTTGCCTTAGGTCGAGGTGAGCTTGTAATTCCTACATGATGGGCAGCCACAGATGCCTGGTATAAATGGGTATCCTGGTCAGCATTTGCACAAGACTGGAGAAGTTTGTGAGAAATGCTTTTGTTATCATATTTCTTGGCTTCCACTGCATGGGGCTTTTTGGGTTTTTTTTTTGGTACAAATTGTAACAAACTAAACCACTCTTCATGTTAGTTAATGGTCATGGGGAAAAAAAAATCCTGTGGGAGGAATTTTTTTTCTAGCATAATGACAGGTTTCACTAGGAAAAAGTTCTGTTTATTCAAAAATAAATTCTGTTAGCATTCGAAGCCATTTCTGTGGGGTTTTATCTATCATAATCTAATCAGAACTATTTTTAGAACAGCGGTGCATAATAATATTAGGCAGCACTGATCTCTGAGACAATTTGAGACTCCCAGTCGACTTTCTGCTAGAGATGCTGCCATAAAAAGCCCTATCACAGATTTACCCCTTTGTTACAGAGGCTGCCAGACAGATCAACGACTTTAGGGGCTGCCATTTGAAGTCTCTGCAGTTTGAAGATATGCTGTCAGGGCAGAGTGTGGAGAAGGCTTTTGTTCTGCTGCTGGAGTAAGTGTTTGTAGATGAAAGGAGAACTCCTGCGCCTGGGCCATCAACCTGACACTTCTCCAGGCATGAAATTCACTTAGAACTAAGCATGGGATGCTGGACTGAAAAATAACATCTATTTGTTTTTCCTTTGCTTACTACTTTGAGGAGCACCCCAATCACTTCATAAAGGAATACTGAATACTGATCCATAATTAACCTGCTGGAATGGAGGATTTGCAGCATAAAGAACAGACATTTGAAGCTGCACAAGCCAAGTTCTGGGGCTACCTTGCAGTAATTGTGTCCATTACTTTCAGGGTGTTTTGACCAACCCCTTGGCACTTCTGAAGGACAGGTATTTGCTGTCAAAGCAATCTGTGTCACAGAACCATCACAGTAAAATGTGAACGTAGGTACGATGTGGTCTCTTATTCCCTGAACAAACCCCTCAGATCCCAGGTGAAATGCACAGGGTAAGACGGTGAAAACAGGAAATATTTTTAAATCCACAGAGATTACTTCCTTTTTTTAAATGTCTTTGACACCTTTAATTTATGCAAAGTATATAGTAATGTAATTTCTTTTGTGACCCTGCAAAATTGAATATGAAAAGAGAATAGAGGGTGGGTCACTGTAAATCTTCATGTTATATTGTTAGATTGTCAACACACCTGGCCTTCTCACTTTGCCCATCATCCAGAGCCCCCAAGTACTCCTGCCAAGGAGTTACTGACTTTATACTGCAGCCTCTGGTGAAAGATCTCCAAGCACCCAATGTTGTTCACCACCTGATGATTTACTGCAGACACAGAGAGCACTTTGCTCATCACTGTAATTCAGCCACCCTGGCATGAAAGACAGTCTTTTAGGCAGAGAGCAAGTATTACACAAGGCATCTAAGCATAAAGTACTGAATATCATGTTCTTAATAAAACTGAGGAGGAGTTTGGACAGAGATAAAGATGTACAAAGAAAGTGATGCAGAATTTTTACTGACACAATTACTTAAATCCCTGATTTTACTTCAGAGCTCAAAGCACCACCACATAAAACACTACTGAATAACTCGTTGGAGACTGTCTCAGGGGAAGATGCTGCCAACACTATTTTCTAGTATTTTTTAGGAGAAAAAGAACTGACCCTGTCTGCATTTTGAGTACCTTGCAAGAAGAACTTGTGCCAGAGAAGGAGACATAATGGATGACTGTACAGATGTAATCCCACCAGTTGGTGTCTACCACAAGGGCTCTGCTCTCTGCCAGAGGATGAGGCAATGATGGATCCCTGCAATCAGGGCTGGTATCAAGCACAGCACCTCCTCCTCCTCTCTTCTGTCTTGGCTGCCCTTTTTTCCATGGCTCAGCTAGGATGGACATACTTACACCAATACTGCTGTTCATGCACACACAGGGAAAGGTTTGATCTGATTTCAGTGTGATTTAGTGGGTGAAGCAGGAGATTCACTGGAGAAAATGCTGGCATCTTTTGTACCAGCATTAATTTGAGGAGAATTTCTGACATTAAGTGCCCTGCTCCAAATATATTGCATATATTTGACTGAGAACAAAACCTTAAAGCACGAAATTTAGTGCTGCTGCGTGCATGAGAAAAACAATTCTCTGTAACTTCCATCATCAGTGAGGATGCCTCAGAGCTTTGAAGCAGCCTTTGTGAGTAGCTGGGTGCAGCAGCCAAGTCTCAGATTCAAGCACAAAATAATGCAGGTGATCCCAGGCAGCCCCAGGAGCAGATGGGTTGCTTGGTCACATTACTGATTCAGCTAAAGCTCAGCACTTGGTGTAATAATGCTTTGCTATCTAAGATTGGAGTGGCCAGCACGCTGCAGATTTGAACCTGTTCTTCCTACCACACCAAAGGAATCTGGATACTGGGTCAGATTTGGATCTCCCACCAGTTTTAGCTGGTATAAACTATGTGATAACTGGGAACTGAGCTATGGGTAATGGCTATACTACTGCAGATCTCTAAGCACCTAATATGAACTCTAAGCAAGTAGTGAAAGAACAGTAAAGCCCATAATACTTTGAAAACAGCCAGTGATAGAAATATTACCAGAGTGATTTGAAATCCAGAATTTTTACTAAATAATACTGAGCGTCAGTCATTGTACAAGCTAATACTGAGTATAATGCAATGATCCTGTTAAGTCCTTAGGCCAGGAAGGATTTACAACTTCATTTCCCAATGGTAATCAGAAACAGTCCTGTAGAAATAAATGCAATTATAGGGGTGTAAAAGCCCAGAACACAGACTACAGGGCAGAAGAAGATCATGTGCTGTTTAGCGAATTGCAGCAATCTATTTTTTTGCCACATTCCCTCATCTCACAAGCACATCTGGTGTTTTAGGAACATTGTATTCAACAGTGGTAAAAGGACACTAGGGCCAAGAATAACAAATGAAAAATGAAAACACTGGGGCCTAATGCTGATCTCATATGGGTGTAAATCAGAGGGATTCCAGCAAAGCCTTTGGAACCACCCCACTGAAATACTTGTGTCTGATTCAGGATCTGAACTGTCCAGACCAGTGAAAATCACTGGTCTGAAATTCTTCTATTCTATTGGGAAAACTTGCTGCAAAATATCTTTAAAAGAGCTTCTCACAAATATCACAAATGCTGAGGAAGTGACGAAGTGCAGCAGAAAGGCATTAGCAGCTCTTGTGTCTGCACCACATAACGTAAGATACCCATCAAACCAGATTAAATGCAAGTATTTGATTTGCAATTTGCAGCACAAAAAATGGAGTTTGACCACAAATGAATAAATATAAATATAATTTTTAAAATTTTTTGCATGTAGTTACTGTATCAGTACATGTTTGCTCTTAAGGGCTTGAAAGACAGAGAAAGTCTTTCCACTGACTGCAGGGTGGGTTGTCCTCAGTAAAATAACCTTCTCAATAATATACATTATTGCACTTTGTGATCCATACCTGAGGCATTGCCATAACCATAACACTTGCAACGTTTGGCAATTTAACTAAACAACTGTCTTTAAAATGTAAACAAAACCCAGCTGCTTGTTGGCAAAATTGTCTGAAGACACCAGACTTTAAAACCTCTCAGTCCCCATTTGTTGTAGAGAGATCCTGGCAGGGAGGAAAAATGTGTGCATAAATGTCTGTACAGAAAACACTTTTGAGCCTGAAAAAATTCTGTTTTCCCTTGGAACCCCATAGGAAAAACCCAAAAGTACATTCAAGACACAAATCCAATAACCGCATTGAGTTTCCTAATCCCGCCTTCCACTAATTATTTTGTCTATACACTTCTCAAGAGCTAAATCACATCAAATCAGAACCATTGTAAAAGCATGGGTCTTCCTATTCCTGGAGACATGATGCCAAAACATTCATAAATTTTACTTTTGTCATTGCCAGGTGCTGCTGGTTTTATTTCATCCCACTGTACTTGTATTTTTATTTTGTTAAATAACTTACCTCCTCCCTCCTCTTTCAAATACTGATAGAATCTCCCTGTCTCCCTCCAGAGCTGCTGTAAAGCTAACTGTAGTCAAGGGGATTTTATTTTGTGGATTTAAAAGGGCTTTGTAGGAAGTACTGGCTTTATTTATCTTCCACATGCTTTTCTTTTCAAACACTTATTTTTAAATCACATTTTCAGTGCCTTGCAGTCACCACTGCTTCAGGGACAAGGCAGCCCACTGAGAATGATGCTCCAGGTCCTGCTATCCAAAATCTCTCCCTACTTTTCTCACTCTCCCTCCAGGTGAGGATGCCCTCTTACACTCTGCTTTGCCAGAAGTCAGTAAGCTGCTTGCTTTGTAACCAGAGGAATAACCTACTCAGGGCTGCCCCTTGTTTGACTTTGCATTCAATGAACATCAAGCCAAACAGCAGTGAGAATGCCTGACCTCAAGGACTGAAGTTCAGCAAGAAACTCTGAGATCTTGAGGCAAAGAGTTTCATATTACTGACTCCAGTGTCTTTCATTGATTAGACCTTTTACAACTGATAGTGGCTTTCAAGGTTTATTTGGGAACTTTGTCAGGAGGGCAGAGATGGGGGAAGGGAGAGAGCAAGGAAGGCTGAGGGTTTCTTTTATATTTAATGTGTGCCATCAGGACGGGAATAAACAAAGGTGGCAGAAGGGAATGCCATTAACACACCATTCCCAGATTTACCCCTCAGCTTACTGCTGGGTCAGTTTTCTCTGGCTGTAGGTGGAGAAAACACTGGAAGGAGGGAGGGTACAAGGGAAAGAATCTGGGAGTTTTTCACTGTAGAGGATTTATTCCCTTCCTGCTTTCAAAACACTTTGTACTCTATCTGAAGCACAGCAGAGCTATCTGAATATTAGGAATTAATCTGTGTGAACACCCCAGTCAGGTTCTAGGTGCTTGGTTCAGTGTCATACAGGTGAAATGGCACACAGGGAGCCAGGCAGCATCTGCTCACAGCATCAAAATGGGAGCCAGGGAAGACTTGAGTCAAGCAAAAAGGGGGAAGAGAGGAAGAGTCTTAGTTTGCCCAGTCCCCAAAGGCCAGATTCAGAGAGTTTCAGAAGAAAAGTTGAAGGACCTTGTGAGAGGCACTCTTATTTAAATGAGTTTTCCAAGATTTATCCTGGAAAATGGCTTGAAAAATGGCACTGCTAAGGCCAAACTCAGATATGCACCAAGGCTGTGAGCACTGAAGTCAGTAGAAATATCCACAGGGAAGTTCAGGTGTCAGCAAGTTTTAGGTTGAGAAGTAAAATGGAAAATGTTCTGGTAGAATGAGTTGAGAACTCAGAAGGAAAGCCTGTGGTATGGCTCACTGAAAGATCATGCAATGATAACAGTGATCATGGAGTATGTGTGTGCCTCCTGACCCACCATTTCAAGTCTCAGTCTGTCTCAAGCTAGGCAGACTGAGAGAGAGCATGAAGCAACCTGTAATTTCTGTGGCTGAGCTGCCAGAGAGAGGGAGTGTGTGCTGGAATGCACATAACCCCTTCCTAACCTCTCACACCTTTCCCTGTTGAAGATAAGGGTTGACATGGGAGTTATTTGTCCACTTCAGCTCCCAAAGAGCTCAAGAAACTGCCTGTCAGGCTGTAGTCAAACCAAACTCCCTGTTTCTGGAGTAATATCTTCTGGGTTAATTCATATTCTTAATCTACATTTCAAGTGCAAATTTTTGACTAAGGGAGAAAAAAATCAAATAGTCCAGCAACCAGGAAAGAACACTGAAGTTTCTCCAAATGGAGCAAATCCTTCTTTTGTCAGACACAGCAAGTCTGGGCTGCTAGGATTTCTGGGAATCATCAATAGTCAGTGATGTGAGCTCCAGGAGGTGACCTTGTACTCCTTACAACCTGATCCACCTGTGTTCTTACTCTCACTGTGGTTTACCACAACATTTTTAAAAGTTGAAGAGTGTTAAAAGAGTTTTTCTTGTCTAGAATCTGTCCTGGCCTTCTGGAGGAAAATAGTGATTTTCTCTCAAGGACAAACAGAAAACTACTACTCAGTCAGACCCCACAAAAATTACAGTCTCTGCCCCAGGCTCCCATTATCAATCCAAATACACAGAAGATTATTCCTCTATTATTTCTCCCACTTGCACCCCATGACCATTTTCACTTGTGCTAATGCAGGCTCCCAACAGTCCAAAACTCTCTGATAATTTAACAGGAAAGAGTTCAGATAGCAACAACGGCACTCAGAGACCTATGAAATATAACCTATGAGGAGATGGCAAGAGAATTTTTGTTTTCTTAAATACAGAGAAGACTGAGCAGAGACATGATAACAGTCCTCAAAAATGTAAACAACTGTAGCAAAGAGGAAGGAAATAATCTCTTCTCTCCCACGTGGAGAGGATAAGAATAACAGGCTAAAATTGCAGCAGGGATTTTATAAAAATTAAGTACCAGCAAGATCGCTTGTAATTGCTAGAATAGTGTTACTGAAGCACTGGGATGGGTTGCTTTGGAAATCAGCATATCTGGAGCACTTTCAAAGTAGGATCAACATCTGTGTTAACAGGGCATGGACCCCTGATCTGCTGTGCTCTTGGAGCTGGAGGACAAATGGGTGACTCTTTAATGGCCTTTCTAGCCTTGCTTTTATGAAATTTAACGATTCATTGGAGAAGTGTGTGTTCATTTGTCATCCTCTGGGAGAATTTTAGAAGTACTGCTTGCCCATGTGTGTTCCGTGCTTCCAGAGCCTTTCTTGAGATCGTTACTGTTCTAAACATAAGGCTGCTCTCTGCAGCTCTCTCCTATAACAGGTGAAGCTAGTCTAGCCAACCAGGAGCTAAAATCCCACCAAGAACTGCAAAGAATAATATTCCTAAAGAAACCACAGAAAATAGACCTTTGCCTTCACTTCTGCAGTAGCATGCACTACAGTTTTGCTGAGCTTTGCTGTTCCACCAGTGAAACACAGAAAAAAGGATAAGAATGGTCAGCAGGGGCAGTCCCTGGCCATCACAGGCAGCTGTAGCTGTAATCTTTGTGGCAAACTCCAACCCCAGCCTGGTTCACTTGCTTGCCCTTGCTGTTCTCACTGGCTGGTTTCTTCAGAACATCAGCACTTAGAGCCAAGAACCTCCCTCTGCTCTCTAACCCAGCATTTTCTCTTGGCCAGTTTATTAATCAGCTCCTGTGCTACTGCTGCATCTCGATCTCTCCAGAGTTTTCAAATTCAGGATCACTCTTGGTTTTCATTCTGTGAGGCTCACCAGCTCAGGCTGTGTTATCTTCCCAGGGAGCCAGGTAGATGCACCCACAGTAGATCAGCAGCACTCCCATCTCCCTAGAGCAGATGTCACCCAAAATTACAGGGTGGAGAAAGAGTGTCCCAAAACCAAGCGCAACCCTCTGTTGTAATACAAGGTGAAGGCCTTGGAAGAGTTAAATGAAGCCACCCAGTTAGAAGTGCAGTTGTCCTACAGAAGCTGTTGCCATCTTGGATACTCTCTGAAGTATTTATTTTTCCTTCCAGCTGGAAGAAGTTCTGTCTGGTTTCTTGTGTGGCTGGCACAAGGGAGGGAAAAGAGTGGAAATATCAACTCTGCCATGCGTGCTGCTCCTGAGTGAATGGGGCTGATGCTCAGTGCCTCCCCTCTGCTCTTGGTCTCACAAGGCAAATCACAGATTTGTTTTCATCACGCTCCAGATACTCCCCACCTTCCTTTCAAGGAACACTTCTCCCATCCCATCCATCTCCAGCATTCTGTGGCAGGAAGACTCTCCAATCAATCAATCAATCAATCAACAGCCATTAGAATAGCCAGGTATTGAAGATGTCCCACTTATGTTATGCAAAAGAAGGGAGTTCAGGGGCTGCTTAGTCCACAATTGGTGAGTGCTTCTACACCTGCCACACAATCCCCTCAAGAAGCTGGGCTGCCTTTTCTGTGCCTGAGTCTCTGGACCATTACAATGGTGCATTCTTGCCTCATAATTAACTGGAAAGATATTTTGAAAAATGACGTTCTTTGTAATCACATTTAGAAACAAGTATATCTAAATAACTCTGTTCATTGAGGCATGCCTTTCTTGGGCAGCTACTGTAACCCACTTTAAAATAAACCCTCTCCCCTCTCTTCTCACATTTTTTTGGCTCTGAGCTTTGTTATTAATGACGTAGACAAACCATTTCCAAGTACAAGATTACTACTATTTGCAATACCTCTCTGGAGAGTGTGTTAAAAAAGCTCCGAGCATGACATTTAGATATTCAGAAAAAAAATAGTTTTAAAAAGACACATTATTATATATCATGCAGTCCTGCCTGAAATTTATGTGCACTGGTAATATCTGTTCATCTACCAAATGAAATCATAGATACTTCATTCCTGTCTGACCACCAGAAAATATTTTGTAGTTGGTTTTAGGCCGATGTCACGTACAGAAAAGCAAAACTTTGGCCAGTTTTCATGGGCTGTTTGCTGGAAGCCTGTTCACAAAGGACCTGTACAGGGTGAAGTCCTTTTAACTCCCAGGAATGCCTTAATGAATACTGTTGGCATCCACCCAGGGTAAATTATCTATTAATAAGCAACATATATTTATAACTTGATCAACCATGACATCTTTTTATAGACTACAGTAAAAAAAAAATAGTAAACTGAAGCAGGTAATTATCTATATAAGCATGTGTGCAGTAGTATACTCACAGAGAATTTTAGTTAACACACAGGTTCCAACCAGGCCAGAAAATCAACAGCAGCAGCAGATGGCTGCATTTGGGGTTAAATGAGCTTTATACTATGGAAAAAAAAAAAAGGCAAAAGCCAACAGGTGCTGTAGAGAAGCAATGAGTAACCTCTTTCCCCTCACCTCCACTTCCTTGCACAATTCAAAAATCACTTCAGTGATAAGGAGAAGCAGGCACGTCAATTTTCATTCAAAAGCAGGAACCTTGGTGGTGAGTTTTGATTGAGGAATTAGCCTCATGGTTCCTGATGGGCTTTCAGCCTTAGGCCGAATCATAAGATTGAACTGAGCTATACCCTAGCCCTGTTTTCCTGTGTAACACTAGTGCAGTCCCTACACATCTCACTGCTCCAGCTCGTACATCCACACTTAAAAAAAAAAAAAAAAAGCTGTTTAAGAGGAATGCAGAGAGGTTAAATTCATCAGCACTTTGAAATGAACTTGCAGTACTAAGCACTAGTATTTTCACTGCAAAATGAGACCTTTTGCTGGGAAGCATCAATGCAACAGGATCATCTACTGACAGACCTGTCAGCACTTTCAGGCAGGCTGGGGTATTAGAACATGCATTTGGCTGAGCTGTTTAAACAGAATATATTCCTTACCATAAATTTTCTATGTTCCTGTAACTACAGAAATTCTCCTTCAAAAATCAAACATGTCTACCTGATTTGCAAGTAGCACAAAGCAGTGCTTTCTCTAAGACCTAGAGAATTATTGCTAATATTTCTGCCTGAGGAACCCACCTAATAATAAAAATAACAACAACATGTTTTTCCACACTGTGACTTGATTCCGGCTGCACGCATTTCCATTCCAGTGTCATTCACAGTTGTTTTTAACTTCAGCAAAAAGCAAGTTTCCATTTCAGCTAAGACCAGACGTATCAAATTCAACCCCCCCCAAAAAAAAAAAAGTGTTGGGGAGGGGAAAGGAAGGGCATTTTGGCTGGGGAGAAAAACGAGAAGGGATTGTAAAAAGAGTAAAGTGTGAATTTTCTCTGAGACCCAACGCTATCTTAGCAACCAGCTAGCAGGCACAACTTTGTGCACCTCATTTCTTAGTTTTCCATCTGTCCATCCTGCTGTGTGCTGGGGAGGGAGGGAAGAGATTGGGATGGCACAGCCCACACCAGGAACCTCTTGGTACATTCATCACCGCGTCCCTGCCCAAGTGAGCTCATGGGGCTCAGCTGGGCGCGCAGAGGTAGCACTGAGTGCCATGGAAAGTCTAAGAGGGCTTGTTCCAGGGCTGCCTGGACAATGAAGAATCGGCTGCCACCCCCTCTGTCGTTCCCCAGGCAGGCACATGAATAGCAGGTCTGTTCCAGCAGCTGTATCCCGGCCCAGCTCCGAGCCTCCAAGAGCTCTGAGTGCTCTGCTCCGGCTGCACGGCGAGACACAGCCCTGGGATGGGCACAAGGATGGCCACGGAAAGGGACAGCACCAGCACACACGTGAGTCTTATCAGGGAGAAAAAGGGAGGGGAAATATCCATTCTGGGGGGGAATATCCACTGCTTCTATCATCTGCTCCTCAGCTTTGGCAGCCAATTTCCTTTGAAAGCTCAGTTCTGCTTTTTTCCCTCCGCTCGCCTTTGAAGAAAAACCAGTGGCAGGATGTCTGCTCTGTTGTGCCAAAAGCAGTTAGGAGCCTTTTTCCAAAAAAGTAAAGGTAAGAAGAGGGATATCACAAAAAAGAGATGCTTTTTAGGGCAGGAAGAGATTAGCCTTCAGCCCTCAGAAGGAGGCAGCACATACTCCACAAGTCTGATCTGTGCCTCATCTCACAAAGCCTTTCTCTGTTTGGCAGAAAGTGCTCTCAATCTGGAGAGGAGAAAAAGAAATAAATACAGCAAATACTGAGGGAGTGAAGAGGCCAAGGTTTCCTACGTAGGGTTTTTAGAGAAACAAAACTTCTTGGTGAAGCTTTTTCAGTTCTCTGTGTTCCTATTCTGAGTGTTTGTGTTTTTTAAGAAGGGTGTTTCTTGTGCGCAGCGTGCGTTCTCGGAAAGGGCAGCTACCCAAGGGTTTGGAAAAAAGAGGCTGTTAGAGATGAAATGGAATCAAAAGCCCAGATCACAAACACCCATCAAACCTCAGAAGTTCAAGTCCAGATCTGCACTTCAGACAGCTGTGGAGAAGGGAAGAATATGAAGCATTGCCTAGGGCACAGCATCCAGCCCTGAGTAGGTGGCACCAGGGTCCAAATTTTGCAGCTGGTTTTTCTGTCTGAAATGGTCTTGATCATTCTTAGACTTGGCAGTGGGGAAGTCACTCTGGGGTCACAATTTTTGTTTCTTCATATTAAAGAAATTAAAGTGCTAAGATTTGTGCCCTTGGAAATAATCAGGACAATGTTCCTTAACAAGAAAGAAGGATTGAGACTCTTCAAGTCTGCAGAATGAATCTCGGGTGAGATACGAGGTGCAGACCAGCTTTGGAAAACCTGAGAGTAGCTGTGCTCAGTAAGAGACACAATTAGTGAGGAAGTTTGCACAGTTAGTGAAAATGTACTTTATTAAGACTGGGAGAGATAAATGTTAGTCTTTCCTAGAACTAGACAATAAGGGGGAAAATACAGACATCATTAAGCCAGGAACTGATGGTAAAGAGAGGACCAGAAAATGATACTAAATGAAAAGGCAAATTAACTCCCTGTACATTAAATTGCTTCACTCCATGGAAAGTTTCAGGTCTATAATGAATTTAAAGTCCTGGTGTAATAGATGAAAAAAATCAGCTTCACTGATTAAACATTTTTGGTTTACAGTTTTCACTTTCAACTTAACCTTGAGGTTAAGTGAAGAGTCAGAAGTGTTCACCAGCACCTTTGTCCCTGACAGTATTCAAACAAAGCCCAGAAGGCCAAAGGTTCCTTGAGTTGCAAGGCTGAGAAGAACATCCCATCTGTTTCTTGAGCAGGGAGTGTAGAGTGTGCACCACTACACAGACTGCCCCAGAACACCCCTGCTGCTGAGATTTCCTCTGTGACACCTCACAGGGAAGCCAGCAGACAGCACAAAACACAGGTGGATGCACACAGATTCCTGCATGCTTATAATCAGGAAATCCACAGTGCTAGGAGAGGGAGTGTTATTGGTGTAATGGATAAAAACCCTTAACCAAAGGAATCTAGTTTGGTTTAGACTCCAAAGGATGTAAAAGCAAAAGCTGCAAATGCACCAAGAACTCCTCTGGTATCAATCTGAAAAGCCTCAAAGGAGCAGAGTTGACCCAGTGAGCATCGAGGCATGAACTTGGAACAGCAATGATGCGATTAACACATGAATAGCGAGTGGCTTTTCCAAGACTCATTTATCAAGGAACAAAGAAAGTTGTGGGTACAAGGAGTCTTGTGCATACCTCTACTATCACATATATTTTGACTGCAAGCCAACCACTTTATGCTATAAATAAAGGCCTGAGTGAGCCTTCTTGGAGCTCTCCTGGCTGAGCAGCCTGACTGCATGGCAGTGATTTCCCCTTGCACTTGACAACCCTCAAGATTGCTTCTCAAAGCAGAGAGGTTTTACCAGCAGCAGACTTGTGGTAAGTGGCTGATGCTGCACATAACCCTGTAGTATAGTAACTTCGATTTGTGCCCTGGTAACTTTGATTTTATCTTGGTAACTTTGATGTTTTTTCTTGGTGACTTTTACTTGTGCCTTGGTAGCTTCGAATCTCTGTTCAAATGATTGTGCTGTATAATAAGAGAGAGAACTTTGCCATCAAACATTTTACAACATCATATTAAAATCACTTGCACAAACACCTTTAGTGATGATTCTTGAAGCGATCTAAACCCCTGTTCATGACAAATTGGTGTAGTTGGCAGAATCCTGAATCAGGATTCAGGACAATACCTGAGACAAGCACAAAGTCCTGTAAATGGCATGACTTGACAGGTATGAGGTGAGGGAAAGGGGAAAAAAAAAGGTTTTTCAGTGGAAAGTACATTTAAAAGCCTCTTTTGAGTCCCTGCTCTGACCAGTGAAGGCAGAGCAGGTATCTCCTTGGAAGTTTCCAGCTGTGGGTTTACCAAGATTTTGGGGAATGTGCACTGCACGCTGTAATACGTGACTCACTCCTCCTTAAAGGGCGCCTGGATGGAGTAGCTGTGAAAGTCAACTATGATAAACACAGAAACAGGAATTCTTATTTCTAGACTGAGGGTCTTGTGTGCCTGACCTGGCAAAATACCTCCTAGCATTTCTCAAACAGCATTTCCATGGCTAGGCAGGTAAGCAAAATTAAAACAATGGAACTTTGTCCTCATGTAGAGACAGCAGGAAAAGGCAATCGAGATTTAAGAAGGCTCTGATCAGTCCCCAAGTTTTTTTTTGCTTATTCTGAAGCATGAACAAGAGCTCACTCAGCAAAATTGAAAGTGTCTGTAACAGGACTCCCTCATCCAGCATGTCATCAGCCTGTGGAATTTGCCATCTCCTGGGGCAGGTTAGAAGGTCAAATATTGGGGCGAGCAAACACTGAAAAAAGGGTCGGAAGGTCCAGTAACAATATTTACAGTTATGCAAGCTAAAAAAGGTACCTTCAGATTCCATAAGCCAATAGCAGGATAAAAATAAATATGCTTTTCAGCTCCCTGCAGGCTGTGGAACAATTGCTGACCAGACTACAGGTGGTAGCTTGCATGAAGGGAAGTTAGAGTCCATAAGTGGCACCTAGGACTGATTTTTAACTGCTTTTTTCACTTCCATTAATCTACTTTCTCCCTTACAAAAATTCTCCTGTTTTGTGTCTTTCTAAGGAATCTGTTTTCCCATTCTGACTTCTAGGAAGACCAACAAAACATCAAACAGTGCAGAGAGAGATGCAAAAAGGAAATGGTGCTGAAAGAGAAAAAAGGCACAAGACTGTGCAGCCTGATTTATGCCAGCCAGTCAAGTGCTAATAAAATAAATAAAATTGGAATGAAAATATTTTCATTTAAAATATTCATTTACCGATTAAAAGATAAAACTTTGACATTATTTAATAAGAATGATGCATTTTTCTCCCTGGATGTCTCTATTTGTGGCTTCCAAGTGAAACTTTCACCTTTCTTTATTACACACCTGCCACTGATGAGAAACCAGGCAGAGAGCAGTGTGCTGGTGAGGTATAGCAGAGAGATATCTGGGATCTGAAAAATACATTTGGGATGGGAACAGAACAACAAACAAGATCCCATCACCAATTTCCTTTCACTTCAGAAAACACAGGTTTATAAATTACAAGTATGGCTTTGATAGTCTGGCTGATTTGCTTGGGCTTCTCCATGCTATTGCCCCCCCGACTCTCACTTTCCATAGAGATTTGCAGGGGGAAGAGGGGAGGAGGGAGCCATACAGGACAGTTCTTTTCAGCAGCAAAAGGCTCTTTAAATCTGTTTAGCTGTGTGCCTCAGCTGGTGCAGCACACAATCTGGCATCTCAACACAGCCCTGCTTCATCTGTGATTTAATGTCCCAGACTTGGAATGGGAGTGACTGAGACAACATCACTCCACCCCTCCCAGCACAGCAGCTGAAAATCACACTTATTGCCACAGCCAGGTCTGGTAGAGCCCCAAATGGATATTGCAGAGCAAAGATTGGGGCTGCTACTAAATGGCACCATAGTTTTATTAGATTTACATTTTTATGTTTTCTTGCCTGGGTGTTACGTTGTGTACAAGTGGGTGTTTAAGGAATTAAATGTCATCTGTGTTCATACTGCAAAACAGGTTATATATTGTATTTTGTGTCTTTCTTTTTATAGTTTCTTACTCTTTGGATTTAAAAAAAAAATTACAATCCTCTGGGATGAGAAGCAGAACTAATACCTCACCATTTAGGGAATCATTCATACCTCAAAAGTAAAAAGAGTAAACAGCTAAAATAATCATTCTGGAAAACAGACCCTACACTGAAATTTTTTTGGCAGGAGTTGTTTCATGAATACCTTGAATGGAAAATACATCTGTGGAAATAAAGACAGGTTTACAAGTAACTTGCAAGGAAAGTTTTTGAAGTTGAATAATTTCAAGTAAATGCATAGTTTACTTCCAGTGCTCAGTTTTTGACCAGATCTGCAGCAGGCAGACTTTAGAAAGGCAGATAAATAGAGTTAGCTACAGGTCTAACAGTGTGGACTTCTTCAAAATGCCCCCAAAACAGTAGGAAAGTCCCCCTTAGCACAGTAAATCCCATCTCTCACATCCCACTTTCAGTCTAAATCTGATAAGGGCATGCAGAGGGTGTGCTCACAGCTGGGCTAGACTTTCAGTTTTTTGGTATTTTGTGGCTTGAACTTGTGCCTCAAGGCTGTGATGTGCTTACAAGTTCCTGGTTTGGGCATGTATTCGCCTGCTTCTGCAGCAGTCTGCACTGCCTAGTGCTCCAGGACCTCTCCTCTCCTCCAGCCATTCCTGGAATTGTGGCAGATTTGTATGGCCAACAAAGCAATGGCCTGTGGACTTCAGCAGCACTGTCCGGTTCTGTAATTTGGACCTGGATAGTGAAAATCTGCATTGAGAAAGAGCCTTTCAAAAGAAATCTAAGTGCTTCAGAAAAATCCATTTCTGTGGCATCCTTGTAGGTTGTTATCCAATCATCGCTGTGCCCTGGTTGGTCAAAAGACAGCTGTGAAATAGGTTATTGCACTTTGGAGCAAGTGATCCTATGCTTTTCTTCCCCAGCTGCCAGGACCTGAAAGTGTTGTAGATCTGGACCTGTGCTGGTCCCAGAAACCAGCAACACTCCCACTAGAACACAGACAAATGTGGTCCCAATGTGCTGAGAAGGAGATTATTTCTTGCCATCAGTACTAACTGGTTCTTGATTCTATTGTCACTTGTGACGTTCCCCCTCTTCCCTTTACATTCCTCCTGCCCTCTCTACCTGGACATGGCCAGATTTCAATGTTTTCTTGGCTCTTCCTGAACACGGGGATAAGTATTTTTCACCTTGAGGAGTTGGACTCTGGGTTTTAAGGCATCTGTGCAAAATGAGGCACATGTGGAGTTAAACAAACGCTTGGAGCATCCTGATGTCTGGACCCTCACACTTCACCTTAGGAGGGGCAGAGAAAGAAAAGCAGCACATTGCACTGGACATGTCTGATGAGCACAGAACAGCCAGGGTTTAGATCACAACTAAAATGTTAAAAGTGGTGAGGGACAAAAAATGGGCTCTGTAAAAGCAACCTGATAAAGCCCAGACATTTCTAAAGAGCAAATTGGGAGGGGTGGAGGGAATGACCTGGGTCAGGGGGTGCTGCCTTACCCTGAGGTAAGGGAAGAGAAAACTAGAGCTTGACTGCTATAAAGTTCATGAAAAATATCAGAATTTCTTTATAACGCTTGTACAGCTGAAGCAGGGAGAGCAGAAAGCGAGCAGGAGGCACAGGTTCTCCCTGTGGGGATGGGCAGGAGGTGACGTGGCACAGGACCTGGGTGACAAATGGCACCTGTGCAGCACAGGGGATGCTCAGGGACCCCTGTCACTCACAGTGACAGCAATCAGCATGTCTACACCCTGTTTGGGGGGCAAGGTCAGCCAGCAGCCACACCAAACCATGTCAGGACAACCCTCCTGCCACCACCGTGCTGCTCCAGCCCCTGCTCTTGTTGCACCATCCCTTTCAGGCACAACTCTCAGGGCCACCATCTCTCACTTGCAGCCCTTTCACACTCTGAGACACAGATACATCCACCCACACTTGCACCTTGCAGACTCAAGTGCACATGGAGTTTTGGTTTTAGTGAGTCACCACAATCCTGGTGATGGTGGTGGCAGCTCAGTTCTGGCCAGCAGTAAATCACTGAGACATCTTTGGGATGGGGAATCCTCTGCAATGTGAAATATCTGTTAAAAGACACCAAAATTGAATTTTTCTATCTTTGGTCAAATAGTTGCCCTTCTCACTTTCATTCCAGCTGTTCCTGAGAGCTGATCCATGCTTCTCTCTGTTTGCCCTTACCTGACACACAGGTACAGCCTCTCCCCTCACTCACCACTGGAAGCCTCCAGTCCAAGTCAGTATTCCCCAGCCCTCCCTGTAAAATCTGTATTATTTTGCCATGTTTCTCTCCTGAGAACCAAAAATGGGCAGTGCTTCAGGCATACAATAACCACATGCTGAAGTGTGAGCTTCTCCAAGCACAAAAGGGTGAATGGGCATTTTCACTGCCTGGCTTGTGAGTCAAGTGTTTATAAAACTGTCTCTGAGGAAAGGCAATGCAAGAAATGAGCTCTACTACTGTAATCTAGACTGCCTCAGGTATGTAAACATGTAACAGAAGCATCTGAGTTGGACACCAGAAGGATGGAAGAGCCCAAGTGCAGAAGCTGCAAGATCCACATCACCAGCTACCATACACCTTGACACACTCCTTTGAGTTAGCCAAGCTATAATTCCTTGTCAAATTATATGAATCAGATATGTGACTCTGTAATTACAGCTGTGAAAGCCATTATACACAGGATCTTAGAGCTTTCTATCCAAAATAACCCTTGGGGAAGAAATTTCTCACGAAGCTGCTTGGGTCAAGGTTCAGCGAATGCTGGAAATTCTGGGGGAACCCTGTTGGCAGGTTTAGAGAAATGAGAACATGAAAATGAGATAATGTTCTGGTTTGTGGCTTGTTCATGCTCTCTTGTTTTTGTTTTTTTTCGTTTTTTCCCTAATATTTATGCATATTTGCAGGGGTTTTCGCTTTTTCAGTCACATAACTGAATAATATTTTGTGAGATTTAAAAGAAGACCCAAATTCACCACAGACCTTGCTAATGTGAGAAAAACAATTGCTCCTACCAATCTAACAGGAGCCGAAGGGTGGCCAACAATTCTTCTGTAACCTGTGTTTTACTGAAGGGGTATTTCTGCAGAAAATAACAGCACAGAAATGCTCTCTCAGGACTTTTGTGAGAACCAAGTTCTTCTGTCCCTAGTTCTCCAAGAGTGCTATGAATATCAATGAATTTAATTTCACAATCTCCACATGGAGCAAGAGGTGTTTTCCTGTCTATTTGACAGATACTAAGTCAAGGCAGAGATGGTAAATGACCACAGACCCAAGCGCACACCAGGAGAAGGTGCCAGGAGGAGGAAGGAAAGACTGAGCATCTCTGGATGGGTGAATTGCCACAGAGCAGCAATATTCTTTGGTTTCATCTTTGTTCTCACTGGTTAAATTCTTAATCTCCATCAATTCTTGAAGGAATCATTGAGATTTTTTAGTCACCAGAGACCACTCTGTTGCTTTCCACAATGTAAAGAAGAGCACTAACTGAAGCTGTCAATAAGAGACCACACATAATTCCTTCTCCTGCTGAATGCTAACTTCAACATCCATTGAAACACAAAAATTTTGACACACATCCAAAAGTTCAGGCACACAGCTGTGTTTGCACCTTTCTTGCTGGAACTAGAGTCACTCAACCATGCTGATGCAGGACGAAACCCCAAAGCCAAAGTGAAACTAGCTGAAATATGTTAAACAGAAATTCTGATTCAGAATGACCACACAGGTTCTTGAGGCAGCTTTGAACCTTGCACCTCCTCCTGGCTGATTCAAGATGAAATGTTGCTGCATGTTCCTGTGTGATTGCAGACTGTGGCCACACAGTTTTTGCTGACTGAAGCTGGAATAGGGAGGTTCATCCTTCCTCATGACCACCATCAATTATTATTGCTGCCTCAAAGCAATGCTCAAAGTTATCACTCTATCAAGACTGGGTTAGGAAACCTCCATTGCTGAGTGTCTAAACTAACCCAGATCATTGTGAAAGAACTTGTTTAAGGAATATGTCTGGACAGAGACAGAAATAGCAGTTCCTTTACACAGGTCTTCATCTATCTTACTGCAATGGGATAATTGCTTGAATTTTTGAATATTTCATAGCTGAAGATCTAGTCATTCTATGATTATCAGAAGACAACAGATGGGTTCTTCTTCACTTAGTTGTAAAATATAAGGCAACGAATTAATAGATACAAATACAGTAAAAACTATTTCTACACAACATTGGACCTGGGGTTTTTCTCATCTTTTCCCATGGTGATACCTTGACTGGCAATCCACACCAATCAAGCACACATCCAGCAAAGGATTGATATGCTACAAGACAGCAAACACACTCTGCTGCTGTTTCCTTTTAACCAGAACAGATCTGAACTCCATTCTCACATGCTAGATTCTTGGGAGCTGACTCTGGTCCAACTCTTTAGCCAGCCCCCATTTTTGGCAGGTGCTTGTGAAAAAGTTGCTGGAGGGAGTTGTGTCAAAGGGCTTTTACTTTGCTCTTAATGGCTCCACGTACAGTCTGAAGGAATCTGAAGCGCTCATGAAATGTGGTTTCCCCTCTGGTGTTTGCTGTTCAGCTGGCTCAGCAGCTCAACCATTTAAAACCATTGTGAGTGGATTTAGCACTTGGGGAATAGTGCTGGCCTGTTCAGACCCAGAGAGGGATGGGCAAAGTCCACGGGTACAATAAAAGCCCCTCTTACCTCCTCCTCCAAGTTTGAGGAACCAGGAGTTTCAGGGAAAAAACTTCTCACATCCAGGTGCAGCTACACAGTATCAGGTGAAAGAGACATGAGCCCAACAAAATAAAAAAGCTAATGTGTTCAGAGGAAGGAATAATTTCAGAAAAAAAAGAAAAAAAAAGAAAAAAAAAAAAGAAAAAAAAAAAAAAGAAACAACAAATACACCAGAACCTCACTAAGTAAGTATAGGGAGCAAATCATGATGGAGAAGGAATAAAACAGAGGAGCACAGCCCCAGAAGAGAGCTCCAGCAAGGTGTGTTCCATAAACTCACAGACTATGAATGCTCATAAGCCAGACTGAGGGAACAGATACAAAGGAAAGTCCCAGAAGCCTCAGTGCCCAGAAACCAGAGAAGATGGAGTGCCCTAATTCATCCTAGCCTGAGCTACTACGTGTAGCAAGAGGTGTGTTTTGTCCCTGAGCTGATCTAATGCCCAATTTTTCTGCTGAAAATATTAAAAAAAAAAGAGATAACAGGTACATTGTAGATGTGTATCCATGTAGATTTGAACTCAGGACCAGGCTCAGACAAGCAACTCAAGAGCAGATGGTAACAGGTCAGATTGGTGATGTAGAGTTGAGGAGCCCTCTGATTCTTTTCCAAACCCCTCTGCTCTGCCTCCAGCCACGAGCCCCCAGCCGTCACTGAGCTACAACAGGGTCAGTCTTGTGGTGTCCAGCTTTTTTGGCATGGCAAAGCAGCATTTCCCTCCCTGGGAAGGGGAATAGGCTTGGGGCTGGGCTGCTGGCCAGCGTGGGGTGAGCTCAGGTGTTCAGGGTCAGGGTGGAGCAGAGCTGTGCTTCCTCTTGCCTCACTCACACCCCACACAAACAGGGACATTATCTCTGCTGTGAGAGCAGCTGACTCAGATGCTTTGCCAGATGCAGGTGTCCCTGTCGTGGCCAACAGCAAAGAATGGCTAAAAAAAAAAAAAAATAAAAAAAAAGATGCATCACTCTGTGGCTGCGAATGATAACAACACATTCCTCTTTATTCTGATCCAAAAACAATTTTTTTCTTCCTTTCTTCTCCTCTCTGTGTTTTCCTATCTGATGAGAACTTGTTTCTCAGCTAGGAGCCCAGTCAGTCTGTTATTGGTGTGCCTAATATCATTTTTATGTTCCTCCCATTTTTTTGTTTCACATATTATCAAATGACTTATGAAAAGTTAAGTTCAGCCAACCAAACCTCAGGAGTTATGCAAGAGCAAGTAGCCCTGAGCTTTACCACAAGCCCTGTACATTAAAGATGGGTGTCCATGGGTTGATAAATCTGTTTATGGAGTACATTGTGGGTGTGCAGAGATGCAGATATGGCTGGGGGGTGCTGTTCCCAGTGGCTATCCCTAAATCAGAAGGCACTGTCTCCAGCCCTGCTCCTGACCTCTGAGAAGCCAAGAACAGTATCTGGTGGAGCAACTCCTCCAGCTGCATCAGACAATTCCATACAGATGAAACAATTCCATACAGATGAAACAATTCCATACAGATACATTTGTACCCTGCATGCTGACAGAACACTCCTCTCTTGTTATCATCCGCTCCTTGTGAGGCTGATTCAGCAGAAATGGGAGCCACCCTTGTGGGAAGTTTGTGTCAGGACCAGCCAAACTCACAGGCTAAGAGAAGGCTGTGATTTACTGATCACAATCTCTGTATGGAAAGATCTGGGGGCTTTAAAGGCCCTCCTCTCCTTTTGGTGCTTTGGGAAGGGCAGGCAGGACTGACTCCTCTTGGTTGGGCTGTAAATGATATTTTGGGGACCTAAAATTGTGGGAATACTGTATTTGTTACCAAGCAGCATTCAGTCTGCCTTTTGCCCAAGGCACATACACTGTCAAGGCTAACATGTTGATACCTGTGAGCAGAGGGAAATTCACATTCTGTACACAAGTGCTGCAGGAGCTGAGGTGTTGAGATGATGCAGAGAGGGCAGAAGATGGATTACAAGGTAAAAGGTCTTCAGATGGGCCAAGAAAACAAAACTGTTTGGTGCCAAGGGTCGAAAACTGGAGAGAACAATTACAGTGATTTCAGTAAATATTTATCTCCCTGTCAGATAGGGATGAACATATATTAAAAGTGACTGGTTATGGTAATCCTATAAATAACTCCAAAAAAGTTGCTTTTGCCCACTTTCTTTGGTCATGCTAGCAGCAGCATCAAAAAAAGGATGCCCAAACAGAGTATGAGAAATCATGAATAAGGAAAAAAGAGGGAAATTGGCATTTCTTCTTGTTGGGTTTTGTAGTGAGTGCACAGAAAAGCACCACAAAACTCCAGGACAGCTGTACAATATATTGACAGTAAAGCTGAGCTGCTGCAACAAGCTGAGCTCTGCTGGGGGAGGCAGAAACCCAGAAGGAATGGGTGTGATCAGGAGGGAATAAACTATAGGGATAAACTCCTCAATCATTCCATGCATAGGTGTTGTAAACATTTCAGTGCATAACTAAAACAGGGAGCCAATATGAGCCATTTGTTCAAGCCCATGACAAATAAAGACCACCACAGCTGTCCTTCAAACAGAGTCATCCAGTGGCCAGTCTGCCCTGCATGGTCCAGGATTTTTATTCTCCCTTCCCATCTCTTTCATCCCTCCCTCCTCAAACATTTAGGATTTTATTTGGACCCAGCTTTCTGGCTATTCCCTTGCAGGAATCCAGCTTTGGCACACAGTTCTTACTGAGTGAACCCCACTTGAAATCCAGGGCATTTGTTCTGCACCAGTGGCTCCCACTTCTTCTATCCCTTGGCCATCTTGTAGGGAGAAACTACAGAATAAACACTAGGTACAGTGAGAAAGGATTCATAAGAAGCTTCAGTTCCTGCAAAGTTTTGTTTTCCCACTCCAAAAACATTCAGTGCCTGAATGTGAATGCTTTCTTCAGGACAAGACTGTGTTTGCAGAATCTGGGCATTGAATTTTCAGAGAAATGGTTATTCTGCTTTAATCTCCTCCCATTCCTATTCTGACTCTGAGGTGTTTGCTTCCCCATTACAGTCTCCTAGGAAGGTCTCATTTTCTATACCCTTTTCCAAAAGTCACTCAAAGCAACCTCTGCTCAGGAGATCTCTGAAAAACACAATTGTCACTAGGGGGATTTGGGCCTCCCTTTAATTTCTGCCATGCTGTACTATAGGTCCTCATTATAAAGTTAGCTCTTAGAGGTTCTTTGTCTCTGCAGGGTTGAAAGTTGCTGACTGAATGTCAAATTTTCCACCAGTCCTCCTTTAACTGGCCATTTTCAGCTATGCAAAGTGTTTGCATAATACTACAAGATCATTCACACATCAATCTTATTTTACATTTTTGAACCTGTTTCGCAAAAGGGTTAATGAGGAAACAAAACACATCCTGAATAATAAGTCACCAGAAAAAAACCCACTATCCTAATCCTTTAATATAGAGCCAGAACAGCAGTTCTTCTCACAGAGAGAAGAGGAAGGACATTTTTCTAATCTGAGAATGTAATTCCCAGGGACAGTGTATGAGAAAACAGCAGTAATCTACAGAACACCCAGGAACAGTTGTTGAAAGATTCCCAGGGTGTAACTTTTGGCAGGACATCAGGTTCCAATAAAATCCTCTGAAAACACTAGCCCAACAACAACGATAATAATAATAATAATAATATTTTACACAGATGAAGAGTCTTTTATCTGAGGCTCACTGCAAATGATGAATGAGCTTCTTGAGGAGAGTTGAATGAAACCAATGCTCCAAAGATGTTGCCACTGATTTGGTGATGTAGAAAATAAGTTATTATTTACAGATTTTGGGGGGCACACAGAAAAGAGTTAACATGTATAGCAAGCTGGGGAGCATTCTTTATGGCAAACTTCCATGGGCATTGTAATGTATTTTTTAATGTTTTCAGTAAATCAACTGCTGACATTCCACATGCACAACCTGAGCACCTGTACACAAACCAAGTTACCAATGATTACACTGTGCAAATACACAGAGCACTTGGTGAGCTTGTTCACAGCCACTTCACTCTAATGTGAAATTCTATGTACTCTGCTTTGCTATTTGCTCTTATGTTTTTTTGAGACTAGTCTGGACATTAAATATGTTTATAACCTTATAAAAGTGAACAAAATTATGGAAGTCAGAGATTGGTGTAAGCTGTATGTGAACTGCTAGAAGTTTTAGATTTAGACGTTCACTTTGCACTGTGAGCCCATCACTGCAGGGGCTCACAAAACCTGAAATTCTGCATCACTCTGGGCCACATATGAATCTCAGCCTATATGTCAAATGCCATACTGTGAAGATGTTGCTTGTGGTGTCACAATGGCCAAACTCAAAGTGAAATACAGCTTCCACTGCATCATTAACAGTTTTTATGGATTAATTGGATTGCTATGACTTTTTAGCATGAACATATCATCAAATGTTGCTGCCCTGACCCTACCTAAGTGACCTTAAAGAGGATCAACATATATTGAAATAAGTGGTTCCTTTCCTCAGGGTCTCTCAATTCATATTTCATGAGGATTTCATCTTGCTCTTTGTAGCCACTTTCAAAGTCAACATCACTCTTATTTCCCAGCAAAAGCTGTCTGAGTAGTTATTGTCTGTGCCTGGAGTACAGAGACCCTGGAATTTCTACTCACTGCTTACATGAAGGAAATTTTGAGAAACAAGTCATGTTTCCTCTGTGTCATAAAGGTAACAACAATAGCAACCAAGGTTTCCTCCAGACACCCCCAGTCTCAGCAGTGACTAACAAGCACAAAGATTAGATATGAGGATGATCTAATAGCCTGCTGCTCCCAAAAGAGGGAAGCCCTGCTCCACTTCAGCCTGTGACCCTTTGCTCCCTGCTTATCTCCTGCTCCCAGACACATCCCACCTTGCCCTTTTGCTGGAATTTACCAAACCCTTCTCACAGACAATTCAGCTCATTAAAGCTGGAGAAAATGGTCTCTTTTAAAGTTTTGGGGTTTTATTTTTACATTTTTATTAATTTATTTTAATTTAGCTTAGCTTATTGAGCTAGATTGGCTCAGAGTCTTAGGAAAGCAGAAGTGCAAGAGAGCACAAGATTTAGAGCAGGAGCATTTGCTCTGGACTCTTAGATCACCATAGCTACAGGTGTAACCCTCAGAGTTGAACACAAGATGCTCTGTTTCACTTTTCACTTTTCTAGTTTCACTTTTTTTCTCATTGTTGACCACAGCTACTTTCTGAGATAATTTTGCCAAGTCAGGAAGCGGATTAGCAGAATAATTGCTGTAATTCAGAAGTTGTATTCAACTGCTAATGCAGAAGAGAGAATAATTCTTGCCTCTTAGAGCTGTATTATATAATACCACAAAAGAATGAAGAGGGGCAATTAGAATTGATGTCACACAACTGGAATAGCTTTTAGGGGTTGAACATACCATGATGGCAAGGCACCACAGCCTCCAGGAGCTGTGTAATGCTTTACTCACTATCAGATATACCCACATGGCTTCTCTGTGGCTGGAAACAGCATCTATCACTAAGCTCACTGCAGCATTCAAGTCCATTTTCTCTGTCCAGTTTTGCCTGCCCTAGACCTGGAGGGCACCTGGTCAGGATCCTTAAAGGACCTTCAATACCAGCATTACTGGAGTGGTTTTGCTCCCTACAAATGCACATGCACACTTGTTTCTTTCAGCACTCAGCTCCCATACAAATGTGCAGCTGCTGTTGTTAGACATAGGTTAAAAGTTTGCAAACTGGTCTTAGCAGCTGCATTTGGAAGTTAAGTTCTGAGAAAGTGAATTGCTCCCATCTTCCCAGATTCTGCTTCTGAACAGCCCTACAGTTATGGTCAGATTTTTTGGGGTTAAAAGAATGTTTTGGAATTTCTTGTCCAACTATCTGCTCTGGAAACTTAGATGACTAACCAGCATTCACTTCTATTTGTTACTGAGCTAAAACTTTTATCCCCCAGCTTCCTGTGAAGTTGCACTCTGTATCCTTTCAGAAGCAGAGCCTGTTCTAATGACAAAGAACAAACAACGTGGGAAGCAACTTGGAATTCAAATTTTCAAAACTCTAGTGCTAAATTGCCCCTGAGCCCATGTGCACGTCTTCTTAGAGGCATTTGCACACATAAATCACTGCATGCTTACATCTGGCACATGCAGAGAGCACGCTGCTTGGCACCCTGCTCACATGTGCTGCAACTACTGAGCTCTGCAGATAAGCTTGAAGGAGTTTCTCTAATCAGGAGACACAAAACCCAGCTGAGTATTCTGCTGATGTTCTTTATGCATCAGGCTCACTCTTGCCTGCCACTTCCTGATGGAGTTTCTGCAGCCTTGCACCATTGGAGTTATCAAAAGAGGTGCTTTCCATCCTTGGCAAGTAGAAAAGATACTTCCACATCCCGTATGTTATTAGTTTACCTTGCTGTACCTGTAAGTGATCACAAATTGACCAAGATTCAATTTCAAGAAAAGCAACTGTCTAAAACAATAAATCCCATCTTATCCTGACCATCCTGCCCAGGCTGAAGAGTTTACTGCAGTCTCACTATTTTGCTTGCATGCTCGACCCCAAATACAAAAGATATGGCCTGAGAAGTTCAAGCTAAAAATACCAATCTTGTGCCATACCTAGGTTATTTTACCACCTTGTACCAGGCTAAGTGCACATCAAGTGAATTTTTCAGAGTGAAAATTCCATTGTAGTACAACACTGATCGCATCTCTTTCAACTGTAATTTTTTTCCCCTTGCAAGTGGGTCAGATTCCTTCTGGGTCCTAAATGACAGCTTTTGAGAAAGGAATTATTTCTTTTACTCTTAACAATCTGGTCAGAACTGCTTTCAGTTATGCAAGTCCAGATCTGTACTCCTTTCATAATTGTCTACCATGGTAACAAAGAGGGCAGCACCATGTCTGGTCCCTCAAGCTCTGTACTTGTGCCAAAGATAACCAGTTATACTGGCATAATTAATTTTGATGCATTAATAGCACAACAGTTTTTGTCTTTGCCAGGATATTTGCCAGTAGGATAGGGCAAACATAATTTAACAAAAATTTTTCCTCTGTTAAGGGGGAGAACAGTCCCTGATTTTAAAGAACAGGAGAGGAATCCTCATTTAGGGATTAATAATCACTTTGTAACTCCTGCAAAATTCACACTCCAGGCTCTGATTTAGTTATACACAATTGCTCTGGCTTACTAATTAACAATAACATGGGTATTAGCATTTCTTCTTTCAGGTTTTTAAGTTGCTGATATAAAACTTCTCTTGGTGTGAGAAGCATTGCTAAATATCTGAAGTGTAAAATAGCATTTTACATTTGCATCTCCATCCAAATAGAGGTCGAAAAGAAAGGCATGATTTACATTCAGTCCCTCCTCCTATAACCTGGAGGACATCTGGAACTCTTCAACCTCCACTCTATAAGAAAGGGACTTCTCTCCTGAGGCTACAAAGCAGATTCATATTTTGACTCTGTTTGTGGTCACTGAGGGGGCTTGAGCTTGAAATTATCAATTCCCACCTATGACTTTTATATGAGTCCAAGCAAGAGGAACTCCAGAGACACCTGAAGCTGACACTTACAAAGCCTTTCTTGCTCTTTGACTCGAGTTCCTAAAAGGTATCCAGCTTTCCAGCTCATGGGATGTTCCCAGCTATCCTGAGTCACACTCTATTTATTGTGAATGGAAATGAAATTGGATTCTCCATCTTACTCAAGATAGAAAACCCCCCAACCTTCTCTTTATAAAGCATATTTCAGTGAGTCCCACTCTGTTATCAGCACCAAGAAGGCTCCTCTCATGGTAGGAAGAGGATGATTTAGGAGGGTCAGTCCAACACATCTGCTGGATATTAGTCTAGGTCTCTACAAGGGGAGTTTAACAGTGCTGCTGAATGGCAGCGGTGATAACTCAGACTGATTAAGGCAACATTTCCTCTAATAACTCATTATTCAGAAAGATGTGATTGGCTTCAGTACTCTGTAGGGATTTATTATTTTCCTGACTCCTTTGAGCCTGCTTTGATAACAGTTTTGAATTATGAAATTTGATGCCAACTTTGATTCGGTTGCATCAACAGTTTTCTTCCCCCCCCAAAAAATCTCTCTCTTTGTTCACTCCTTTATGCCATCAAGACTTGCTAATCTCATTGGACCTGTAGACTGTAATATTAATATTAATATTAATAATAATAATAATAATAATTAGCAGGACACAAGGTTAATGCTGTAGCAAACTAAACTTCCCAAGAACACATGGCAACATGGAAAGCATGCAGAGATATGAGTAAGAGGAGATGGATGAGATGCATGATAAGCCTGGAGGCAGAGGCAGAATGAAGCATGGACACACGGCCTGCAGGCACCCATTAGGCAAATAAGGCACATTCAATGCTGTCCCCATCATGAGGGGTTCCACAGGGAGCCACGTGAGCTTTTTCTGATTGACTTTGATGAAGGGATGCTGGAAATAGATAGTTAAACCTCCTCAAGACACAGTAAACATTCCCACTGGAATGATCAGCTCCTGCTGCCTCCTCAGTTTCAAGACACAACAGGACTGACTGAAAACTTCCCAAGATGATTGTGGTATGTGGGGTCCAAAGATGATTGTGGTATGTGGGGTCCTGGGGGGAATTGTGGTGGAGCAGCATCTGCTTCACTCCTCAGCAACTTTCAAACCCATCTGGAGGGTTTGCACATTGCATATCCTCCTACCACAGTAGCAGAAATGTTTTTTTGGGGGGGGTCTTTGGCACGGAAAGAAATGAATAGAATGAAAACCATTTGTACTGGACACTACTATTAGATTTCATTGTGGTTTGTCTTTCTGTGGGAGCCTGGATTCCCAAAGGAAAAGAATTGCCAGGAAGCTCCTTTTCTGCACATTTTTCCAGGTAGCTGCAATAATTTCTTTCGTATGGAGATGTCATTTCCACAAGGCACTGCTTTCTCAGTTAGTTCAAGGATATATTCCTGATAGTGCAAGCTTGCAAGCTGCCCAGAAGTATTCCAAATGGGGCTGCTTGTTCATTTAGCTGTCAAATACACAACTGAGGTAAGAAGTGCTTTCTCCATTTCCCCCTCCGTTTCCAGGTGTACCCAAGGGATTAGATGCATTTTGAAAAGTACTCATGCTCTGTTTGCAGCAGTAGCCATCTCTCACCCCAGCTGTGGCTGGAAAAGCTGAGATCCACTGCAATGATTTTGCTAACATTCCAGTGACCTGACTATCCACAGGGACAGGGTATTTCTGATAGCAAGCTCTTAATTCCTCATTCTCCCAGCGGTCCACTGAGGCTGACATCATTTGACCACAAAATACAATGCTAACCAAGTTGGGTTTTTTTGCCAAAATATAATTTGATAGCTCAACACATTAAATTTTCTTTTGGACTCAGTGTCCACTATATATGTTATTATTCACCAGTGGCATGCATTCAATGTCTCTGTGCAATCATCCAGCAGTCTTTTTTTTTTTCTGGATGTATTTGCCAGGATGAAAAAGACAAGGAAAAATTTAAACCATTTTCAATGTGTTTCCAACTGTTGGACTAAGATTTCTGAACCACATTGTTGAGTTGTGATCTGAATTAATGAATAATCTTCTGAGCAGCTGCTATTCAAATGGTCTCCATTTTCTTTTTTGATGATGATCTGTAAACTATGGAACATGGATATTATCAGGTGGGGCTACACATGTGGCCAATCTGGGTTCATTAAGAAGCAGGTCATAAGGGAAGTTACTTCTTCCCCTGTAGTCTGGAATGATTTTATTGGTTTGGTTTTTTTTTGGAAGGAAGAGTTCTCTTTAAACAAAAAACTCCATCTTTCCGAATATGTGCTGGTGTTGCTGTTGCCAATTTGACAACTGTGACATATGAACATTTCACAGGAAATCTGGAGGTTTTTTGGGTTCGGTTTTTTTTTTTCCCCTCAGGCAGCTCAGAGTCCTGAAAGAGCTGCTGATGAAATATTGAACAAGTGTTGTTAACATCTACTTCCAGCAATATAACAGCTCTGCTATAAGTTTTAGTCAGAATAAAATCTTGATATGGAATAGCTTTCCACTGGAAAATGTTCTGATGAATCTTTCTGAAACTGTGTTGAGAATATCAAAATTTGTGAAAGTCTTCCATCTAGATGTTTCAAAGTGAAATATTTAATCTTTTCACTTTGAAATACCTTTTTATTTTGTGTTTGATTGAGCCGGTATTTTATGTTACAGAACACCTAAAATATTTTTTGAGTAGTTGAAACATTTTCTCTCAACACAATATAGGATATTTTTCTTCTTTAACTTTTCTTTCCCAAACAATTTTGAAGCATTTAGCATCATCCTTGCAGATCAGAACTAAAAAAAAATAGAGAATGTAACCAAGCAATTCCTGGATCTGAGCCACACAAGGTCTGGATCAGTTCCAACTTTCTGCTGAAAATCTTGGCTGCTCAGCTCAGGCTGCAGGGACTCACAGGATCAGTTTTGGACACTCTCTGGTTCAGGTTTCAGTGTCAAGGCATTGGCTATCCCAATGATTCCATACTCTCTGGGTTCTGCAGTTCTAGTGCTGTAAGAACCACTGAGTGTGTGGTCTTAGCAAACACAGAGCAAATTCCAAACTCTCAAGAAAGGTACCTTGAACAAACACTTTGTGCCTAAAACACACTGATTAATAAAATAGAGGAGTTCAGATTTTATGAGACTGATTGAGATTTTCTGCTTAAAACATTTCCCTTTCTTGATCTTGAGAAACAGGGGAAGATCTGAACACAGCCATCTACTGTGTAATTATTGATTATATGGAACTCTTGGTTGAGATGCAAGCTGTTTCCAGATGAACAGAACAATTTTAACTGCACTACTAGAAATTCAGTGATGCTGCCAGACCTTGTAATTGGGGTTGTTATACCAGTAAGGGTTGGGTATTCACCAGCTAGAACCACACTGTTCCAGCACATGATCAACTCCTTTCAAAGGTTTTCCTCCTCAAAGAATCATGGAAATGATCGAACTGAAACCCCCCTACTAGACCAGGCTATATCCAGGCTGGCCTTGAACATTTCCAGGGATGAGGAATCCACAAACTCAACCTGTCCCAGCACCTCACCACCTCTATAATAAATAATCTCTCTCTAATTTCTGCCCTAATCCAGCTCACTCACCATTTACATCTTTGGGATTTCACTGTTGCTAGATGAACTAATTCAACAAAAGAAACTTTTGATGTCAGGACACAACAGACCTGAATGATGCACTGCCTTTACTCTCTATTTAACTCTACAATTTATTGTCTTTTAAAGCCATGCTAGGTTGTTTACGGAGAGGAAACTAACAAAAGGTACAGATAAAAGGCAGAGATTTTTAGAATGTTTTCTAGCAGGAAGTTATGCAAAAGCAGAGAAGTCACTGCAGAGAAATACAGATTCTCTAAAAAAAAAATAAAAATCCAGTATTAAGAGAAATGCACTTTGTCATCATCACATGGCAAGGTCCTTATAAACACCCTTGATTTTGGAATCTCATAAATTTACACTTTCTGGCATCAATGTTCTGATCCCACAGATCTGTTTGGACAAAGATGACAAACGATTACTTGATTAAACTGAAGAATTGACTGAGTCTAGCATTACCTGCAGTGAAATAGATTAGTAGAATTGCTGCTAAATCAGCAGCAAAGCTGACTCAAGTTTACCAGTGAGCAGCAATACATTTCCAAAGTTTAGGAAGAGAAACAGATACTCGGGAGTCCTTGGGGATCACTGAATTATTCAGTGTTGCCTTCTGAGTCAGGCTGATGCTGCACCACTTGGCTGCTTCTGCACCAAATCCAGTAACTGGTATTTGACTGGAGCATATGAAGGTGTCACATCTTGATTTAAAGATTTCAAGAGAGGAAGAATTTACCTGCTGTCTTGACAAGTTATCTCCCCATCTTCATTTTCAATTTAAACTAAACCTCAATTCAGCTTCCTGTTAGAGGGGAGTTTGCATGCATTCTCCAGCAATATTTAAAAGTTGGTTTAGTACCTGCTGCCAATTAAATCTGAATTAATATTTCTTTTAAGTATGACAGCTGCACTTCTTTCAGTTTCCCATTGCAACACATTTTATAGCATTATTTTCATAATTTGTATGGCTTTTTTTTTCTCTGCACTCTCCAGATTTTATAGGTTTCTCAGCTGTGAGCAAGTTTCTCATGTCATTGTGATATTAAACAAATTAATCTTACAAACACAGCTCTGCTCCTGTCATCACTGCAGAACTGCCATGCCCCACAGCAAGCTCATGTTCAGTGCAGTTTCCATTAAGATCCTTAAATCCATTTCTGAAACTGCCTTCCAGTTGGATGGTTCTTAATGCTCACAAACTGTACTTCATCTAGAAATCTTTAGAAAGACCAGATATGGAAAATAGTTAGAGTAATCCTTATTATTTCATGCCACATCAATGCAAACTGGCCTGGCCAAAACTACCTGGCATGTGGCCATATTGATTAGAATCAAGTTACTTGTTCATACTGGCTCAACTGAGGTTGGTTTCACCTTGTGACACACAAAGCTAAATGATCCCTTCTTGCCTTCCCTATCTCCACAAAGAAATATGAACAGATTTTTGTCAAATATCATTAATTTCACTTGTCCCTTAGCCATATTTGCAGCCTCATAGCCCTCATGCCCTCTGTCACAGGCTGCCTCTCACATGTTCTATTCTCCAGGCCTGCAAGGATCTTTTATAACACTTACTTCAAGCCAGCTTTGGGAAAAAAAATGCCACAGATAAAAAAATACTGAGCTGCCTGAGCAGCAGTCAGCATGTCAATCCTAGTTTGGATGGTTCCAGCTCTAGCACTCAACATCTGTGCCAGCTATAGCACGAGCTAATTCTGGCCAGCAGAGCATATCTGGGGCTCATTAAGGGCTGCAAAGGGCAATAAATCTGACAGGCTATCCTCTAACACAATCAATATTTTCAAATCATATTTTCTGAAACAAAAAAACAATGCCCAGAAAGCCAAACCCCATTTTATACTAGGCACAATGTTGTCTATTCCCTTTCCTGCTCCGCTAGTTGAGTCCCATCCCAAACTCTGCCGTTATTCGCCCTCTGATATCAAAGAAGCTGAACTGGGGTTACCAAGAATATCTTGTTTTGCCTCTCTCTGTGGTCACTCTCCTCTAGATTCAAAAGTTTGCTTGTTGCTCAAAGATTTATTAAAAGTTAGCAAGAGAAAGCAGTGCACCTCACACAGCTCTTTTGCTTATCTGCTGCTGTTTAGGCATGCTGGGGTTTATTTTTTCATTCTTTGTGGCTGCTGGTTTCCATCTTTCATGGCTATTTGTGAGGGTTCAAAAGTGTTTCTGCATTCCTTTGATGCTTGATTGCATCATCCTGATTCTCCTTAAACACAAAAGAGAACTACTGAGTATTTCTGCTCTTCCTGAATCATTAAGATCTTCACCACCTTCTGCTAAGCAAGTGAGCCGTACTATTGCTAGAAATTATTTTATTATTTATTACATTATATTACATGCCTTACTGTCCTCAGGCTGCAAGGAAGGGGTTTCTTTTGTTGCCTTTCAAGTCTTTCCCTACTCCACATTTCCATTTTACGTAATTGCTGCCTCCTTCCTCTTCTCCTCTTCCCCATTTATCTGATAGAATTTTAATGGCTGCCTTGACTTCCTCACTTCATAAGGAGGTGCTGCTAACCAAAGATGTCCTTGCTCATGATTGTGAAATTGCGGTTTTTAGTCATCTAGTAAAGTTTCCTCAAACAATTTCCAGTTTTCATTCACATTTTCCTGTCTAGATCTCACAACTTCTGTCTGAGCTGCTCTTCCCAAACACATCCATTCATCATTTTCTTGGTTGCCTTGCAAAATAGGCCATGGGGAGCATCACATACAAGACTAGACAGAGATGTAGAAACAGACTAAAAAGTAAATCTTGTGTCTTTCTTTAGACGAGGTAGAAGATGGAAAGTTCTTCCTTTAATATTCTAACAAAAAAAATGAGATTATTTTCAATGTCTCTTCAGAATATGCTGGACTAGGGTTCAGGTCCTGTTCTCATTTAGTCTAATCACAGAGTCATTACCTGGAATTACTAAGCTTGCACAGGCTGTCTGTTTTCTAGGAATTAACCAGCTCTACTCAGTTTGAAAATTATTGGAAATATGTTTTAGGCATTATTACCAAAGAAAAGAGAGGCTACTGGGAAAATGAGATTAGAAAGTCTAGAAGTTTAAATGAGCACTAAAATACCAAGTACTTACTCATCCCTATTAAACTTTTCAGAAGCTTGTGCTTTATCAACAGCAGTGATAATTAAATGTGCTATTAGTCCAGCTGTGTTGCACTTGGGAATCCTGAAGGAAAACACTAAAGAATAGCATTAGCTCCCCAGAATTTTAGGAGCACCTTGGTGAAATATGGAAAATGTGTAGTGTCCCCTAAAAAAATGAGAACAGATGAATGGAGTTGCCCCATTGAAACTCCTTCCTGTTAATTGCTGGGTTTGAGAATTATGAAGAAGGAAAGGACAAGTGATGATGATGCAGGAGTTTACCAGAACTAAAAGTGCTAGTGATTATGAAATTAGAGTCTTGATTACAACTGATTAAGCAAAAATGTGGTAGGAATATGAAGCTACTTCTTGGTAGATTTTTGTTATTTCTGTTTTTATTTTATTTGAGGGCAAGTATGATAACCCACAACAAAAGAAGCATCCAGCTATGCATGAGCAGAACTCCTCAAGAGCTTTTCTGGTTTTGTTTTCTTTTGTTTTGTTGCGTTTTTTGCCTTTTCTCTTCCTCCTTAAATGAAGTTGTCTACAATAGCATGAGGGAAGAGGAAGAAAGGAAGAAAATAGTCTTCCTAATAAACATTTTGGATATTATAATATCCAACATTACAGCTCTTTACTCCATGTTAATGCTGCTATTTGTGGGGAAATAAAATAGTGCACAAACCAGGTAAAAATGGCTGGTAGCCAGGAAAAATTAGAAAGCAGAAGGAATCTGGGGCTTGGGGTATGCAGTAAACACGCATCTGTCAAGAGGAAAATGACAATTGTCAACCTCAGGAAAAGACTTCTTCATCCCAGGCATGCTGCTGTTACTGTAAAACTGATGCAAGGGCTGAATTTTGTGTTTCATGTATAATGCAACAGGAGAAGTAATTCCAGTTCAGGAATAAAAAAGTTGATTGTTTTCCATCAACCCCAGCCTCCTTTCTTAGCTCATTTTTAAGTTTTAAATCTCTTTCCAGACTGAAATAACACCCACACAGTCCTATCCCCACTGGAGTTCAATTTAGTTATCTTGGAAACATGGCAATGAAATGATACTGCACCTATTTCTCAGTTATGGTGAAACCAAGAAAGTTTTATGAAAAAATAATAATAAAAAAAGTTTTAACTGGGGTAGAGAATAGAACTAGCCACTAAATATTTTGCTACAGAAAGAGATCTGGAACATACAGTTTGGTGCAGCAGATTTGGTTTTCTGTGCTGTTGTCAATTCTTTTTTAAAAATTAGGTCACTTTTTCAAGGAAACCTTAGTAATTAGCATATGTGGATATTATACACTGCAGCTTGAAAGAAAAGTGCTTTTTCACAGAAATATCTCCCATCCTATGTCTATTGTTTTTCAGCAAACAACAGAAGATTTGTCAAATTGGAGTGGCTGTATTTAGTCTCATGTTTACACTTCTCTACAGTTGAATGCTAAATTAGAGCTGTCACATTGTCATAATTCTCTAAGCTTAGCTGTTTGCTGGGTTTGTTTTTTTTTTCCTTTTCAGTGTCACTTTACACATTCCTCCAAATTATGGGAAAATTTACTTAGAGTATAGTAATTTGAGGTTTTTTCTGTCTCCTGCTTCAGAAGTATAAATCCATACAGATAGAGAGATGTAGATATATCCATGCAAGGTGTGTGTATTGGTCCTTATAAAGCAAAAAACCAAGAGCAGGAACTGTGGCTGACTGTAAAACCCAGTTTCTGTTCTCTACCCAGTCTAACACAGATTTACCCTCACTTAACCTTTGACATCCATCTCTAAAACACACCTTGGATATCTCTAAGGGTAAAAATAATGTCTGATGGTGATAAACATTGCAGTAGGCTGCTCAGAGAGGTTTTGGAGACTCCACCCATTTAACACTTGAGTGATATCTCCACACTTGGCTGAGTTTGGAGCAGAGGGTTGGAGCTGGTGACCTCCAAGGGTGGCTGCTTGCTTTAGCAGCAGGAGCAGCAATGAATCGTCTCCACCAAGCTCCACAAGTGTGAAGTGATGCTGGGATCACAGATCCACTGCTGGTGAGGCTTGGCAAGGTCAGGGCTGACAGCACAAGTGCAGGGAGAGCTCGTGGGGGAGGCAGTGCTGATGGATGCTGCTGCTGAAATCTTCAAATATGCATGCTGCTGCTCTGAGGGGAGGGCTGCTCTTCCATCAGACTGGCCACAGAGGCACCTCCCTTCGACAGAAATACTGCTCTTGAGCACGTGAAATAATTATGAGATGAATTTGAATTGAAAGTGCACTTCCTCTTGACCTACTTCCCAGGCAGAGCAGCACAGCTTGATGCCCTCCTGTTTGGAGAGGTAAAATTATCTCTGCATTCCCTGGGCTCCACACATGCCTCTATTGTTTGGTACCAACCACATGGCTCATTATCGTGCCTACCACGCAGCCTCTCATAATGATTTCCTTCCCTCTCCTGTCAACACCCAGCTGACTAACCAGACTGGTTTCTGGGCAGAGAAGTGGACCTGTTTACCCCATCAATAAATACACCTCATTTTTTGTTTGTACTGTGAAGGTAAACATGCACAATGACAGGGTAAGCTGGCCTTGGGAAAGTGGCTGGGCATTCTGAGGTGCTGCAGGACTACAGGCATCAGATTCCTCCCTTGTTTAGGGAGCAGACCTTTTCTACTCAAAGCATGTGCGGTGCTGCTTTTTACTCCACCACAAAATCAATTACATGTTCCATTACTGCCAGTGAAGGCTGGCTGGCTCTGAGCCTCCATGGATAAATCCTGCAGCAGCTCCAGGGTCAGAGCAGGACAGGAGTGCCAATTATGTGACAATCTCCAGGCATGAAGGAGCTCCAGAAATAGAGCTTCTGACACGGGTCTCTTCAGAGAGGTCTGTGGCTCTTGTTCAGGTGTCTAAGTAGGGAGGATGCTCCAGCACAGCTCTTGCTGGCATTTCAAAGCCATCCCCTGTGCTGACACTGCATGGCTCTTTCATCAAATAAAAAGTTTGAATGGGGAGAAGCTGCTGGGATTTTCTGCCCTGGATATGTTTAAAAGAAAAAATAAAAAAACAGTTCATGTGGATATTTTTTAAAATATTTTTTATAACTCATGTCTTTCTATCTCAAGTTGTACTGGAAGCAGTAGAGAGCAAGTGGTGACTAAATGATATTTTAATAAATCCATGACCTGGATAAACCCCATGGAGAGAAGTGATAGGATGGTGCATAAATTGCCAGAACAAGATCTCCAGCTTCCCAGGCAGAATTCTATAGGCCACAGTGAGGAAATCTTCTGCTAGCACAGAATCTGCTCATGGGTTGTACATGATAATAGTTACTAGATAATAGCTATTTCTGCAAACTTCACCCAGGATGAATTGTGAATCAGGGTACATGAATCACCTGCCAAGCCCTCCAGTGCGTCAGTGATAAGAGAACAAATTGAAAAGTGCAGCTGGAGTGGAGCTGACAGCACAGCCATTGACAATGACCATTTCTGAATTCTCTCTTGGCTACAGCTGGGATGCTTCATCTCACTTTCCACACTAAGATGTGACACATCTGAGTGATATGGCAGACCTGGATGTCCATCTGAGCTCTCCTGCCTTGTCAGCAGTGACAATTGCATTCTGTTTGGGCAGCTATAATTGCTCACATAATCTCAGACATCACTAACTAATCTCACAACAACCAGGTGTGCCTAGTAACCAACTGCAGTTCCAGATTTATCTTATCTCAGGTTGTGTGGTTTTGGTTTTTGGGGGGATTGTTTTCCTCTCCAGTGCACTGATGTAACATTCTTCCTCCTGAAGACAGTTCTGTTACCAGCAAGGATACTGAACAGGGAAACTCCTTGTTTGGGATTAATTCAAGCAAACTGATTCAAAGGCATTATTTTTGGTTGTCAAAGCAAGCATAGCTTCAACTGGCTCTATTCTCTTAATTTATTTTTACAGTCTAATTAAATTAATCTTAATTAATTAATTACACTAGAGAAGATTGCCTCAAATCCACACAAATGCTGAAAGCATGCCAAATCCAAAGCTAAGAGGAGTTATTAATCAGCACCCTTGGACACACAGCTGCACCCCAGGGCTGCCCACTCAATTCCTTAGCTCCAGTGGATCTTTCCTCCCCCCAGCTTTCAGCAGGAGCACAGCTGGCCATGGAGCCAGGCACACATCAAACAGGAGCTGCACCAAAAGGCTTTTCCAAAGCCATTGACTTAAATGTTGCTTTGGCTTCCCCCATGCAAAGCACTTCCTGTGACACTTCACAAATGTCAGCATGATGAAACCTGGAGTTCATTTCCATCCACCTCCTTCCAAGTGACTGGTCAGGCCTCAGACAGTCAAATTTTCCTGCACTGTTGCCTGGAAATGCTGCCTGAGCAAGGTGTTGTGGTTGAGAAGTTCCCTCTGGTTATATCAGAGTTCCAGCCCTGTCAGGCTCATTAAAAGGATCAACATTCAGCTTAATGGTTAGGAGAGACCACTGTGAATTTTGAAGTGGGAGATTTGTAGTCAATTATTGCTCCCATGAGTCAGGAATGCTGGATGGGTGACAGCAACAAGGGGATTTGTGCTGATGTCCTGCTGTTGAGATCAGAGATAAACTCATCCAGGACACCCTGGAACCAACACCATCTTCCTCCCCACACATCTGCACAGGAGCTTTCCTGGTAACCCATGAATGCTTACTAAACTCATTCCTATTCGAAATCTCATACTCTCAACCCTTCTGGAAGCATCAAACCCTCATTTCCTGGCTCCCTGCAACTATCTCATCCTGAGATGTGGTACCCCTAAGCCTTTTTGGCTGTGACCTGGGTACAAAGTGGTGGTGTGGGTTCCTTTTCCTGCAGACCTTCACCATTTAAGGCTGTAAAGGAGCACTTCTTTCACAGCACAATTGCTCTAAATCATTGCTTTGAAAACGGAAACAGAGAATGAAGTTTATGCTTGTTTGCATTCTGTGCACTATCAGCAAGTGAGGCTGCACAGAATTTAGTTTAAGGCCAATTTTATTTCTAAACCACTCTCTAAACTGATCTTTAACATTCCTTTTACATGGAACTGAACAGCCACAGCATCATCTGCTTGAGAATCTGAGCCTAAAACATAAAAGCTCTCCAACCCCTACTGCAGTGTCCTCGCTGTCGTGCAGGAAATTAAAAATGAAGACTTCAGGGAGCTAAAATTGACATTCAGGACATGTAGTGTTAAAGCAGGAGAGACAGTTTTAACTGAGGAGAAATTTTATGGGAAGGATGTATGTCATGTGGTTTGTATCCAATGTTCAAAAGAACAGAGTATAGGGCTACAACTACCATTAAAAATATATCACATGTAATAGTTTTACATCCATGACAAACTTCTGAAGCAGCTCTTTTTACAGTTCCCCTCCCAAGCTTTGTTGCAAACAATATTCACTGTTTCCTTCCAGTCACTACTTAGCTCAGGGTCTGGTGTCTTCTGTAAAATGCAACACAAAAGCATAATATTAAAACAAAATTAAGATTTAATAGAAAATTAACAGAAGGAAAATTAGGGAGAGCTCTACAGCTGTTGCATTTCTTTTACTGTATGGATACTATCTTAACTGAGTTACATGAGCATCTTTGAAGACCAAAGAATTATGGTTTCTGAACTCTTTGCCTTTAGACTCCAATCCCTGCTGTGCAGCTGCTCAGAGAAGTTTCCAAATTATTCAATGCACTTTTGCAATACCTCCTAACCTGGAATGCCTGTCTAGAAGGCATATAACCCTTTTTAGTCATGTTTATATCCAAATTCATAATCCACCAGAAAAAAAAAAAGTCAGTATATTAGCAGAGACACAGGATAACAAAGAATCTTAATGGTGATGCTTTCAGGACCACACTTAGGGAGTACATTTTAATTGAACATTGTGAACTTAGGCTGAGATGGACAAAGATAAATATTTTAATTGTTTAACTTCCATTGAACTCAGTGGAAGTCAGACAGGGAAGTCCCATTTTTCCAAAGTGGAAGATATTCATCCCAGCAGCTATTTCACTTCTGATCTCTGCCCAACAGCAATTCACAATTTATGTTTAAAGCACGGATATACCAGTGACCATTTTTATAACCCATTAAATGGCTGCCCTGAACTCAGCATGCCTAACTCCTACAGCACCATCAAGCTGGACTGAAGGATGGGAAGCAAAAGCAAAAACAATTTCATCCTATGAATCCTTCTGTCAATACAGCAAGCTATAAACCAAAACAACAGAATGACCCCACCCTTGAAAGAACTCCAGGAACAGAATGGGAAGCCAAACTTAATATTTTTAATTACCAAGGAAAATCTTCCATTCTATCATTCTATAACCACCTTAAACCTCCCTCATGAGCTTTACTGAACTGTATCCTAAGGCAGAGCCTTGGCCCAGCCTTCACATTATTAAACTCTCATAAACCAACACAGCATTGGATCTGCTAATTTGAGATTTTTCCTTCTGTATCCAGGCGTTTGAGTGCAGGTTGTGTTGCATTTTTCTTTTGCTCTGAACATAAGAAGGGCTCCCTTGGTGACCCAGTTAAGGTAATATGCCTCACCAAAACATATGTCTAATAATTTCCCTCTTCCCCCCTCTCTTTAGTTTAGTCTCATATCTCCAGTTTCACAAACTAGAAGCGTTTTTCTTTTCTTTTCTTCTTTTTTTTTTTTGTGTGTGTGTGCCTTTTGTTGTGAGGCATTTCCATCTCAAAATTTTGTCTGCTTCAGGTTTCTGTCTCATATGGCCAAAAGCCACAGGTTCTGGCACAAAACCCCATCTGGATTTTCCTGTTGGTTCAGAGTCACATAACTTCAATTAAGAGCAGCAAGACTGCAGAGAAACCTGAACATTTCCTGTGCACCATCATCCCCACAACAATGTCTGTGTGTCCTCAAACAAAGACACTGAATGTACCAATGAAAGAGGAAAATTGGAAGGGAATAGGCAGAGTGGGGGATTTTTTGGTTCCAACACTCAGGAAGCTGCAGTCTGGAGGAAGGGAGGTGATGCTGCATCTGTCAGAAAACTGGAGCAGATTCTGGGTTACTTCTGTTGCAGGCTGCTCTTAAGCAAGCCTGTGCCTGTCATAACAGGACACCCATGATGTGATGAGGTGTCTGGGTGCCACTTGATTCTGGAAATAGAAACATCCCCTCCTTGTGGGACATGCCCCCTGCCTCTACAACTGTGGTAATTCCTTCCTGACCTGAACTAGAGTGGCAATTCCTCCCGAGAGGAGCAAAGAGCTGTTGTACTGATCCCTTTACCTGCTTACAGGCTCAGAGGAACAAAAACTCAACCTGGCTGCTTAGAAGGGATGCCTTGAGGGCTCTAAGGCATTGCACTGAGTGATTTCCATTGCTTTTTAAATGTTTCCCACCAGACTGGCAGACCCCTTCAGACCAGAACCCCCAAGTCCCCCTGCCCATGGATGCAGTGCCATCAGCTATGTCAAAACCTTCAATCATGTTCTTCCTGCTTTCCACCTGCATTCACGCAGCTCTCTTTCTGTGGAGGGCCCTCAAAGGGTGGCCAGGGGCATTTAAAGCTCAAAAAGTGCAGATGAACCTGACCCCTGGTGCCTTGGAGTGAGGGTTACCTGGGAAATGCTGTAAGATGCAAACCACCTCGGGAATGAGAAAATCACCTCCCTGATTCCATCAGCTTCAGGGGCTTCCCTGCATGACAAATCTAGTCCAAGTGGATTGTGTTCATAGCACAGAAACATATTGTACTTCTACAGGAGATCTTACCCAGCTCTCTGCTCCCCTACATATCACCCACGAGAGGATTTGTGTGAATTCACAGATAGGGACAACTAAAATCCAGGGAAAGCAACTAGGGTGCCCTGAGCCACGTGGCAAATGACAAATTAACCTTGGGCTACCTCACATGAAAAGTAACATCAGGCCAGGGCTGGAGCAGCTCTAAACACAGAGTTACAGGTCACAAGGGACCATTGCTATATGCTTGTCCCATTCTGAGATTTTTCTCTGCCCCTCCTCAAACATCTGCTACAAACCACAGTCAGAGGGGAACTGGACCTCTTTTCTGATCCAGTACAGCTGTTACTATGCTCTCTGAGTTTTAGAAATCAACCTGACCCCTCAACATTAGATGCAAACACGCTTAGACTTGGAAAGAGTTCAGTTTTAGGACCTTGCTTTATAATGTTTTGTATTAAAATGATTTATATGGACACATTTGCTCTTTGGATCTGGCAGCAGCCTGCAATCAGACCTAACTTCTCTTAATATTTTGGGCCATAAGCCATCCAGCTTGGGGATTTTTTCATCTTAACATGTTTAGCTTTGTAAGCACAATGCAGTAGTTAGTGTTGTGCCTCCCGGCTGCTCTTCCATTTTTTATAAACTCATTTTCTCTGCTAACCTACTTTGAATTTTTTCTTTCAAAGCTGTTTTCAGTCTTCCCCTGCCCCTGTCCTTTGCACTCCTCCTCTGCCTCCTTCTTTTTTCCCTACCCCAAAACACTAGGATAAAACACTAATGACTTGAATAGGCTCCAACTTCTATATCCTGACTTCGGAAATAATTGTTCCCACTAATCCTTTTGAGTGCACTCCCAATTCCATATATTCAAAGAGCCGGCCCCCCCTCCCCACACACACATCCACACCCAACTGCTTCTGTTCGATAATCAGAGATCATGCATCAGCACATTGTGATTGCTGGTGCCAAGCAGCTCTTGAGCCCCAAATTCACAAACTGCTCCTAATCTATGGATGGAGGCTCCTCCAGTACTGGCACCACCCTTCCCACCTTGTCCTCATCCTAACTACCTGGAAAAGAAAAATTATCTCATATTTCAGCTCAGCCCTGCAGCCTGCCAGTCGATTCCTGGATGCCTTCAATGCAGTATCATAAACATACTCAATGAGAAATTTTAATATAGATTTGGTGAGACAGTTCTTTGGGTGATACATAATTTATGGTGCCCTGTAGCACAGGAAGCCTTGAGTGGTGTCAGAGTGAACAGATTCAAGAAACTTGCCAGACAGCATAGGGGGAGAGGAGTGGGGAGAGCAAGAAGACAGAAACCCAGGGAGGGAGGTGCATGAAGAGGAGCTCAACAGCAGGAAAAGCATGAAAGACAGACAAAGTAAAAGGCACAGGGTGAGAAAGGAGTGGAAAACGAGACAAAGCAAATGGAAAGAACAAGTTTGGTAGACCACAGAACAACAACAGTGCTTGTCAAGTCCACACAATCTGTGTCTGCCACTTGCCTTGTGGCTTCCACTTGTGAGGAGGCACTAGCTCTGGGCTCCTGGAGGTCACTTTTTGGCTGGAGAACTCTCTTCCAAACAGTGTCAATGGGTTGTCTGTTAAACTCAGCAGTGACCTGTCACAGAAGTGTAAGGACACCTCAGGGACAGATCTCCATCATCCCAGTCTGATACGTGGGGAAAGATACTAGGAAAGCACCTCTGATTTATTTTCTGGGATTTATGCAATGTGAACTGAAGGCAACACAACACTTGGCTCTGAACAGGACCCCTGGTGAGCAGAGCAGATGGCTATATTAAAAGGAAAAAAAACCCAAGCACAACTGGACTTGCCAGGAGCCTCGATACAGGCTGAGGAGGGGGAGCTCAGTTTTCCTTCCACCTGCAGTATCCACCATGAGGTTTGCTATTACTTCTGTGGATGGACAGCAGCCAGGATACTTGCTGTAGTGCCAAACTGGAGAAAAACAGCCTTAGTGTCACCAAGTTCACAATGTGTTATTGGCCAAAGTGTCCCTTCTCTTGCACACGTGTGCTGTGCACTGACCCATGAGCTGACACACAAAACCCTTCAAGGGAATCCCAACACATCCAGTGAGCAGGTGTCTGCTCATCTCCACTCTTCCCAGGGCTGCTGTTCTCTGGGTAGGCTAAAAATGTTAAAATCTGCTCCCTTCAGCCCAGGTGAAGCTGCAGGGATTAAGTTCCCTGTTGAAGGGGAGCAGCTAACTGTGCTTTTAGAAACAGAAGCATTGATTTAATCCCAAGCTTTAACCCCTCTGCTTTCTGCCCACAGAAAAGGGACTGTGCTCCCCTCCTGCCCTGCAAGGTGACTCTCAGTGTGCTTTCACCTCCATCAGCCAAATTTTACCAAGTATTTCTAAAGCTGCTGGCTGGCCAGTGCTGGGGGAACATTCCCTGGGTTTTCCCTGCTGCTGTGTCCCCCACAGTGGCCATCTCTGCACTCACCCCTGTGAGGTCATGGCTTTGTGTCTATTTTCTTTGGCATTTTCCAGCATTTCCCTTGGAAGGAATGGCCAATAACACAGTTCATACTCAGATATCACCCTCTGACAGTGCTCCCATCAATTCTCATTCTTGGGAGCCTCATGCTGCTTCACTGCCTCTTTCAGGCTGTTCTCCCCTGGGGACAGGGTCACAAAACCCACAAAGCACACAGAGATTTGCAATTGGATCTGCTCTCTAATTATTTTTCCCCCTAATCTGAAAAATGTGACCAGTAAACTGCAGGTTTTGTAGAAATTTAGAAAGAAGTAGGAAATTTAGAGAAGGTTTCTGCTCTCCTTGACCCCAAGAAATATTTAGATGAAGCTCCTCAAAATGTTTACAGAAACGAGTAGCTATTTCTTGTAAAAATTAATGCATGAAGACCCCAAAGAATTTATCTCAAAAACTCCTTTTAGTGGAAATTTTTCAGGTACTTTCAGTGAACTGTGGAGCTCAGCATAGTCTTTGGTGCCAGAGCCTGGTTTCACAGCTTGAGGATTTGAGAACTCCCTACAGCAAAACCAGAGGCCAAGTTTGGAAAAAAAATTTTTTTAAAAATATATATATATATTTTAGTGATACTGATCCTTCTCTCCATAAGAAATTCCTATAAATATTAAAAATAAAAATAGAAGTGGGAGTTAAATATCTGTGTGTGTGCACACTTTTGGGTCAGACTTAAACCTCTGATTTAGAAAAGATGGGTGCCTCGCTCAGCCCCTGAGGGGATCTGTATTGCTGTGGCACATTTCCACAAAAGAAAAAAAGAAAAGGGATTTGCCTGGGGTCGGATTGAAGCCAGAAGGGAGAGTGTTTGTCTTACAGGGAGAGATAAAACATCCCAGAAATGGGACACAGCTCCAACATGAGTTCATGCAACACTGGGCAATCCTCCTACAGGGAAACCCAAGTTGCTTGTGAATCAGCTCCTGAGCTGCAGGAATTTACAGGACTGAACTTTAAAGAAAGCAGAAGCTTTGGAAAGCTTTGTGTACATTCTGGCAGCTCAAAAAATTAAAAAGCCATGCATTCACACCCCACAAACAGTGGTTCACTGGTGACAGATCTGGCACCAGCATCCCAAGCAAATCCATCCTCCAGCATTAATCCAAATGCCAGGTCTCAGAAGACTCCTTGTTTGTTTAAGCCTCTCCTTGTTTGAGACATCAGGCTTCCTTTCTTAGCTGCTGGACTAGATGGAACATTGAGGGCCAAAATCATAAAAAACCTGCATCTCTCTGAGTTTTCCTTGCATCATGAGGAGCTGTGTCATGTGCTGGAGTGTGTCAAGAGAACAAGAGCACAAACCTGATGAGGAGTGGCTGAGGGAGCTGGGGGTGCCAAGGAGAAGAGGTGGCTCAGGAGGGACTTTATCACTCCACAACTGCCTGAGTGGAGGCTGGAGCCAGGCCGGTGTTTGGGGGCTGCCCATAACAAATCTTAAGCTTCAAGTTTAGTGTCCAACTTCCATCATCCACTATCCTTTTGGAGATCCTTCTGGATCTGCTTGGACTGAAAGAACTTGGAATCTGCAGTCACGCTTTTTCCATGGTGAAGGTTTCCCAGTCCCCAGTTGCTCCACACAGGAGCAACTGATGTTTTCATGTCCCAGCTGGCAACATGCCATCACACTCATCCATGTGAAAACTGCCTATTTTCACTGCCTGCTTATCTGCACACAGATCTCAGGGTGTTCCAATTCTGCCCCATTTCACACTCCAGGTAAAGGAACACGAGGGCAGCTCAAAATATGTTTTCATTCAACAAGAGCTCCTGACTTGCTTTATTTTTTTTCTTCATGTAAGCAGCCACAAACAGATGCCTCAGCCTCCTAGTACCAGCCACTCATTTAACAGCAGCTCTGCCCTGTTTGTACAGCACCCTTGTTCTCACACCCTTAACTCATCATTACACAGAGATAAACCATCAATGCTCAGCCTTGTGATGCTGCAAGGAGGGGGGGCTGATTCTCCAGGAATAAGGGAAAACAGCACATGAGAGGGATCAAATCACCAACGCTGCACTGTTTAGTATTGGTTCCTCTCTATTTCAATGGGACCACATGTTTTTAAACCATCTAAGGGGCAGCAGTCCCTCAAGATAGGTTTTTAAAATGCACTCACAACCTTTTGTTAGTCTCCTTTCCTCAAGATGCTTCTATTCTACCCCTTTCACCACGCTGTCATGTTGAAGTCTCAACTTCCACACAGCCTTGGAGTTTTTACCACATCTTTAGATTTCTTCTTTTTACATCCTCCCAGCATCTTTTACCTTCTACCTTCCACAGCAAGAAATGCAGGCTTTGCAAAGGAGCCACATAACCACAAGGATGTCACTGTCAGAAACTGTAAGAACAAAATGCTTTGAGACATCATATTAAAAAAGAAGAAGAAAAAAATCAAACCAAACAAAAAGTCCTTCCTACCCTAAGTTAGCCCCTTGTTAGGGATCACAGTTCACCAACAGTTCAAAACAGACACAGCCTTTCTTGCTTACTTTTTAATACATCTTTGTCACATCAGGGTGACCACCAGATTGGGGCCATAACTCCCTTCTAAAATTCAGCCCCAATTCCAGCATCGGACACACCCCACATACTGCTCTCCCAGGATCACTGGCTTTGTTCAGTGCTCTCCCAAATCAAAGAAAGCCACTCTTGCCCAGGGTTACTCAGAGACCTAAGGTCACAGAACAACACAGGAGCCATGACCCTTCCCTAGTGACCTGCATGGAGCAGAGAGCAAAGATTACATTTTCTACTTCATCTTGTACAAAAGGAGCAAAACAGGACTTACTACTGAATGTAGCCACTTCCAGAGTCCACCCAAAGAAATCTCTTCTCCTTTCCTGAGCAAAAGAAAAGCAGAGGATGGCCTTTACCCCTAGTTTTAAAGGCTAACCCATCAGCTGATGGGATGCTGCTGGTCTTATTGCAGCTGACAGGAGGCTGATTACTCAGAACTGAAGCCTCTCTGCTACAAGTGCTATTTTTCTTTTTTTAAAGAAATCATCTACTTTTTTTTATTTTTTTTTAATCACTTAGGTCAAGAGTACTTACTATTGCTTGTTAGTGGGGAGAAGAGATTGCTCCCCACCTAGCTACAGCCTCTTTTCTGATGGTGTAGAGAGTCCCTCTTGAGCCTCCTCTTCTGTGTGGACTTCTTCCAGCAGCTCAGGGTGATTTTTGGGATTGTGAAGGTACAAGAACTGAACCCAGGATTTGAGGTGCAGCCTCACCAATGCTGACAACAGGGGGACAATCACTGCTCTGGTCCTGCTGGCCACACTGTTTCTGATCCAGGCCAGGATGTCACCGATTTTTTTGGCCACCTGGGCCATGTTCATCCAGCATCTCCAGGTCCTTTTCTGCCAGGCATCCTTCCAGCCTCTCTTCCCCAAGTGTGTAGTGTTTCATGCAGTTGCTGTGACCCAGGTGCAGGATCCAGCTCTTCATCTTGTTTAACCTCACACAAGCGGCCTCATTCCCTTGACCCAGCCCCTGCAGATCCCTCTGCAGAGCCTTTCTACCACCCAGCAAGTCAACACTCCTACCGAGCCTGCAAACTGAGGGTGCACTCCAACCTTTCCAAATGGAGATCCAGATCATTGGTGATGATATTAAACACAAAACCCAACCCAAAGAGAAGATCTTTCTCTAATCCCCTGTAAGTTTGAGTCTTGTCTGTGTGTCCTGAAGGAAGAGAATTTAATATTCCTTGCAAAATCCCAGGCTTTTGGATAATCTACATTATTGTAGTTCTGGACAAACTTGTTTAGGACAAAAATACCCATTATTTTTTGAACCTTGCTGAGCTCTTGATCACAGCAAGCATCTTCTGCCTATTAATTCCAAGAGGCTACTGTGAGGGGAAACTGGGTACTCTCAACACATTTAAAACTTTGACTCTTTCCCAGGCTTTTGAGATAAACCCCAGGGAGAAGACAGCACTCCATTGGACACAGATAGTTGGTTTAGCAATCGTAATGGTTTGAAAGCAAAACCAGTGACAGACTCCAAGTCAGAAATACAATTTCATAGGGAAAAAAAAGAGCAAAATAAAATACACGCAATAGTACAAAAAAACCCCACTGACAGAGTCAGAATACAACCTGACACCCTGCTAGTTAAGGTGGTGGTAGCACTCCAGATGAAGTGGTCTTGTTGAAGGACTGATCCTGTAGAAAGGCTCTTGTCCTCTGGAAACCAGTGGAAAAAGGCTGTCTTGGTGTTCCAAATATCAGTTTTTTATCTAGGTAGGAAATTCCTGGCTCCTCCCCCTGGCTGAAGCATCTACCAATGGGATAATGAAATTTTATCAGTCATACACTGGGACTAAATGGCCCATTAACAGAAAATATTTCCCTGGAGGGTGGAAAACATCAAGAACACTTCCCCAGCTGGTTTTTAACATATGGTGTTACATACTTTTGGGCACATCTTTACATTGTAACTTAGGACGGCAATGCTGACTCCTCCTGTCTCCCCAGGGTATGAATCCTCACCTCCGGATCAACGGGCCCATGAACATCAACCACTACGCCACCAAGAAGAGCGTGGCAGAGAGCATGCTGGACGTGGCCCTGTTCATGGCCAATGTCACTCAGCTCAAAGCTGTGCTGGAGCAGGGCACATCCTTCCAGTACTACGCCACCCTCATCGTACTCATCAGCATCTCCCTCTTCTTCCAGGTGATGATTGGGATTCTCCTTATCATCACTGGTAAGATGGCCACCAAGGTGCTGCAGGGGCAGGGTGCCCTGTGGGTTGGTTGGTGTGGGGGTGGAAGGGAGAAGCCTCTTCCCCCAAACCATTCTCATCTGGCTACATGCAGGGCTGGATGTGGGTGGTTTATGTTACCCAAAGTAGTGGGTGGCTTGTTTTTGTCTGAACATCTCCGAGCACAACTCCTCCTTCACTTTCCCACTCCTGCCCCCCATCTCAGTGAGAGAGTGGGGCATCTTGCTGCCCCTGCTGTTATGTATTCCTTCATGCAGCTCTTGCAGACACTACATTTTAGCTTTATCTTACTTTGTCTGGGACTTAGCAGAACATTTCAGGCAGAGGTATTCTCTGTATTAACCTCACATTTAACCAATCCCACAGTTTTCCTAGTGGCCTACAGACAGTACATTAACACAGCACTGGTTTGCTGCTGCTTGCTTAGTGCTCCTTCTGATACAGGAGTTGCTGTATTTCAGTCTCCAACAGACTCCCAGGATTAAAAACCTGCAAAATGCTGCATTTTACTGTATATCCTACATGGGGTTTTATGTGGGACAGAGGATTGGGGGCTTTGGGAAACTTGTGACATTTTGCATCCCCTGTCACATACAGCACAGCTTTTCCTGGTGGCATCTGTGATGGCTGGAGCCAGCTGGGAGGAGAAAGGGGACAGCAAGAATGGCTGCTGTTTGCATGACTTATTGGCCAGACAGGGTGTTGCTGAGTCTAAAGGGATCAATGTCCATCAGCCAGGATGACCCCATTCATGCACCCAGGGCTGGTGGCTGTGTCACCACACAGGTGACATCTGGGTGTTAGGAAGCAAGCAGAGCACTGTTGCCCTTGTCTCCTGTGTCCCACAGCCTGCCCTCACCATGTCCCTATGGGGGCACCATGACATGTCTGGCTAGCGTGCAGCAGCTTGCCTCTTTAGGGTTGACCCATTGCAGGCCCACAGCACCTCCAAGGCAAAACAAAGAATTTTGCCAAAAAAACAAAACAAGGTGGATTTTTTTCTGCTCCAGCCTTCTATGTCATCCTAGAGCAAGCTGTGGCTCCTGCAACATTCCTGTGACTACTCCCTCTCCTTTGCGGCCTCAGCACTCAGGGGCACCATGAACATTTACCAGGCAGGGGAGGCTTGCAGGAGCTGGGGACTTGGAGTCAGTCTGCAAAGTTCCTTCTCTTTTTGCATTGTATTGCACAGCTCGTCTGAACCTGAATGACATTGCAAAGCAACCCCGCCTGAATATACTGAACAACGCTGCCACAGCTCTCATCTTCATCACAGTCATCCTCAACATCTTCATCACAGCCTTTGGGGTGCAGAAGACTGGCCTCTACCCCACCAGGAATTTTGGACCTTATTAATTCATGGGGCAATGGACTCAGGTAAGAAAGGGTGAGTTCCCATCACTGCCAGCCCCTGGGAGGGCTCCAGTCTCAGAAAACATCACTGTGAAGTGAAGGCAAAGCTGCACAAATTAAAACAAAACCTTTCCAGAGGCACATTGCTGCACCACAAAAGCCTGTGGCCAATGAACAACTTCCCTCAGAGGAAGAGGAGTTCTCCTCACTTGGTCTCTAAAGTTAGAACACCAAACATCACAGTTGCTGAGATTTATCAGCAAGTGGTTTTTGGAAGGCTGCAGAGCTCATGCTAGATATGAATTGCAGTTGTGGATGGGAGCTAAATTTGGGGAAGAAATCTAGGTGTGTTCTGGGAGGAATCCCAAGACAGCAGCACCGTCTGAGCAGAAAAAAAGGAAGGTTCTGGGCAAGGCAGCGGGGGAAGAGCTCTTTACAACAGCTACTGTAGTTTGGCTGGGACTGTTTGAAGCACCTAATGCTAATTTTCAAGGAAACCCCATAAATAGAGTTCATCCAAATGATTGGGTTCCCATGTCACATCAGTGAGGGAATGACATGCTCTCAAATTAAAAGCACTTTAGCTCAAGAAGCAAAATTCACATTTCTTGCTTACATGACCTGCAAAATCTAAACACAGTTTAAATGCAACATACCAGGGCAGCAGCCAACAAGAAAGCACAACAGACACACGCTAGGGTGAGAATGGGTGAAAGGCCAAAAGCCCCTCTAGAAACATTGCTGCTTTGGGATCCAGAGAGAGGAAGAGCAGCACCCCAGGGTGCAGGGGCAGGTGGGGTGGCTGTGACTGCTCCTCTCTGGCCATGCACACAGAAGGGTTTGAGCTGACCTTGCTGGTGGTTCTTGTCTTCCCTGCAGGGTCTGAGCAGTGCAGCTCTCCTCCACGCTTCCACTGACCTCAGCAGGAGCCCATGGACGAATCCAGTAAACTGGGTTAAACTTCAAAACTCTGTGTGTGTCATAGCATACTGGCCCCTTACTTTAATGCTTTTCAGTTCTGAAAGGTGGGAACATTGCCTTTCCAAGCTAGAGCAAACTTTGCAAGAGAGAACTGCAGGAACAGCAGCAGGTATACATTTTAAAAGTGCAGTTCTGTAAACTTCTTATTTTAGCTGCCTGCTTCACATACTCAATATTGGCTCATTTGGTAGAGAAGAGTGAATGATTTGCTTTGTAGGCTAAATAAGTAAGTCCAGCTTTTTTTTTTGGTCTCAACCTAAGTTGATGCTCTTGAAGTAATTGTACCTCCAAAAAAAAAAAAAATTACCTCCCAAATGTTGGAATGGATTTCTCAAACTAAAAAAAAAGTTTTCCTAGGAGCATAGAATGGTGAAGATAGGTAGAACCAATTCAAATGATTTCCTACTTGTTTAAAATTAAATGCGCCACAGTTAAGAAAACAATCAGATATTTCCAGCATTGGAATATTAACAAGGACACAAAATAGTTATTGTGGTCTGATATCATCATCAGGGACATATCAGGAATGATGTCAGAATAGCCTGACAATACTCAGTAGAAAATGAAGAAGCATTATACATAAGGACACAGCCTAGGCTTATTACCACAATGAAAAATTACAGCTGAATAGCTTATTACTTCATTTAAAAAGACACCATTATGATTTATTCTTATCACTAATATAAATGTTTTAAAATGTATTTGGTTTATAATGACAGCTCTGGTAATTATCTTGTAATAGAATGATTTGTTTCCTTAAAAAAAAATTCCTTTGACTTAATGAGTTTCAAGATTTTTATGAAAGAGTAAAAATTTTGATCCTAAATTTTTTAACTTTGTAGTCATGCTAAAAAACGGTATTTTAATAGTCTTATGTAAGCTTGTTTAAATAATTATATGCTCTTTTGATTATTAAATGATTTTTCCATTGGACTACAGAATATGGACTTCTCATTTTGTATATCCTTGCCACTGCTGAGAGAGAAATGCCATGAAAGCATCCTCACACCAGTCTTCAGGAGCTACTGGGAGTGTCTGACACTTAGGAACAGATACAGATAGGTTTAATTTGTATTCTGTATCTGACTTTACAAAACCAAATTTGTGTCAGTCACACGTGGTGCTTTTTCTGAGAGGGTGGGAATGACCTTGCCCACCAAGGTCAGCAGCTTAGCACCAGAAAGTGACAGTGACTTCTTTGAGCTGAAGGAAAAGTTGCATAAAAAGGGTAGGGTGGAAAATACCAGTTATGTATTTACTGGAACCTGAAGTGGCAAAGCTGAGCACAATCTGAGATCTGTTTGGGGAAGCAGGCAGAGACTTGTCCTACACTTTTTCTCAGGGATGACAGATCTGGGGTGACTCTGAGTTTGCTGCCTAACTTGGTCCTCAGTCTTTCCTCTGACTGGCAGCAAAGAGGGGTGGATGTTTCTGGGAAGTTATCTCACCTCCTCTAGAAAAATGCTTCACTCTAGAGGTAGCAGAATGAGTGGAAAGCACAGCAAAAGCACAAACCAAGGGTTGTCAGCCACTGCTGGCTGGCTGGGTTCATGAAAAGGTAAAAAATTTCATATTCTGCGTGCAGACCCCAAATCCTAGGACTCATTGCCTCATGGAGCATGAGGCAAAGCAATCAGCATTGATGACTGAATGTAAAGAGAGGGAAAAATAGAAAAGATTCAGTTGGGAAAGAAGCAGTGAGGGGAATTTCATTACCAGATCTTCACTTCATCATAGTTCAGAGCCACTGGATGGGGTATGGCAGCATGTGAGCACTGTGTGTCCTGCCACTCATCCGAGGCAAGCAAAAGACTGGGAGCACATTGGAATACTTTCCCTCCATCTCCTTTAATAGTAATCATTTCTTGTTATAGTGAAATCACACTCATTAGCAACCTTGGCTGCCTTTTCCCATCTTTGTGTGTGACTCCCATTGCTGCCAAGCTTTTGATACTGAAAGAAGGCACAGTTGTAGTGAAAATGGGCCAAAATTGAATCCAAATAAGTAGCTGCTGTGAAAGAGCTGACCTCCCATTTGCATAGCCTGTGCCAAGTACTGAGCTCAGGTCTAGGCTCCCACCTGTGGTCTTCTCCAGGAACTGTCCTCTGCTTGCCAGGAGGAGTGTATTTTTCACAAAACAAACCACAAAACCACTGTTTTCCACATTCTCCCATCACATCACACTCATGCTTGGCTGGAATTTTTTGTCCACTGTTTCCATCTTGTTTCACATGATAAATCCATGCAGACAGGAGGAAGGCTGTGTTGTTGCCATCCCATTTTCTGCAGGGCTCACTGTTGGCTCACCTTGCCCACTGCATCTCCCACCCAGCCCTTGCTGCAGAGCTCTTGATGGTTTGGACAGAGAGTGAGTCTCTCTGGTGCTGCCTGAAGAATGAGGAGCACACCTGGATTCTAATCCCTGCTGCACACTGATGTGGGTGCAAGTGAACACACAGACAGAAGAGAGCACTTGTAGGAAGACAATGTATTTATAAAACACAAGGGAGAATCCCCCAGCTCCAACAGAGAGGTGGCCCAGGAGTCATCTTGAAGGCACAGAGCCACCTTAAGGCCGGTAACTCAAAGCTACCACTCAGATTTTCAACACAAAAACCAATCAACTTCAGACATTTGTAGGCAATAAGGAGAGATGTTCATACCGGGTAAACATTAAGACAGTGATGAAACAAATCATAATTTTCACACAGTACACTTTGCTCCAATTAAAAGCCAGCCCTTCTGCGTTCCCTTGCTGACCTGTAAAGCAAACCTGAGCACCACACTTCAAGGCCTGAAGACACGGTCACAATTTGTAGGCAGAGCCCCCTCGTCCTGCACCTCACACTTGGTGGCCCAGGCTCCCCAGCCTGGTCACATCTTACCCTGGAGAAAGTCTCTTTTGCAGCAGCGTCCATCTTCTCCCCAGCCACAGAGCTTCCAGAGCAGCTTGCTCCTGGCCTGATCCAAGAAAAGTCCTACACAACTGACTTCCTCCAGCTGTCCAGGCAGGACGCAGCCAGGGTGCACGTGAGGGCCCGGAACTCCAGCACAGCTTCCAAAAAAGATCCTGGTGACAGAAATGTGACCAGCTGTGGAAGGGAGTCAGCTTCCTGGCCATGTTCTTTCACTGCATGGCTGAGGGATCTGCTCCTGCTGTGCTTCCTGCTCTCCCCCTCTTTGTGACTCTGGGGAGAGAAACTGCAGCTTGCTTTGGAAGAGGGGCAGCAGCCTCCCAGTGAAACCCAGCACTGCTGCTCAGCAATCACATTTACTACTGCTTGGACACCAGCTGAGAATTCCCACTGAAAGGGAAGAACATCTGAGATGGCAGCTTTGAAAGTGGCCATTGGGAAGCTGGACTGAAAACCAGTAACTCCTTACATCTCCACCAAGGAGTCTTCACGAGGTAGTTCTGCTCACCACTGGCCTGGGTTCCAAGGTGTGAAGGAAGGAGTACAGTCAGTCACAGCTGAAAAATGGGGGCAAAACCCTCCAATTCTGGCAGTGCTGCAGTGAGGAGTGCACCCTGCTGTCCAGTCCACTCTTTGCTGGCTGTCCACTGTGGTGGGGAAGACCCATGGCATTTATGCATGTCTGGATGCACCTACTTCTTGCCAGTGCCTGCAGATGGATGACAGCTAATAACTTCAGGTGCTGCAGACCACATCCATACCCAGATGTGGAAGTTCATGGTACAAATAACTCCTTTTCCTCGTGCTTGACTGATGGGCTGCCACCAAATCCAGCAGTTCTCCACGTGCAGGGTGGGCACCATGCTGTTCCCAGCTGCTGCTGCTAACTCCTGGCCATGTCCCTGCACTCATCCTCGTGCCAGCCTCTCCCCATTCCACAGGCATTGCGTGACACAGCCAGCCTGGACAAGCTGTGCAGGCACAGTCCTGGAGCCTGGAAAGCAGCTCACCTGCACACTCGTGGAGTTGTGCCTGTGTCTGAGGGAAGCACAGGCTCTGACTTGCACTGAGAGCATGACTGACATTGCACATTCCAGACAGAGCTTATTGCAACATTGCATCACAGGGCTCCGGTCTCCCAAACTCCTATAATACTTAAAATAACATTTTTAAAATTCCGTAAAAGTGTTGGCTGTTGTCAGCCTATCACCCCAACTGCCAACAGGAAGACTACTCTGGCTTGAGATGACTCTTCTGGGATATTCAGTGTCTCCATGGATTCAGAGACACAGCCACCTCCTGTCTACTTCTCACCACAGCTGCACACTGCACAGCAGAACTTCCTGGTATCTGGTTGACTTTTTCTAAATCTGTCACTCACAAAATACAGACTGATGCAGAGACGATTTCTATCTCATGTGCCAGAACTTGCATGTTCAGTTTTCTGCTGCAACAGTGGAACTTGATGGACTTGACAATCACCATAGACATAGTAATAAATGAATGCCTATTCTGAACTGGCATCAACTCCATCAGCAAACAGCACAAAAATCTAGTACCAGTCAGCTTTGCTTGTATTCTGCATACATCCATTACTCCTTCCCAGGAACTCCCCACAGAACCACAAGCAGCATCCTGGGTCACACTTTCCCCTCAAGCTTGAGATCTTTTCAGCACTGAGTGAGCTGGGATTTCTGGATTTACATAGTCTCCTAAAATGGTTAAGGGGTAAAAAAAAAATCTTGCCGTACATTAACAGGAGTTTTAGGGGACAAGACTTCCCTGTAGCATCTGGCCAGCTGTGGAGTCTCTCCATAGTTCTTGCAGCAATGACAGCATGGGTTTGCCCATCCTTTTGTTCACTCAACCCTCCTCTGTCCTTACTGTTTGTTACATCCAGTGCCTGTGCCAAGTCCTGACCCACCTTCTCCCTACCAGGCCAGAGCTCCCAGGGCTGTTCCAGGCATGAAGCACCAACAGCTGTGCTGGTTCTTCAACCAAGAAACCCGCTCTCTACAAAGAGTTAAACTACAAGACACAACTGTGAGACCATAACTTATTAAATTAAATTTTAGATGCTGCATAAATGTACAGGATTTTGAGAGTGGAAGACTCTTGTCTCCTCGTCACAATATTTCAACTAATAAAATATTGCCATTTCTTCCCTGCTAGGGTTTCCCTGATATTGTTAGGACAAACACATGTCTGTCAGGTAAGGCTGGAAAGTTCCTCCTGAGATGCTCAGTTAGCTTCTCTGTATAGCTCCTCCACTACCCTCAGGCAGTGGGTCAATAATTTAGGTAGAATTGTAACATCACCTTTGCCAGCTCACCCAGCTACAGGCAAACGTGGCTTTTGTAGGAGAAATGTATTTGCAACTCCATCCATGGCCCATAATTTGCTGAACATGAGCACAGTTTTTCATAATGACCAAAGTGAAAAGCACAGAGAAACATCTAAGCACCAGCAGCCTAAAGTGCCTATCAACTCCTCTGCATCCAGATTTCCTTAAGTCAGCACATGGGCATGCAGGTGCAATACTGGTCAGAGAACTTTGGTCCCCTGTCCAAAATCGTGGGTTCTAGACAGATGGCAAAGGAGAGGAAATGGGGGTGGTTGTGGGTCCTTTTCCCTTTTTTTTTTCCACTCAAGTTTTGAAAGAGAAGCTGCCTTGCTCTATATAAACCATTCTGGGCTTAGCTGGGATTTGTGTTTGTTTGGTGCAAGACTCAACAGGAAACAAGGCACCTCTCCCACTGTACCTTCCACCAGACTGCATGGCAGGAAATACAAGTCCTTCCCTTGCTGACATCTCCCCTGCACACCTTCCCAGCCACACAGGGCTCCCACATGCTGGATGCAGCAGCTGACAAGGGAAGCTCCTGGTCCGCCAGCCTGATCACTCCTTCCTCAGCTGTGCTATGCCATCAGCGGGCTCTGGAGGCAGAGGAAGAGTTTGGGCACTCAGCTGTGTGCCCCAGTAAAGTGCACATCTGGGTGAGATGGTGGGCAGTGCTGCTGAACAGCCCTGAGGCTGAAGGCTATGCTGTCTTCAGCTGGCGCCGGTTCCACATGCCCCGCTTGGAGTGAAACCAGTGGAAAAAGTTTCTCAGGCAGAGACGCTCCACTTCCAGCCCAGCCTGTAAGATCCTGGCAGAAAGAAGAGTAGACACAGGGAAAATTTCATCACAAAGATACTCAAAGGGACTCAGCCCCAGGTAAACTATTTTTTAAGTTGCTGAAACCAAGTTGGACAGTCCAGAATAGCTCAGGGGTATCCCGTATCCGTAAGCAGGAATCTAATGATGCTTTCTGCATCCTTGAGAGCAGGATTGCTCAGGAGGAAACATGGCTAGCAGCACTGGATTGTAGTCAGCTGACAGGAAAGACAAGACAGGACCCAAACCCTACAACTACAAACCCAGAGGCCCAGGATTCGTGCAGCAGAGATCCCTCATCACAAAATCCTCAGAAATTTGAACTGCACTTCATAATCTTTAAATGCCTCTCTACCAGTTGCTCTTCAAGGCAATTCAATTGCTAAGTGTTACATGGCAAACGTGAGGGACCCAGACTGTCCTCTGCAGTGCTTGGAGAGGACAAAGTCTTCACAATCTCATGCCTGATCTGCATGAGACAACCAGCAGTGTGGCTACAAAGCAGCAGAAAACAGCTCTTCTCTTACTAGTGGCTGCAGTAGTGTTTTTGTCTCCTCACCTACTAGGTTTGAGGTCAGGATATGTTCAATGACTCTCCCTCCCTGGCCAAGGTTATGGTCCAAGTAGTCACCACAGTTTCCTGAGATCCCCACTCCCTTGGTCATTGGTCCTCCAGGATTTGATGGGCTTCCCCACCTGAGCACTTGAACAATGACAATGGATGCCTACCTGTCCAGGAGTTCCCAGTCCTCTCCTCCCCAGCGGTCCCGAAACTCTTTTGTGTTCATGCCTCCAATTTTGTCCAGGTCAGACTTGTATATACCCAGGAGACCAAACCCGTTCACCTCCCAGTAACCTGAGGAGAACACAAAAGAGGCACAGCTTTGTTGGGGTTTTGAACCATTGATGGTTCCAGCAGAGCTGCTGCAGTGAGACTCAAGCTACTTTCAGCACAATGGTGACACCAGGGAGCAAACTCGGCACCAAGGCAGAGCCAGCCATGCCAAACAGCTTTGGCATTGAGAAAGGATTGTGGACAGACAGTATGGTCTGCCCTGTCAACTTGCTAGCAGAGCCTCCCACATCTGTCTGGCAACACAACTCCTGGATTGTCCCAGCTTCCCTGGGATGGCTGTCCCTGTGCCTGGATGGCACAGGATGGCCACCTCAGTCTAAAGGAAATTCTATACTGTACTACTTTTCTCTCTCCAGCTCTGCTCAGGACAGGCTTTGCCCCCTAAGAAAAGAGAGATATGGACAGACAGGAATAAAGGATGGTTTTTCCAAGGTCCTTAAATCCATCAAGAACCCTAGGAGACAACCAGGAGAAACATCAGATAAAGGGCTCTGCTAGCTTTTGGTCTCAAATTCCAGGTTCCTGACACTGTTAAACCCCATCCTACATCTACCATACACTCACCCTGTAGGCCTGGAAGTACCTCAAGCTCCACACCCTGACAGTGCCAGAGGAACAAATATACAAGAGGCAGGCACTTTGTTCTTTCCCCATTTCCCAAAGTCTGAGCCCTCTTACCATCAGGCCACTGTGGGGACATCCCGCAGTGCAGCCTCATGACCATGGGTGCAAAGGCCATCTTGCCTTCTATGCAGTGCTTCCTGATTGCATCAATGACTCCAGCTGGGAAGTGAATGTGGAGGTCACACAGGAAGACAATGCTGTGAGGGTCCTGGAGCCAATTGCACAGTTGGGAAAAAAAACAGGTTGACTTTCAGTAAATCTGTCTTGAGGGGCAGGAAGACAGATATGGGAGTCAAAATCTCATTACTGCATCAAAAACTGAGATCCCAAGGGCTGGCAAAACATCCACTGACGTTCAGTGACGAGTGTCACAGCCAGGATCACAAAGCGGCTACTGCTGATTTCCCTCCTGTCTGACAGTCCCAGCAGGTGGACCAAGAATCAAACAGAGTACAGGCTCTTCAATATAAAGAGACCCTTACCCCTGTACATTTGAACTGGTCTGTTAGGCTATTCCCTTCCCTAAAAACCAGCATGTTCAGTACCAAAGGCAGTGGTAACACCACACAGACATCATAAACTTCCCCACCCACCCAAGGCCCCCCGAGACTCACCGTGATGAGGTCTATCCCTGCCTGGAGCCCAGCAGAACGCTCAAAATTCCCTGTCAGCTTCAGGTACTGATAGCTGGGGGGCAGAGGGGAAAGGGAATTTCAGAGGCACAGGAGGTAGCACCACACCAGCAGAGGAAAACTTTGCTGGGGGAGTGCACAAGCCCAGCACTGCTCCTGGTCCCAGAGAGTCTTGGCCCTGAGCAGAGCCTAGCAAAACTCTTCTCAGCTCTAGCCCAGGTCTGCCCTAGGACTAGAACTGGAAACCCCTGGCAAATAATGGAAATGACCAGCCAGAGGCCAATATAATAAATTAAGCTGGAAAATTGCACCACGTATTGCCTTACACTTTTCTAACACTGTTACATGTGTATGCACATCATAAGAAAAACACATCCTTGTGTATGTGCAAGGTCTGGATGGATGGTGCCTGTGGTGTTCCAGCTGCAGCAGGCTGTGGCTGGTCAACACACAGAGACTGCCAGATGTGCTATTTGCAGGCATAAGTGTGTGAGTACCTTTTTGTGACCAAGCAGTACTCGTACCTGTGCAAGGTAGACCTTTTCAGAGCCTTCTCTACATCCATGTCATCACTGCTGTAGTCTGTGATGATGATGCTGAAGTAGGGATCCTTGGTGACTCGGAATAGCTCTTCCATGTCAGAGATAAACTGCAGTACCCAACGTGCCTGATTTTTCACTGGTTGTATTGCAAGAGGGAGAGAATCAAAGCAAACTTGATTTCAGCGGGGGTGTTTTGTCTCAACAGGCAAAGTTTCTTGACTCCTGTTAAACCCCAACAACCTTTCAGGAATGATGAAATAGGCCTGGTCCACAGAGCTAAGGAATCAGTGGGGGTTCTTTCCCACCATGTGACAGGGGTGTGCTCGTGGCTACTTGAGCTCTATCATATTTCTAAGGGTATTTAACTTGGAGACAACAGAAGTTGGAAGCGAGATGGTTGGGACAGGCCCATGTCTAGGACTGTCCTCATGGGTGCCATCCCCTTACCTGGCACCACGAAGTGAACCACAGCCCGGTGGTTCCAGGAAAACCCTTGGGGCCAGCACAGCTCTGGCTCACTGGCCACAGCCATCAGGTGCCGCCGGCGGCCCCACACCAGGCTCCTCATCCTCCTCTCATCTTCATGGCTGGTACTCCCCTGCCAGCCCTGTGCAAAGACGTACTCGGAGAGGCGGACGCGGCGCTCGCCCTGCTCCAGCAGCTCCAGCTCCAGCAGGTAGCGGCTGCCGCGCACGCGATCCTGCCGCTTCTCCACGTTCACGATGCGCTGCAGCTGGAAGCGCCTGTGGAGACACACCCAGCGTGGGAGCACCCTGAGCACCAGCCCCTCTGTCTTGGGTTGCATGCAGGATGTGACCAAAAGTGTGTATTCTGTCAGCATCTGCTAAAACCGGTAGGGCAGTGATCCTTATCTCTGTGGGAGATATTCTCTGCTAATGGCCATCTGTTAAAACCAGGTGGGGAATTGTTTTTTATCTTTTCCATGACACATCCTTCCTCCAGGGAGGTATCTGCTGCTAATGGCCCATTGAGTCCCACTGCATGACTGATAAAATTACATCATCCCATTGGGAGATGCTCCACTGAGAGGAGGAACCAAGTCTTTCCTACCTAGATAAAAACTGAGATTTGGAATAGCAGAGTAGCTCCTTTTCAAGAGGAAAAACAGACCTTTCCATATCATCACTGGACCTTCAAAGGAAAACTGCACCTTGTCCAGGAGCACTGCTTCAACTGACCCACATCTGTTACTGCAGGAGGATGCAGCCCCCATTTAATGGGACTGCTGCCAACACCCTTACTGACGGGGTGTCAGGTTGTATTCTGTCTCTGTCAGTGTTTTGGGTTTGTTTTTTTTTTGTATTTCTGTATTTCTATTTTAATTTTCCTAGTAAAGAACTGTTATCCCTATTCCCGTATCTTTGCCTGAGAGTTCCTTAATTTCAAAATTATAATAATTTGAAGGGAAGGGGTTTACATTTTCTTCATTTCAAAGAGAGGCTCCTGCCTTTCTTAGAAGACACATGTCTTTCAATCCAGGACATCCTCTCTCTCCTCCAGCCCTGCTGGGCTCCTTCCTGTAGGCTACCACAAACCTTTCTGTCCCCAGCTTCCCCCTGCTTTGCTGTGCTGCTTCCAAAGTCCCATGGGAATGTTTAGCACCTGTCTCTCCTAAATCCACAAGCATCTGGGATTTCAGCCAAGAGAAAATATTTGGCGAGAGAAATGAAATAAAGGTGACACAGAAAATGACGAATGTGTCTAAATGATTGTGTAGAGCTGGTAATAGTGAGTGTATTCAACACCACCTACAAGGATCTTGGCACAAGGACTATGCTTAGGCTACTGAAACTGGTTCATGACAGCTTATCAAACAAGAATATGGAATAGGACTGAGCAATCATACAGCAAAAACTGGCAGGAGCTGTAGATTCAGAATGGCCGCAACTGGATGAAAAGCCAGGTCGTGCCTTTGCAGATCACAAGAAGATTTTCCTCGTGAGTTAAAAATCGTGAGAAAATCTTGTGTGTACTCATCAGTTACATCTGGCTGTAACTGATGTGACCCTGAAAAAGCAAATGTGATCTTAATATGTAGCATTAGGCCTACTTCCAGCAGGGAATAGAAGCTAATAGCACCGATTGCATAAAATATCCAGGATACTGGTCATTTACGTATAGGAACACTAACACCAACTGAAACTTGCATGGAAAAACTGGTTAAAAAAGTAATAAAAATTAAGGCCAGCCCAACAGAAGCATCAGGAGTTAGATTGCTTAGCTTATGGAGGCTAAAGGAAGTGTGTCTGTTTACCAGAAGGGATGGTAAGTCTTGAAAAGAACCATACCGAGACCATGTAACAAAAGAGTACCAGCAAAAAAGCTGGTACTATATCTCAGGCAAAAGAAGTGTGCCTAAAGTCTAGTGTTTTACATCAATTCCTTGCCTGAAATCTTATTTACCACATCTAGTTCATCCCCTGCTTCCCTGATACTAATTACTCACATGGGTATTCCCTGTGCAACATGCTAAACCAGCTCTGGGTTTTCTCACTGTGCCTTACCCTTTACTCCTCTGGTTGAGCTTCCTTAGGAAAACACGTGTAACTTCCAGGGCCTCCCTTTCTCTTAGCAGCAAATTTCCTGAGGTGTTGCACTTCAGATCAATCCAGTCTGTGCGCAGCATGTGGAAGTCCAGGTTGCTCATGGTGAAGGTCTGCTCCCAGTTGACAGCCTGGTCAAACACTGGCACGTAATCAAAATCCTCTTCCTCTTCCTCCTCTGGCTCCCCATCCATCTCCTCCTCTTCTGCTGCTTCTCCAGATTTGTCCTTCACGGGAGAGGCCACCTGAGCCTCTCCTTCACCCACATCCCCATTGGTGGCCACCTTTTGATCAGCAAAGTAGGGCTGCACCTGGCTCAGCCACTGTGGCAGCCTGGGCTGCTTGCTGGGGCTGGCAGTGCTCACCGTGCGTCTCCTGGCTTTGCCAGAGACTGGACGTCCTTTCCCAGCTGACACAGTGCCTGCTGGCTGCAGCCTGTCCCTCATGGTGCTGAGGGCTCCTCCAGCTCCTACCCCGTTGGGAATTGTGACCTCTGAGTCCCTGGGGTGGCCAAGAGACTGCTGAGACTCAGTGCTAGAAGGAGGGTTTGCCCTTCTGACAGGCACTCTCCCCTGGATGGCCCTGGCATGCTGCGGAGGGCTCCTGGAATTGTCTTTGAGACCAGCTTTTAAACGGGGTCTCTTTGTTACTGGGTTTCCCTCTAGGCCAGTCAGTCTGAGGCTTTCGTTGGTAGAGGCCAGCATGGCTGATTTGATACCAGACCTTTTCATCCTCCTCCTCCAAGTCTCCTCATTGTCACTCATCACCGCGAGGAGCCGGCGGCGCTCCCGGAGGGAATAGTCATCTTGAATATTGTCGCTGCCCACCAGGCTGGGAGCCTTGCCTGCTGGCCGTGCTCTCCCTGTGCCAGGATGCTCAGGGGCACTGGTGCTCTCCACATCCTGCTCCTCGTACTGCAAGTCATCCAGGTTCCCCTCCTGGGAGTCTGCAGAATGAATTGAAAATGTCGACATGAACTGAATGAATGAATGCAATGAATGAAAAAAGTTACACCTTCAGCACCCTCCCTGAATGAACCAAGGTTACACCTCTGGCATCCTCCCTGAATGAATCAAGGTTACACCTCTACCTTCCCTGCCCTGCCCAGGCACCCACCAGGCAGGGGTGCAGCTACTTCTCACCTCCTCTCAGCGTTGTCTCTCCTGCTCAGAGGGACAGGGATGCTCTCCCACGTGGGAGCTGAGCTCTTGCTGCCACCAGCCTCCTCAGCACCCATCACCCACACTGCCAAAGGTGTCTGGCTTTATCCAGTGTGGCCAGAGGCTGCCACACTGCATACCTCTGGCTGTGTTACTCCTTGGTAGAATTGCACCTCAGCTAAGGTGAGAGTTTCCATGTTTTTACTGCAGCCCACTGTTTGGTGAGCTCCCAACCTGTCCTTAAGAGAAGTAAAATTCGCAGCAAAAGACTCCTCCCAGGCACAGCCATCTGGCAGGGAAAGGCTGAGACTTCCTTGGTATGGAAAGTCAACAGCTTCTTTCAGCTGGTGCTGCAAGAACACCCACAAAAGTGACAGATAAAAGGATCCTTGGGTTCTGACATTAGGGCCCCTACTTGGCTGCTCTGTCTTTTCTCCAGAGTCCAGGCTCTTCTCTGGCCGATCCATTTTCATGTACTTGTAAAATCCAAATCTGTAGAGAGAAGAGCAAAACACAAGTGCGATGAAATTTTCCTTTCCTGGAAGAAGGAAGAAGATCCTGAGCACAGGGAGACCATAATCAGCTATCTTGCTGGGAAAGGGACCATCCTTATCCTGCAAAAAAGTGCCTCTGAATGGCTGGGAATCCTTGCACACAGTGTCTGATTGTTGCAGTAGGGAGCACGGAAGAAGCAGTTCCCTAGTGGGGTCACCACTGGGAGCTGGACACAGTGAAGGTGAGTGACATGCATTTCTTCCCCCATAGGGAGGCCTGGTGGTGAGTACAGTTTGACTTTCACACTGACAGCTACCAGGAGGCTCCAACCACTGGAAAGCCAAGCTTGCTGGGAATACACTCCCTGATGTAAGACAGCAAACATGCTCTGACTCAGCTACTGGGTTAACAGTGCAAGAAAAGCACCTAAAAGCCCTTGAGACCTACACATATTTTCACTTTAGTTGTCAAAAGAAACTATAAATGCTTTAATGTTTTGCAAGACTTAAGTGGTCTTTAAGAATTAAGAAAGTCCATACAGAAATGAGCATGAAATTCCACACCAATTCCAGCTTCCAAGCTCCTCCCCACCCTGCTAGGAAACCCACATTTACAGCATGATACCTTTCCAAATAATAAGGGTTTTCCTGGTAGAAGCATTTGTTGTCTTTCTCCATGTGACTCAGGCGGCTGTAATCATTTGGGTAAACAAAGGATAAATGAACCTGTGAAGAAGGGAGAAAGACAAAGTGAAACCCTCATAAATGCCAGACATCAGCCACAAGGTGACCCAGACATAGCTGCAGGATAACCAGCCCTTTTTATAGGAACAGGAATTGCTCACTCTTTGCCTCTCCAGTAGCAGGCTCTGAGGATGGAAGACAGAAGGAAGCATGCTTGGAAAAAGGTATGCATGTGCTGGATCCCAGAAACCTGGGGTTTTTGAGCTGTCTCTACTTTCTGGCACTGACCCCCTGGAGAACACTGCTTTTGACTTGAAGCCTTAGAGAAGGCTTCTAAATTTAAGTGATGAAGTTAAAATCATAGGTGTATAGTGTGTGCTTTCACATATTAAAGGGTTTTAAATGTGAGGTTTTAATAGTATGGTTTTAATAGTATGGTAAAAGGTATGCAACAAGATAAAAGATTTTGGATGGTCTCTTTTTGATGCTCATCTTTCTTCTTCTTCCTGGGTTTCAGGTAGTAATTTCTGGTTAGTCAGTCAGTGTCACACTGAAGGTCATGGGAATTTAGTTATTAGGTTAAGAGTATACATAATATAGGTATTAATTCTTTTTTAGACTGTTGAGCTTTGAAAGACCTTGTAGCAGCTGGATCTTTCTCCATTTTCCTCACTTCTGGTAGCTAACTAGAAGTGCTGCTGAATTCTCTGTATTTTTGGATAAAATTTAATAAACAATCAAACCCAAAACACAAAAAAATCCATTTCCATCGTGTATTTGTTAATCCTAACTCCGAGTAAAAGCAAAAAAAGACTGAAACAAACCACTAATTAAGTGGTGCAAAACTCCCACTGCTGATAGATGCATGTGCCTTTTACCCTCTCCCTCAGCATCTCTGTGAGCTGAAGTCCTGCAAGAGGGTGAGAACTAACTGGGAGAGAGATAGCCAGGTCCTCCGGAAGAGATACCCATGGTTTTAGTAATCCACATGTATTACATGGCAAATGAAACCCTCAGCCATTGTGAGGCTCCCTGTGAAGGCGAGTTCACACCCCATGGCTAAGAGGATCTCTTCTCCCTCCTGGTGTATCCCTGGGCAAGCACCAAGAAACCCAACTTACGAACTGGAGGCCCTGGTAGCGCTGCAGAGGAAATCCATTCACCAGGTAGCTGGGCTTGTACGGGCAGTCGGGCAGCGCCCAGCGCACACGGGACTTGCTGAGCAGAGGCACTGCAGAAAAGGAACACGGGCAAGGGCTGCAGAGGAGCCCTGCTGCAACCCATGCACCTACTCCTGTCCCTGGGCTCTATTTATCCACAAGAAATAGTAAGAAATAGATTAAACAAAGCTTGCACAGCTCAACACTTCGAATTCCTTTAAGACGCTTACACAAAAATACGTTTGGGGATGTTGTGTGAGCTGGATACCAAGAATGGGGAGCTGGCTTTAGTCTGTGCTTTTGTCTGTGCTTCTTCCTCAGCTGCTTTACCTTCATAAAGAGTGTCCCGGGGGTCAGGCTTCAGCATGTCAGCAGGGTGTGCCCTGTGGCTGTCAGAGCTCCTGCGGCTGGCCAGCGTCTGCGGGATGTGCCCAACCTCATCCATCTTCAGAAGCGTCTCGTCTAGAAACCAGAAAGAGAACACAAGGGGGCAGACAGGGGATAACTTGTTCCTTGTCCCAGAAATAGCCTCTTTCCAGTGCCATCCCTTTCCAAATGGCATTGCCTGCACTGGCACTAATGCTGGCACAGGCAAAAGGAAGGCTCTGACCCAGAAAGCTGCAGATAAAGAAGTTGTGGGGTGGGAGCATGGCTTTCACTGAAAGCAAATACACACAGTGATGAGTAGTGGAGCAAAATCACCTCCTGCCTTGCATACACCAGCTGTGGTGTGTTGAACTGGCAGGAACTACTGGACATCTCTGTATTATTAGTATTAAGTTTCTTTTCAGTTAGTATTAAGTTTCTTTTCAAAGGACATAAAGAAAGATGAATGGGAGGAGAAACCTGAGGAGCAAAACTTTTGCCCATGCTGGAAAACGATCAGGATCTTGGGGAAGGACCTTCAGTGGTTGAAGAGGATGTTACTCCAGAAAGGGAATGAAGCCTCACAGTAAGTCAAGAACAACAGGAAGATTGGGTATTGGTTACATTTCTCCTTGGGTGCTGCTGTTACAGGACTTCATGTTTCCATGTATCTTATTCTGAAATGAGGGGAATTGAATAAAATATCCATGAGGGAAAAGCAATATCCTGCCAAGGGCACTGGTGTGCAACTTTTGGGTACTGAGCTACATGGGACCCCAGAAAGAACGAGGGAAAAACTATGGGCAGAAGGCAACAGATAAAAATTAGATTGCAGCACTGCACCTAATTGTGAAGGGATCTTCTGGAAAGTCAGTCTTCTATTCCACCTAACCCTAATTAGTAAGAAGAAGAGAGCAGAAGGAAAAAGAATGGAAGATGGAAAGCCTAGTCCTAGCCAAATGGGAGGTTTCAGAAAATAGAGCAGCAGATTGAGATCCAAGAAACAGCAAACAGATGTCTTGATTACATCAGGGAGTCTTCCATGCACAAAAGGGCTGGTATGGAAAAAAGCCTAGAAATGTTGGAAGGCAACAGCAGCAGATACGGAAAGTGGGAATGCTGGCAGAGGAAAGTGATGCTGACAAAGCTGGGTAAGGGTAAACAGGACTGAGGAGCTCCTTAACTGATAACACCATCACTTGATATGCTGAGAAGGGTTTACAAAACAGGAGGGACTGGACTGATGTGTTTGCAGCAATCCAGCACCAATTTGAAGAGACCTGAGGCTGGCACAGAAGAAAGCAGCATCCCCCAGCACTGCCAGTGCATCCTGATGTGTTCGGGACCCAGAGTGAATTCTCCTGAAGTGCCACAGCAGCCCCTTCTCCCTGGCTGTGTCCAGCTGGCAGCACATCCCTGCAGCTCCCATGTTTTGGGACTCACTTCCCCCTGGCTCTCAGCAAGCAAACTCCATCCTGTGTTATTCTCAATCTACAACACTTCTCACCTATGCAGACTCTCCCCTCTGCCCTTCCTCACTACGTCTAGACTTCCCTGAAATAATGCTCCAATCTCACTTCTGATTCTCCTATGTTTGACAATGAGTCACACCCTTGTCCAGAAATCTTTCTCCAGAACTGTCTCCACCTTTTTCTCCCAATGATGTGTATGCCTGGTATTTGCCTGGCTAGACAATGATTAATGGTGAAACACTGGATGCAGATACATTCAGGAAGAATGGGGAGGCGCTTGGGAAAACTTGTGATGAAGATACTTACTAGCAAAAAGGGAGAGATACTGGGACTCAATGACTTTGAACTTGGCTTCTGGGTCATTCGATCTCCACTGGAACAGAGAAACACTGAATTAAATGAAGTACCTATGGAGTTAACCAAACCTGGAAAAAGGAAAACACTACCCCTACTAGGACCAAATTTACCTAGCAGCAGAAGACTGGGAATGAGCTGAAATCCCCCAGGATGCACGCAAACCAGGAAAAGCCAAAAAGCTGCAACAGACCCCAGAGAAAGCAGATCCATCCCAAGCAAGCAGAGGAAGGGGTCCTGACACATGGCCAGCACTATCCCACACAGAAGTAGGTAAGAACTCTGGAAGGGATAAGCTACATCTTGTGCAATGAGGAGCTGAGGCCAGGGAAAGGAGGGAAATGGTCTCAAACATCATTCTCGAGCTCTGTGGCGACACATAGAGGGGGCCACCATTTCCACAGACTCACTGCTACTTCCACATGGTCTGTTCCTCTGTCATCCTGCTTGTGCAGCACCTCAAAGTAGTACCTGCCTGCTGCTGACAACCTGTGAAGAACAAGGTGTCTGTCACCAGGAGCATTGAGGAACATTTCTTAACTTGTCAGCAGACAATGAGTGGAGAGCAACCACACCCATGAAACAACCTAATTCTCAGGGAAGACAGTGCTAACACTGCCAAGAAAATCCAGATCCTGACAGTGAGATAGATATCTTCACTTGTGCACCTGGAGCACTCCAGACCCTTCTCAGTTAATTCTGAATAACTCCCTCTCAGTGTCACCTGCTGGGTTTTGGCCTCTGGCCTCTCAGTTCCAAGGCAGGAAGCTTGGGATACAGTTCATATAGGGGAGCCTGGATGTGCTGGTGGCTGATTGCTCCAGGGAAGAAAAATTCAGTGTTGCATTCCTGCAGTAAATCAGCAAAGCTTTGGCAACACCCCAGAGTAATCTCTTTCTCTTTATTGTTAAACTCTTCAGGACAAGCCTGAGTGCTTTTCCCTTGTCCTTGTGATTTCCTGGACATGTGCAGGAGGTGGCTGGGACTGAGGGACTTTGCTCACTCACCTCACCATGTTTGACTTCTGGTTGTGAAATTTCCCGAACTCTCCTGGTGCAGTCCACTCCTTCCCTGTCTGTGAAGAGTCACAAGGCTCTAGTTAAGATGAGTTCCTTCCCTTGCTACTGCACTGACAATGATAAAAACAGAAAATTGAACTCCCCCTTCCCTCCAATTCCTCCTGGTAAGTCACCTGTAAAATCCATCACCTGTGGACAGATTTTAAGTCCCTTAATTGTGAACAAAGGACTCCCAATAGCGATACCAAGAGGTAACTGGCTTAAGGAATCAACGTCATACCCCATCTGGCATCATGAAAGAAACCTGGCTAGTCCAAGGAAACTGTAAGGCAGGAAAGTCTCTATTCCCACAGAATCATTAAAGCCTGGATGGGAGAAGCCATGCAGCATGCACTGTACCTTGCCTACACTGGCCAGCAGCTGGACACCAGAGGGATTTTCATCTGGACTCAGCCAGAACTCAGCATTGTCATCTGCAGCAATGGCAAACTGGAACTCCCCTGCCAAGAGATGGAGGGAGTAAGCAGAGCTTTGGGGTAAAGGCTTGTGCACAGAGCAGATCCTGCTCATCTAAAATGCTGTCTTTGCCCTTTTTCCTGGTGGCAACATCCTTCCCTTTTTCTATCATCACCTTTCTGCCTTTGAACCTCTCTGAATTCTCTTAACTCTGCTGCGACTGAAAACAAACTTCACAGGTGTCACTGGCTCACTGTCCCTCCTGCACTGGCTTCACGTGACATCTAAACTGGAAAGCTAAAATGTCTATGCAAAGCCTCCCAATATCCCTTTTGCTTTCAGAGCACAACTTTGTGTGAGATGCAGTGTTTGGATGGAGGAATGTGCACGTGGAGCCCCAGTGGCAGACAGAGGTGCCTGAGGCTCACTCTTTGTCTGGGGTGATGGGGATGGCAGCTGCAGGCCAGTGATAGAGGGTGAGTGCCAGCAGGCTGCTGGGGGCACAGGGATGCAGCTGTGGGATGCAGCTGTCAGCTGCAGCAGGGACATCACTGATGTCATGGACAGTCCTGGCCATGTGAGGGAGGGAGGCAAAGCCCAGGGATTGTTTGTGCCCATACATACACCATGGGGCTGTGCATTCCAACAGCATTGTTATTTATCCAGCACCTCCCATCTGCTTTCTCCTGGGCTTTTCCTTCCCACCCTACAAGGGAGGAGGCAGATGTGTTTCCAGTCACGCACACCACCCACAGGAGGAATCTGTGGTGGCACCAGTGGTTCAGCACCAGGAGGGGAGGGAGGGGATGGTGACAAGAGTCATGACTGAAGGCACTCAGAAACCTCACCATCAGTGAAAGGATGCAGGTAGCCAAATATCCGGAGACCATAGTTGGTCCATTTTGGGGACACGGCCAGCTTCTTCAGAGTAGTTCTTGTCTGAAGTGGAAGAAGAAAAAATTCGCAGAAATAATTTTAGATGTGACAGGAACAAGGGGAGAATCGAAAACCCTGGGACAGGTGGGCAGAGAGTTTTCTCTGAGAGGAGGATGGGGTATGGGATGTGATGGAGGCAGAGGGAAAGAGCAAACCAAGTACGAAATGAGGTGGAGCACGTGCTGCTGATGAGGAAAAAGCTGCATTGAGATGGTGGGGACGGGACATGGCCTACCCTAGCCACTTGGATGAAGAGCACCAAACAAAGAGCTCCTCTAGACTGTGTCTGAGCCCTGGGATGTGTGAAGTGACTCTCCCCTGTGCAGCAGAAGAGCTGCCACACTTGTGAAAGCTTCCTGCTCCCTCAGGAAGAGGACAGAGGTGGTTGAGAGGGAGGTGGTGGATTTTAACACAGAGCAGGACAGAGGAAGGGAAGGACAGGATGTGATCCACCTGGGAAAATTTGAGCTGAGAAGTGCAGGACGATGGATGTCATGGTCTTACTCACGTGAGGGAAGAGGGGAAAGTGGAGGTTTCTCCTGAGCTGCTCGATGGAGCTGCCACACCAGTCTTCAAACACATGCAAGTTGGCCTGGCCCTGGAACTAGAAGGCAGAAGTGGGGCACCATGAACTGATGCATTCAACCCCTGTGTGCCTCCCCTGCTCCAACAGCCTTGGCCCTGGCACCAGAGTGTTTGGGAGAGGGAAAGAAGATTGCTGTGCTGTGATGGGCTGGTCTGCAGGAGACCTGGAGCACAGCTGGGCTGGGAAAAGCTTGCTGGCCACGGTGGGACCTCAGCAACACACTCCTCACAGGACAGACTTTATTTTTGTCAGAGCCATTCAGAAGGGAATCACTGCCTGCCCCCAGCAAAGTCCAAGCTTTCTGCCTGCAACCAGTGGAGCTGGATGCTGAAACCCTCCTCACAGGACTGGCATCCAACAGCAAAGAAAAAATTAGCTGGAGAAAGTACAAGCTGCCTTAGATGGTGAAAGGCTGAAGAAAGGAATAGGTTGCCTTGGGACCAGGGAGGTTTTGCTGGGGCTGTCTTGCCTATATAAGGGCTGTGGGAGCAGGGCTGGAGAAACAGCCTGAACAGCACGCAAATGTCTACAGATGGCAGCAAATTCTTAATTTTCACTGGGGAGACTCTAGCAGACCTGAAGCAGCACATTGGAGGAGGGTCCAACCTCTCTGTGCACTTCTGCCAGAGAAACTTCTTCACTGAGTTATTTTTCCCAGGATGGTGTGTTGGGATGTATTCTGAAATAAACTGTGGCTTGAAAGAAGGCCACGAAGCAGATTTGGCTCTGCACCAGTGATGCTCCTTGCAAGCTGTGGGCATGTGAAAACCATTTCTGTGTGCTAGGAAAAGCACATTCACAAGGACTGCTGCTCTGGAGTGGTCTCTTGTCAGCCCTCTCCTCCTGGTGTCCCCACTGCCAGGGCTTGATGGATGTCTGCAAGCAATGTCCCCACTAACACCTCCTCCTCTTCCCTCCTCTGACATCCCTCAGCCTGGATTCTGCCTGCCAGACAAGAGCAAAAGCAGCCAGACAAAGTGGATCTAATTCTTCAGAGCAATGCACAGAATCAGAGTGGAGACAGACAGAGGGCTCAGGGCGATGGATGCAGCCCAGAGAAACCCAGGACTCTGCAGGAACTTGTGATACAAATAAATCACTGCAGGCGTGACAAACACTTCAATTGGAATTTAATTGCTGTGCAGTCCCGTGCCCCTTGGCCACATCCAGGTTCACACCCAAGGGTCTTACCCTGCTTTTCTCAGCCAAATCAAATAATGACAACTGCTGTTTCTTGTGGAACATGGAATGAGAGGAATAGGCTGGGCTCCCACAGGGAGTCACTGCCAGGAACTGAGTCCTATGGAAATCTGCTGCTACTGATGTGAGGATTCTTGTTTGTTTGTTTTGGTTTGGGTTTTTTTGGGGGGGTTTGTGGTTTTTTGGGTTGTTTTTTTTGAGAATCGCTTGCACACGGCAGACAGCAGGCTCAGAGCTCTATGAAAAGTAGCACAACACTCCCACACTGTGGACAGGCTGGCACTGCAGTCCACTCCAGCCAAAGACAGACCCAGGGAATGATCTCAAAGCTCGGGATTGCAATGAAGCTGGGCTGGCTTTGACTTGGGGCAGCCCAAATGCAAAACCAGATATTCATGAGGCAAATCCCAAAAGACTGGCTAGACTTGCTCAAATGTTTGCAGCGTAAAACTCAGACCAGTGCCATTGCAATACAACACTTCCCTGCAGTTTGAAGTGTAGTCTTAGGGAGAGGGCAGCCTAATAAAAAATAAAGCAGACACCACTGTACTAGGTTCACCATCAATACTTAAGAGATAATTCCTGAAATTTCTAGCCCAACACTCCTGCCTCCAAAGTCTTTACAAAGCCTCCAGAGAGGAGGTTCTGGCTGGAATTAATGAGATCACTTTGCTTTCCTGCACTCACAGGTACTAGACGTATATAACTGGCAAATAATAAATATTTCTTGCAGGCAATTTTAAAATATTTTCTAAATCAACAGATTTTCTGCTGAGTTGCAGCAGTTTAACTTTCTTTGTTTCCTCTTAATGGGAAAAAAAAGAACATTATTGACAGATAAGTACTAGCTGCCCAAAGTGCTGCTTTGGGAATGAAAACTGAGCTAGGCTTTAATTTTAGGCCCCCACGAGTCATCAGTGTAGCAGCTGTTTTGAAACTCTATCACCTCTGTCCCTTCAACTCAATTCATAGCTGCCCATTACAGGCAGCTGAGAAATTCTTCTGTTCTCTACATGAGTACCCTCTCATGCAACATACTGTAAAAACCTCCTGCTTGGGGCTTTTGCAGATTGCAATTATAGAGCAACATCACCACCATTCCCAATTCCTGCACACAGAAATGTCAATGGATTTTCTAAAATGTGGCTTTTAGAACACGATTCCAAAACACGGTTACTATGTTTGACTTTCCACCTTGGAACTACCTGGCCTTCTTTTGCGAAGGGATGGAATTTCAGGGCCTAGCAAGCAACAAGTTCCCTTTCTCGCTTTAAAAATATCTGGACAGAATGATTTAGCCAGAACCAGGAGGAGAAGCCATGAGTCTGAGCCTCCAGTGACAGCTGGATTTATGTGACCTTCCCATTTAGATGGGTCCTCCTGCCCATGAGGTTTTTCTCTGTCCCAACACCTCTTCCCAGCTGCTTATCACCCTGCTGAAATAGCAGCAGTGCATGATCATAGCAGAACAGCCCCAGGTCACACAGCAAGGGCACTGCCAGCACGGTGTGAGTGTGTCCAGGAGCACAGTGTGAGTGTGCCCAGGAGCACAGTGTGAGTGTGCCCAGGAGCAGAGCACAGGGTGAATGTGCCCAGGAGCAGAGCACAGTGTGAGTGTGCCCTGGAGCACAGTGTGAGTGTGCCCAGGAGCACAGTACAGTGTAAATGATTTGGGTATTTCCACTTCCTTTTAGTGAGAAATGTTGCTTTATCAGCCCCTGATACAAGAACTGACCATAGAGGAGGATCAGGAAGGCAGACACCCCAGACCTGTCACAAATGTCTTGGGGTTTGCATCACACCCCCAGGGGTGTGCTGAGCAAGGAGGCCAGGGAGGAAAGATCTGGGCAAGCAGCAAAGCTGAGAGGATTGCAGCAGCAGACATGACCTCCTGCCCTGTAACTGCAGCAGGATGGAGAAGAGAAGGCTCTCCTAATTTAATCCCAGGCAGCTTTGGCATCACAGAGGCAAATCAGCTGCGTAGCTGCACGCAGCCCAGGGCATGATAAACAGGGCACAGAGAAGGCCTGAGCATGGAAGAAAGGAGACATTGTGCTGCCAGCTAGAAACTCCTGAGCTTGTAAGACTCTTCTGTCTCCTCAGAGTGGCTGCAGCCCCTCCTCCTGCCTGGCCCAGCTCCCCTCACTGGTGACAGTCAGCAGCCAGCAGCTGGGCTTGGCTGCATGCTCTGCTGTGCTGGGCACTTGTGGGAATCCATCAAGACAAGTTAGCAGCACAGCCCCCTGTCTGCATGGGCACGAGTAGCCAAGGAAGGGCATCAACAGAGACAGAGTGAGCAGCACTAGCTTTGTCTTTCAGTCCTCTCAGGAAAGGAGGCTTCCACTGTGGGCAGGTTTGGGAGAAGGACAACACTGCAGCTAAACCCTCTGGTTTTGTGCAGCACCTGTGGAACTGGACAAGTGCTGCCTGCAAGGGGCTGTGCTCCTGGACATCCCTGCAGAGAGAAGAAAGTTCTGAGGCTGTGCAGACATGAAACAGGAAAGGACATTTTAAATGCACCCCAGCACTGCCCAGACCTTTCTCCTCTCAGAGCTGAGCAGATCCTTTTGCAAAGGTAAATGAGAACAGTCTGGCTAACCAGTCACTTTTCTGAAAGTTCTTCCCACACCTACAGCAGTGTCAAATGGTGACACTCATACCACACAGCACAGGTTCACCCAAGCACGTTTCTGAATTAATGAAACAAAACACCCCCCTCTCTCCAGGCTGAGCAGGCTCTGGGTGATGCTGGGAGCTAAAAGACTTTGCTTTGGTGCCTGGAAGTGATGATAAGGATAGAGACCATCACAGGTATCTTGAGGAACCAGGAGCAAAGGTGAACCCTCCTTTCCCCCAGATGCCAGAACAAAACTTCAATTTGGGATTTCCAGTGAGCACACTCTCCTACCACATTATCCAAGGCTGAAGACTTAAGCTGCCTATCTCATATCCTGAAACTGAGAGAGGAAAATTGAAACCTGTCCTTTTTTTACAATGCTGGCTACCAGCTCACCCTGCAACCCTGTTAATTATTTATGTTTGTCAAGGATATGCCTCTCTGTTCAAACAAACACCAGCTCCCTGACCTGTGTGAGGCAGCCTGGTGTCCCTCACCCCAGGAATCAGGCTGCAGTTAGGTTATTAGAGATGCAGTAGGAAGGGCACAATGGCATTATAGACCCTGGGTAATTAATTTGGGCAGAGTCACAGAAAAACTTAATCCCCAGTCAGGCTGGGAGACATTTCAGTCAGTGGTCAGGAGGACAGCAATAAGCTCTGCACAGAGTTGTGTCCATGGATCCTTCTTCACCTCCTGCAGCTGGAACTGGTGAACCACTGCCCTCTGTTTGTAGTCAGGGGGACTCTGCTGATCCTGCAGCAAGCGCAGGAAATTTGTCTTATACAGCCAAAGAGAAAGTGTCCAGGCCAAAGTGTGCGCCTCACCAGGTGCACCTCTAACCTGGCAAAGGCTCCCTGCACGCCACAGCTGATTCATGTGCTTTGGGAAATCTCTAGGAACGGGATCAGAGACACAAATCAATGGTCTGCTCTGGTTCTGGGCTCTGGAAGGAGATCTGCAGACCTGAGTGCAGAGCCAGCAGCCTGCTCCCTCCCAGGGGAGTCACAGAGGCTCCTTAATTTGTGCAGGTCTCTAATCACCTTGAGGAATTTAGTGAGCTGGCTCCATTAACTAAATGCCCCCTGGCTGGTGTCCTCTCATTAGGAGCAGGCTGCATTGCTCCCTTATCTGAAGAGGAATGATGAGATAAGGAAATAGGAGGAAAGAATAATTGAGGCACGAAGGAAACAAAGGAAGTGTTTACCCCAGCCTGCAAAGGTCACCAGAGAGAGTCTCTGTTCAGAGAAGTGCCACTGAAGTGGAGAAATCTCCAGGTATGACATGCAAGGTTTGGATGGCAAAAGCCAGAGCAAGAGCAGTGTGACACCTGTGTGTGCCACAGTCATGCATTTGCTTGTTGAGTGACTGACCCTACACACCCCTGAATAAACTTGATTTTCAGAAAGGTAGTGGGCTGCCTGGAATTGTGGGTGGGTCCTTGGAGCCTTGAGGACTTGTGGACACACCAAATTATCTGGAATCTGGACACTCCAGTCCTTCTGGATGATTACTCAGGTCTGTAAGTGTCATTAAGCAGGGAGAAGTTGATAGGGAGTGGACTTCTAGTAAAGTGAGTTAATTTCCAGGCATAGCCTTTCCTTTTTGCTGTACAGGTCTCTAGTCATAACCCTCCTCACACAAAATAATGGAGAAAGGCACCCACCTCTGGCATCCATGGGACAGGATTGTCCACAGCTGCATAACTTGATTTATTCCTCCCACCTATTTGCAGCTCTTGGATCTGAAATACAAGTAGAGAAAAGTCAAAATAACCTGATAAATAACATGGCACTGACATGGACAAGATGGCTCTATACAAGCTCTCCAAGAGGGCTCAAACCTCTTCAAAAGAACATAATGAGAAAATAAGACAAGTTTTCAAGCTCCCTTTCCAAAGGGCATAACAGGGTGAAAATGCTCCCTGGCTTTTTTGACAGCACATTTCCATGGTGAGCTGCTGCGGGAAAAGGATACCAGTATTTTACAACTGCACAGCTAGCACAGAGCTAAAACTCAGGTCATTCTCTGGGGATTTTCCTCCATCTGTGTTTCAAAAATGTCCAAGCAATAGTTTTCCCAGCACTGCCTTCAGTCAACAGTACTGAGATGTGCATCACTGCAGAGCAATAAACTCTCTCCCGACCTTTCATTTCTGCTTCTGTCTTGCCTTCCTGTGCCACAAAGCCCAGCCAGCTTGGTCCCACCACTGCACTTGGTCCATCTAAAATAAAACTTGATTGACTACAGTGGAGCCATTGTAGGTTCACACTGCTGTGAGTCAGCTCAGATTTTGCCCTGTGGCAAAATCCCTTTCCTGTGTGAAGAGAGAGCTGTCTTGGGATCAGCACCAGAAAGGAAAGGCTGCCCTTCTGGATGCACAGAAGGAAGCTCAAGCATCCTCACCTGATGTCTCAGCTTGTGTGGATAGTCCAGCTGCAGGTTTGTGTCCCCACCTGGGACACTGGTGTGTGACAGAACCTTAGCAAGCTCCCTCCAGCTTTCATATCCTGTATGAGGAAACAGAAAAGTGTCAGGGAACAAGGTTAGAAAAAGGAAGTGTAGCAGTCACCAGCATAAACTGGTCTTTACAAGGTTGAGAGGCCTTTAAGAGTCTGGAATGGCCCAGCAGAGACCAGGAGTTGTTTATGTTGCTTGGAGTTGGCAGACTGGCACAGAGAGAAAAACTGCCTTTATCTTCCTTGAAAGCTCTTCCCTCCTTCTTATTAATTTAATTCTTAAATTAAAGATTCATCATAGCTCCAAAATATATATCAAAGATTTCATTAATCACCACAGGACTGGGAACTTTATTTTTATATTACTAAGACAATCCCAGTAGTCAAACTAAAGAATACAATTTTTAATCAATTAGCAGTACCAAAGAAAAATAAGACGATAACTAGATTACAAATTAATTTAACCATCAAAACCGTATTATTCTTATATGCACCTATTTTCACACTGAAAGCTTCAATTTTCTTTTCTTGAAGGAAATTATGCACACTTCATCTGCAATGTCTAAAATATTGGCAGTGATATAAGGACACTGCTATTCAAGCAAAGCCACCTTCCAGGTTCAAAGCAACTTCATTTGAAACTGCCTTCCCCTCTCATCCTGCTCAATCCAGAAATCAGGATCAATTCTGATTTCCTCCCAAAACTTCAGTATCCTGCTAGGTTTAGAAGGAACAAAGACAAGCAGATGCAGCACAGCCCTTATCCCAGTAATGAGGCAGTGAGCAGAGCTCAGACCTCCCAGCAGTGCTCCAGTGCCTCACACCATGTGGCTTTCAGAGCTGATAAACATTTTGGCACTTGGGCAGCAAGCGACCAGCAGTGCACAGCAGCTCCAGCCTGAGAGGCAAGTGCCAAAACCTCCATCAGTGCTGGTTTCTCCTAGGCTGAACAGGCAGACCAGTTCAATACACCAGAGAGAGCAGCCAGGCTCTCCCCACATTTTCTCCATAACTGGAAGTCATCCCCAAAGCTCCAGGGGCCCAAAGAATTTGGCTGCCTTGGGACATACAGGGAACCATCCTGAATGTTTAGATGAATACTCTGAACCTCGTACACGATTCCTACGGCCAGAAGTGGCAGGAATGTGCTCAGAGGGGGAAGAACAGCTCGCTGCTGGGGAAATATCTTCTGTTCCACACCCATCTTACCCAACCCATCCACCTACACCTTGCCCACCCCATCAGCTGCATAGGACACTCTGTGCCTTAGACAGGAGCACGCTCCATCTGCTTGCTTTGGAGGGGGTTTTTACAAGCCATATGACTTACATCATCCCCCAAAACACCTCTGGGCTACACGGAGGCCAAGGTAAACCCCAAACCATCTACAGAATCCATCCACCACAGAATTCACAAACAGTCCTTTGCCAGATCCCCCTCCCTGGCTGCGCTAAGCTCTTGACCAGTTATTGTAATTACCAATAGGGTTAAAAAACTCTGTCTCTGCTTGCTCCTGAATGTGGGTCCCAAAGGGTCTGGCAGAGGTGAGCAGAAAGCTGCTTCCTCTGGTGTGTTGATCAAAGGGGGCAATTAACAAAAAGAAAGTGCAAAAAATGTGAAAAACATGAAAGTAGTTAGAGATTCAAGTGAGAGACAAGGCTCAGAGCCAGCTGGGGTGTCCTGCTTTCCTGGTGTGAGTTTCATTCTCTGTTAGATGCTGAACAGTCACATATTACTGATTAAGATCTTCTCACCCCAAGATTCTGATTTGAAGCTATGCATTTAAATTTATGACTAAAAATATCAAGGTCAGTATTTATTTTCTGCAGAATTTATTTTCTACAGTCACTGGGTGAGTAACTTAGTGATTAATGTAGCTAAGCACAACTTGTGCTTCAGGGACTGACTGTCATGGAAAAGGAGAAATTCCCTTGTCTTTATATAATTTTATGTGTAACTGGTGAGTTTCTCCCTTGTTCAGAGCAATGAGGCAGAAACAATTGTTTGTGAGTGTCCTGCAACTGGACACATGGCCCCACTCAGAATTGGACTAAAACAGATTTTGTACCTCATGTGAAATTCAGCACTTGCTGCTTTGAGGGGTTCTTATAATAGTGAGAGAGAACAGCAGGCTTTTTTTTTCAGAGACTAGACCCATGGAAGCACAGACTATCCTGAGTAGCAAGGGAACCAAGAATATTGGGGGAAAAAAAAAGGCAACAAAAGTCAGTTCACCCCTGGAAATTAACCAAGAAAAGCAGGGTTTTTTTTCTCTTGTGCAGAGGGGAGAGGTTATTTGGTTTCATCATTAAATCCAGTACTTCACTGCCCTGTGGAATAAGCTCAGGATAAAAAACCTGGCTCTTCTGGGAAGGGCTGCTGGCCACCAGAGCCACTCTGGCTGTTCCATGGCTGGCACAGAGCCTGCCTCCCAGCAAACACAGAAGCCTGGCTGCACATAAGTGCCAATGGCTGACATTTCTTTGACCCTTGGAAAAAGAGAAGAAAGGGAGGCAATTCTCTGTGTTGTACAAATATTTACCTAACACATCAGCCAAGCACAGAACAGACAAAGGAGTTAGGAATTAATCTGAAGGCAGTGATTTCCTTGCTGGGTAATTTGTACTTTGGCAAGCTAATTCTCCAGTGTGGTAGGAAATTATTTTCAGAATATAATAGCATCAACACTCCCCTCAGAGAAAGTTCTTGGCACTCCAGTTCCTTCTGAAAAAGCTTTTTCCTGGGGGTCTCCATGGGACACCCTTGAGAAGGACCTGGTTTTGCCCATGATTTCCTCACTGAAGGGAGGACAGCAGAGAAAAGACAGATCTCCTGCAGCTAGAACACCTCCTGGCCAGGTGCTTTCTCCACAGCACATGTCACAGGATTGAAGACATGCCCTGGTAGGTCTCCACCGCTGTGTGACAGCTGGAGAGGAGCCCTGAGGCCACATGCAGTGCCCTGTCTCAGGAGCACCTGGGCAAGGTGATCTACCACAGATCCAGCCATGAGCACTGCTCCAGTGCTCTCTAGATGGATACTTCAAATCAACAAGCCTACAGCTGGAAAAAAGCAGGAGTCAAGAGCCGAAACACCTCAGCAAACACTTCAGTGTTGCTAAGAAGGAATGCCAGAACTATCAGCTTTGATGGTTTTGCTCCAGTCCCTCTACAAAACCGGTTCTGGCTTGGATGTGAAAAGGCAGAAAAACCATGGAGGCAGAAATCAAAGGCTTGGGAAGAGCCTGTCTCAAAGCCAGGGGAAGATGTTGGGCCAGGCATTGCTGCCTTAGCCTGTCAGACAGATGCTTGAGCCAGCTCCCTGACTTTCTGTCTTCTGGGCTTCACTTCCCAAAGCATTTCCCATCACTTCCCAAATCACACCAGTTGTTTTCCAAGGCTACTTTTTCACCTCAAACACCTCCAAGGAAGGCAGCACTTATGCAGACACAGATTGCCAGAAGCAGCAGCCAGGCTTGCTGACACATACTCCCCCCTCTTTGGCATCAGATCTCTCTACAAGCAGAGGTCCATCCTCTTTTCTACAGTTGCACCCAATTGATCCAAGGTTCCAGTCTCACAGGGATCAGCCAAAAACATGAAAGTGGTTCCCCTTCTGAGAAAAGTGGTCCTTTTCTTCTGTGTTCCCATCAGGCTGGCTGGCAAATGCCAGCAGGGCTGACCCTCAGCTGCTCCTCTGGATTCATGATGGGAAACCCTCTCGACTTGAGCTTCCTACTGGAAATAAGAGGCAGGTTAATACAAGGAAAGGCAAAGAAGCTGAAGGGGAGGCTGAAAACAGATGCTGCATACTACAGCAGAGCCCCTAGAAGAGGCAGCCAGTCTGGAGCCAGTTGCCCACAGCTCCAGTGAATCAACCATTAAGAGAGAGAAAAGCTGTACCAAGAGCAAATAAGATAGAGATGATTCTTGCCTAGGGTCTGGTCAGGTGTGAGTGCCATGTCTGCCTCTTGTCAGCCATGCTTTTTACTGCTCCTGGGTTAAAAATCAGCAAAGAAAGCTGCAAGTGGAAATGGAGGGATCTCACCCACACTTATTGCCAGAGCAATACACTTGAAGCCCAATTCAAGAGGAAAAAAAAAAGAAAAATTAAAAAGCAGAAAGCCACAGCCAGAGATAAGAGGCAGCAGTACCCAGGGAGCTATCAGGCCTCAGGGCAGGAGTGTGCTCAGAGATTAGATCCATCCAGCCACTGCCATGCCCCTGGCCCCAGACAGCACTCCACATTTCAATTAGCCTGTGCAGATACCTGGCAATTGTGCAAGGGGAAATCCCAGACCCACTCAGGTGATCAACTTCCCCCCTGAAAGACAGATTTGATTACTCTGCTGTTGTTACTGCTGCTTGCATAGCTGCAAATGCTATTAACACCCACATGCTAGCCAGCCTTTTGTAACCCTGCTAAATGACTTCACTCAGCAGCCTCAGGAAAGAGTGAGCCCACAGGCTGTTTTGCACAAAAGCATTTTCCTTCTTATCTGAGATCCTTCCCCTCTTCTTTTTGTTGGAAGAAAGAAACTGGCAAGAATGAAGAAGAGTGTTGTTCTTCATTATCCCTTGCATTCACAGACACCTCACTGTGGCTTGATGTTTTAACACTCCCTTGGATGGTCTTATTCCTCCTCTCATCCTGGTTGGATATTTTCAACTTGCTGTTATTCTGTGGGACTTCAGCATCATTTTAGGTCTTTCCCGGTGTTCCTTCTGGCTGAACTGGCATACAGGTGCAATACCCAATACCCCCAGACATTACCACCAGGTGCCTTGCAAACATACTGGTCCAAAAGAGAAACTACAAAAAAAAAACCCATTCAGGGGTTGAGCCAGGCCAAGAGAGTCTCTTTGGTTACTTATTTAGGTCAATTAAAAGGATAGACAGAAAAGAGTGAACTTCTTGTCCTCGGGTCAAGATTGGAACATCACTCCTGCAGTTAAAAGGATTCAAGAAGCATGAAACCCAGTTTTACAAAGGGAGACCTGCAAACCTTTCCATCTCTGGTTAGTGCAGAACCCTCAAATCTGGGCGCTTACCTCCTCCAGGGGCAAAGCTCAAGTTAGGAACCTTGTGTGCAGAAATAAATTACTCCATTCTTCCTCCAGGTACAACTCTGATTCACTGCTATGTGAATGGCTTTGCAAACTGACAATAAGCTGCAGAACATTAAAGGTACTGGAAGTATGACAGAGCAAAAGGCAGAGCACTGCACTTGGGAAGGAGAGGAAAATCAGCAGATTAACTACCCAGGGCATTAATGCTCTCACTGTCAGACTCATCCACAAATAACACTTTGCTGCTGTTCCCCTCCTACTAGGTATAGGAATTACAGCAAGGGAGGAACTGAAAACCACTGGCTGGGGCACTAACTGGTTTCACAGAAAACATAATTCAAATCTTGCTTCTGCCACTAAAATTTTCCATTGCCCTAGTTAAATCATTGAAACACCCATGGCACACAATTATCTAGCAAATACTGCCTGCTGTCTGAAAGCTCAGTGAGGATATGCAGAGATGGAGATGCAGGGCAGGATTTGAGTGAGAAAGACCATCATGAAACTGCACTGTCCTTCCAAATTTTGGGGCTGAGCTCCTGTGTCAGCTCCAGAAATGTCTCTGTTTCAACCTAGAACGTACTAGAGCAAAATTATTGTAAACTCCTGTTGTCTGCACTTGCCACACTGAAGGCACAGGAGGTTCAGGACTTCATGTGAGCATGGAAAGGCAAACATGCAGCTGAGGTGCCCAGCCTCAGTTTTGGCTGTGCAGCCACAGTCCCCTGCCTGAGGTGACTTCTGCCCACAAGAGCCCTGTGTCCTCTCCTGCCCATTCTCATCTCTTCAACCAAGAGACTTAATCTCCTCTCCTGAAGGATTAGGCTGGGGAATGGGGAAGAACAGAGCACTGTTTTTTTAGGGGAAGCTGAAATTGGCTCAAATGAAGGCTGAGCAGAAGAGCACCTAGCGGTGCTTTCAGCAGCATAAGTAAAATGGCCATGATTTTGCACTGCTAACTTCTGCAGCAAAGCAGAGAGAAATGCTGGCTAGTCTGTTACCCTCTTGAGGTATTCCATGGGCCATCTTAAACCACATAAAAACACATATAGAAGCTTTTAAATTATGAAACAGATATTATGGCCACGATAGCTTTGCAGTTAAAGTCCTTAACTGCTGGCAAGTTCCACTCTTTAATTTACAGAACCTGGCAATTGTGCTGCAATTATGGTGTGCTTGTCCCTGAGACACTGTGCTGCACACAGCCTGCCTCTGCATTTGCCTCTTTGGACAAGATTGCAAAAAGCAATCAAAAGCAGCCCCTCTGTTTTTACAGTCTTCATGCACTGCTATAGAGTTCTGAAAACAGCTACAGCCAGTCAGAGAGGGCTGATTCCAGCCATACTAAGAATTAAGGTATTTGAGTAGTTCTCATCATGGAATCACACTTAACCAAGCCCAGACTTTCGCCAGTCATTGTCTTCAAAATATGGGATTTGCATCAGAACATTTATTGGTGTGAGATTTGCCTTGCTTGAGCTTCAGTGTTTGGAACATTTGGAGAAACCAGCAGGTTGTGAGAGGAACACAGAGTCAGGTGTTTTGTATATAAAGTTAGGTTTTGATTTTTACTACTGCTGGTAAGGTAAAAGTAATTTGCTACCTTAATGGTGAACTGTAAAATTTTTGTTTCAAAAATACCTTTAAGTCTTGAACTTTTGCATGGGTTTCCACCAATTCACTCCCAGTGACCACATCCTCAATGGCTGACTCATACTCTGCTGTCTGCCTTACTTTGTTTTTAACACAAATAATAGTAACAGCTTAAAAAATTCCTACTGAAACCTCAAGATGACTGGCATGAAAAGCAGATGTTCCACCTGGTTTTTATCACTGCAAGTGGCATTCCTGGCATTCTCCCCATCATTTGGAGGCAGTGGTGAAGCTGTGCTCTTAGGAGGGGCAACAAAGGCTTGCTCCACTGAGGTAACAAGTTATTTAAAGTTTGCCTCCACTTATTTTAACTCATTGTGACAGATCCCAGGCACTGCACTTGGACACAGATCTGGCAGGCTTGAATTCATATGTACTGCATCATCATGAGCACCAGCGAGGACTGATTTTGCAAAGAGATGCATTTTTCTAAATGCTTTCTACCACCACCAGATCTGCTGCTTTGATGTCCACAATAACTGAATAAATGCAATTAATAAGAAATAACATATGTATGGAGCTTCCCACCACCGAGCATGGGGAGATATCTACAAAAATCAAGAAAGAAAGTGGCAATTTTATGCTCAGCAGTCTTTGCTGTCTGTTTTTCTTTCTGCAACAGGACTGTGCCTGAGAGAGCTCAACAAGGTCATCCACAAAGCTTTCAGAAAGATTTGCTAAGTGCATTTTTCTCAACTGATCCAAACACTGCAGAACTGCAACAGACTGCCCAAAGAGCTTTCCAAGACTTTTTTTTACAGGAGCTATGTAGGATGTGAAGCTGAACATCCACTGAGCAACAAACCTTCAAGTCAATATTTGTTACTGCTTTACCAAACAGAGCGAATGCATTATTTTCTTATCCTGGGTGACTTATCCTGAAGACTCAATACCTTGCCACTTCCATGTAGATGGAGCATTCCCAAAATATATTCTTATAAATTCATTTTCAGTCAAGTTCTGTGGAACTCTGTGCTGCAGAAAATGCCATTCAATGAGAAAAACCCCCATACTTTACCTATATTTCTATTTGCCATTTTACTCAAAGCTGCTGTAACCATTTTCTCCCCCCGAATTCACCTCAAAAGCAGTAACTCTTGCTGAAATGTGTTATTTTCACAACTGCCCTACACTTGCAGTGGTGACTGGAGGCAGACTATGGATTTGACTATGGGCATAGGAAAATAAAGAAGGGGCTACACAAGTATCTGCCAGAAATGGTGCAGGTAGGGTTAACCAGACCTCAAGGCAAGGAAGCAAGTTAACAACTCTCTTACAGGCCACCCTAGAAATATCTTGTGATTTGTTTAAATTGCTTTAAATTGCCCGTGTTCTTGAGAACAGCAGAATGACTGTTCTGCCCATGGCTCTGCACAGGACACCCTGCTCTGACATCAAACAAAGAGGAACTAATAGTGCAGTGATAGAAGTACTGCTTTGGTACTGCTCTCTATGTATGACACATTGGAAATAATCTGATGGTTGCATTTTGAGTCAGATTAAGCTCTTCTAATAATGTTACTGGGGTTTGGACGAGGGTCTAAAAATACTCCCAAGTATTTCAGGAACCTGCATGCAATCCCCATGTACAAGTTGACTTCCACAATTTTGATTCGGAATCCAAAATTGCAGCTTCTGGTTCAGACTTGGGTGTCATTGATGAAAGGAACCTTAAAGTTCCAACCTCACTGCCATGGGCAGGGACATCTCCCATTAGACTAGGTTGCTCAAGCCCCATCCAAGTGGCCTTGGACACTTCCAGGGATGGGACATCCGTAACTTCTCCAGGCAACCTGTGCCAGTGCTTCACCACCCTCACAGTAAAGAATTTCTTTCTAATATCCAATCTAAACTTGACCTCTTTCAGCTTAATGCTATTCCCTCTTGTCCTATCAAAAAGCTCCTTTCCAGCTTTCCTGTGGGCTGTCTTTAGGTACTGGAAGGTTGATTTCCTTCAGAATTTTGCCTACCTATTTTCCTTTTTTTTTTTTCCTTCAGAAATCCCTGGAATCTCAGTGTATTTCGGGCCACTTTTGGTTTTTTAGCTCCAATTTTAGGACTTTTCTGGCCATTTTCATGCAATTTCTGGGGGATTTTTGCATTTCTTGGTGCAATTTTAAAGGATTTTTCTGGGTTTTTAGGCTGAATTTTTCCCACGTATTTCCCGATGCTTTTCCCAATAATCCCTGGAATTTTGACAGGTTTGGGGTGTTTCAGGGCTAATTTCTCTATTTTTTGGGTCATTTTTCAGTGATTTTTTTGAGTTTTCAGGCCATTTTAAGTCAGATTTCCATCAGAATTTTCCTGTTTTTTTTCCCTCAGAAATCCCTGGAATTTCATTGGATTTTAGGGTCATTTTGGGGTTTTTTGTTTGCAGGCTGTGCAATGGGACACACATTTGCTTCTGGGACAGCTTTATTTACACAACATGGGTTGCTACGAGGAAAAATCAGGGTTGTGTAAACTCTCTTTACTGAGCTCTTACCCAGTGACATAATTCCAAAATATAAACTTCTGAAATATTGTTTCTCCTCTGTCTGACCTAACTCCCACATCAATGTCCTGCTCTGGATCTCAAGCCAGCCTGTGCAGCACACTTGACAAAAATAATTAAAGAAGCAGGAACCGGGAGGAGTTCACAGAAACTACATTTTGTCCCATAGAATCACAGAATATTCTGAGTTGGAAGTCCAACTCCTGGCCCTGCACAGGACACCTCCAAGAATCCCAGAAAGCCCAGAAATGCTCCTTGAGCCCTGTCAGGCTTGGAGCTGTGACCACTGCCCTGGGTAGCCTGTTCCAGTAGCTGAACAACCTCCGGGTGAAAAACCTTTCTCTGATAGTCAACCTGCACCTCCACAGAGACACAAAGAGCTTGCATTTCCTGCCACCTAGTTTGCTAAAACACTCATGCTTAAATCCCACTGTTTGAGAGAAGATTTACTGAGTTTGCTGACTATTTTCAGCCTGCTAACTATTTTCAGCCTGGGACAGGCTCCACTCTGACTTGGGATTATTTCTTTTAATGTGGCGTCTTCCAATTAAAAACTTCCTCAAGAAGACTTAAGAGACACCACACAAGAAGAGGGAAGAAGAATAATTTTAATTTACTCTCTAAACCTTGCCTTAAAGGCTCATTTGTTTTGAGCATCCCAGCATCCTTAAAAACCACTGGAGCTGGGAGAGGGATGATGATGATGGAGGGATGCTCTGGATGCAGACCCCTGGTGCATCCCTCCTGCAGAGCAGGACCAGGACCGAGCCTAGGAGCATTAGCAGCCCCCCAAATACCCAGCCTGGCTGGGTTCACATCTCCTCAAAATACCCAGCCCAGCTCTGTCTCCTCCTGCCGCATGGAACACGAGCCTTGAACTTTCCTCCAAAGATTCCAAAGTGCTGCTGTGGGCTGCTCACAATGAGCACATTTGCAGATGTGCAGACATACAATTATAGGATGTGTAAGACAGACCCCTGTGTAAAGCACAGCACAGCTGAGGACCAGGGAGTTTGATGATTCAAGCAGTTTAAAGGACTTTTTGCTGGCTGATGGAGAAAATTCAGTCTGCTTTAGCGAAGTACATGGAATAATAATGCACACACTTAGTGCAGAAAGAGAAGAAACAAAGCACCTATTCTGCTCTTAGTTGATCCATAGGAACACCCTCATTAAGAGGGGGTTTGAAGCTAATGAAGATCTTTCTTATCTGAAGTGCCAGCAATTGTTAGACTGCATCTCATTTTTAGCTGATTCCGAGTGTAGATCCTTTCCAAAGATCAAGCTGAAAGAGAGCCACATTCTTAGAGAAAAAATCCCCTATATAGTATAACTCCTGTCATTCTCTCCCTATATAGGCAGTTTGAGTGGTTGCAAATGGTTTTGTTGTTTTTTTTTCATTCTGATGCAGCTTAAATATATTAATATTTTCATAATTATTATAGCTGGGAGTTGGAAACACAAATCAAAAAGGTTTAACAGTAGAAATATGAAGGTAAAATTGCGTTGTCGCTGCAATTTGTGAACGACATTTAAGTTGTATTATAAATTTAACCCATTTCTGTGCTACCTTCTGTATTAACAACACCTCTGTGTGATGGTGTTTTATCACATTGCCCTACACTTCATAAAACCAAGGGAACCATTTTTGCTGCTCTTTCAGAACTTCCAGGGAATTGAAAAATTATTCACTGGGAAATTTCTGGTTTGAGTTCTGCCCCAGACGCAGCAAACTCAGAGCTATTCAGGAGCTGAACTTTGTGAAGCCCAGGCTGCAGGGACCAGCCCAAAGCTGCTGCAGGGCCCCTGTTTTCCACAAGCAATCCCTGCCACCAGCAGGCATTCCTAAGGGCTTCCAGGAGGTGATCCTTCACCCAGCAGGAGACAGCAGGGTTAGCTGCCTTGGAGCTGGGCCAGCATGCCTCAAAGAGCTATCCTGTTTCAGTGGAATATTTAACCGTGCTGTAGCTTTCTACCACAGCATTAAAATTGCCCTTCCCACTGCTTAAGGTGGCTTTGCAAGGAGTGATTGCAAAATGATAATTTTCTTTCCAGAGCACTGGAAATTTCCATAAGCCAAGGAAGAAGGCTTTCTACTGCCCAGCACTCATCCAGCTAATGAACTTCAGGACAAACAAAACCCTAACAACTGTCCAATCTGCCTCTTGTATAATTCAGTACAGGAAACTCACACAGTAATTCCTGTACTGGCTCCAGAATAAATATCCACTGAAAATGCCATCTGACATCGGTTATTTACATGGTGACCTGAGATTTCATCCAAATACTCAGTCTCTTTACTAAGTTTTACTGACCTTTTCCACAGGCTCCTGGTGTGATTCCTACCGAGCTCCACTGACTGTTGATTTTCAGTCCTTTTCCATAATGGTAAGAGTGTACTGCCTTATGCAACCACATATATCAAAATACCCAAAATTCTAGCATGTTCTGCCAAAACTGAAGGCCAGGAAAAGCAGCTGTCCTCTCACCTGCATTTTGCCAAAAGCTGTTTTGTCTGTCCTTTATGTTCCTCTGACCCCAATCACTCACAAAGCTCCAGTTCTACCTTGTTAGGGAGCATCAGACTGGTGCTCTGAAACATTACAGCGCAGTTTATGTGCTATACAGTGTTTTAAAGGAAAAGTTCCCAGTGCAGTGTCTCTTGGGATGGAGATGGGGACTGTGTGTGTGTCCATGACTTCCTGGGTTCCAAAAATAGCCCAGGGTAGATCATTCTTCAATACTCTTTTAATCTATTTTTAATGCATGCTAATACCAAAGCACAGAATTGCTGAGGTTGGACAGCACCTCTGGAAATCATCTGCTCTGAACCCCTGTTCACAGCAGCATCACTGTCACCTAAAGCAGCTTGCACCAGAATCCCAAAGTCCTCTCCTGCAAAGCTCCCTGAGACCATCTACCATGGAATCTCTGAAGCAGGTCCCTGAACACAGAAAAGTCTTCTCCTATGAGGTCCCAGACTTGCTCCGAGTCAACTCCAGCCTGTTCACCACACAAGACAAAAATAATTTGTGAAGCAGTTTGAAAACAGCCAGCCATCTAAATACACTGATAACTCTCAACCTCAAAAATTTACAACTTCCCTACTTTGGGAAAACCTGTCTTTAAGTACCTTGGAAGCAGAAGTCCCAAGAGAAAGTGCTGGGATTTGGGCCAAGCCACACATGTGCCTATTTAGAGTTTAGCCTAAAATGGCAATACAATTAAGTACTTCAGAGTTTGCAAGAATGCTGCAAGCTTTCCTCTCTGTCATTCTGTGCTCTCCATCTCTCCATTAGAAAGGAACCTTCTTCACAGCAAGTTTCAAGTCTGTGATCAAAAATCTTTGTGATCCTGGAAAATGAGTATAGGGACAAAAGAGATTGAATGCCAGAAGGAATAAAGTTTTGCAACCTAAGTTTATTATTTATATCCTTATATTAATGAGATAGAATTTTTCTCATTCAAATAAAGAAACCACAGAATAATATCCAGGCTACAAGCTGGATATTATTCTGGATGAATCAGAATTTCATAGGATGAATAAAACATGGATCAGAAAGTAAATCCTGTTTGCTGCAGGATGTTAGGGCTTTGCCTGTTATATTTCATAACACACATAAGTGCCAGTGTTAGACACGCTCTTCTGCTTGGAGAGCTGATGCCAAAATGATGCAATGGGAATTTCAGCACTCTATTGTCCAGGATCTTACCCATCCAAAAAATATTTGTTCTGAATGAATATGCTAACAGATAAACTGGCAGCAAACCAAAATTGCTCACATCCATCAGGTTCATTTCTGTGCTGACTCTTGGCAAGAGGAAAGACCTGGCGGTGTAGTGCACAAAACGAAGACAGCACCACTCCAGGATGGCCCAAAGTGCTCTCTCTTGTTTTAGCCAACATCAAGAGTGACACTTGCACAACAGATACCACAAACTGGGGTCTTACCTGCTTGTAAGGATCTGGGCTGCTGGAGGGAGTTTTGTCACACCTTTTCACAAAATATGAAATGCTCAGTGCTCAGACAGTGCTGCGAAGATGGGGCTTTCATCCTGTCTGAAAAGCAGCTGTGTTGGTGTCTAAAACTCAGTAACCTTAACAGCAGCACTGATGAAGGACCAGGACAATGCTTGTGAGGAGTAAACACTGAGTGAGTAAATTCCAGCATGTCCTGGATGCCAGCATGCTCTCCTTGACTGTCTTTCAGTCAACATTTGACGGTGAGAGTAACATAAATCTGATGTGAGTACTGTGAAGCTCAATTATTTCACTTTCTAAAACACCAGAAAAGTACCAGGATGGTGAGTCTGATTCACAAGGGTCTGTGCATTCAGGTTCACACAGATTTGTTACAAAAATGCTACTGCTTCTATTGGAAAAAATCAGGCCTCTGGGCACTGTGATCCTCATTAGAACTAAAAAACAACTTGCTTTCTAGTTAAAAAAAATCTGATCTCTGTATCTCAGAAGCTGGCAAAGCCTCACTGGGTTTAACTTCAAATGCTTGTAACTGCATAATTTGGAAATGTCAGAGCAACATTTTTTGTTCATCTTTGGATATGATCAAAAGCGTGGCTGTCACAAAACCAGAGACACAGCATGTCCCAGAAGTTTGGTGAGATCTGGTCCCTAAGGCAATCAGCTGCTGTGAGTAACCCTTGTGTAGAGATGTCCTTTGTGAACATTTCTAACTGTTATGGGTTATCTCAAATAAAAGAAGAGTTTAATTAGCAAGTTCATCTATGCTACAGACTGTGAAGAGTTACAAAAAAAAACAGAGCATGCATGATTTTCCATAGACTCCACAGAATTTTTTCAAATATTTCTAAAACTTATCCCCATATCTAACCCCAGGAAGTCTTACAGGTCTTTTTCACAAAACCTGAGCTCACTAATGCTAGCAATGTAGTGGTTTTCTGGATAGGCAAGCTCTTACCCAGCAATAGCTCAAAAGGGAAGAAATATACTTCAGGCTTAACACTAACTTAAAATTTTCAGCAAACAGGAAATATCACAGAAGAAAAAAAAAATCATATTTTTGTCTACCAACTCTGCAATAACAAGATTACTCTCCAGTTTCTTCCATCCCTTCTCAGCTGGCCTCTCCATGCTTTTTATTTATTTTTTTTCTCCCTCAAGGGCACTCCCTTGCCCTCTCAGACTCTCTTACAGCCTGTGACTATTTTGGGGGAGCACACAGACCTCCCCATCTCCCAGCAGCCTTTCTGAAAGCTCTCTCATGTTTCCTGGTGAGGTCTGTCTCCTCTTTCATCAGCTGCCTGCAAGTCCTGCCCCAGTCTTACAGCACTGGAAAGAAACACAACTCAATAGCAGTAATAAATAAATGATAGCTGGTCCCTCCTCTCCCTTTCATCTCCTCCTCTCCGGCTGTGAGCAGTCGTGCTCCCAAGGCAGGGAGCAGGCTCTGGGGCTGCCTTGTCCTGCTCCAGGACAGGTTGTTGTCCAGGCAGGTTGGTGACCCAGGCAAAGTGTTCTCCTGCCAGCACCTCGAGTGGAGAACACTTCTCCAGCAGCATTGCATTTTATCTGTTTTATCTGGTGCCCAAGGCTCTTCTCCCAAAAGCCCATTAGATTTCGTGACTCATCCCTCAGCCCAGGGTAAATCTAAGAAAAGAAGCAAGGATGAGGAGAAAAAAGAGTAACTGTGATAGGAAAAGGAAGTATAAGCTATTCTTTCCACCCAGGACTTTGCCATCTCAGACCTGAAACCATTTCAGCAAAGCTCCCAGAGCTCCAGCAGGGGCTGGCTATGATGGACACCAAGTCACACCTGATGTGCTACAAAGCCCTGGGGGAACTCTCAGTGCTCATGTCCTTAGAGTGTAGGGTCACACTTCTCACAGCAAAACAAGTCCTTTCACCTCTCCAGCCTGACAAGATGCAGCACTGACCTCTGACAGACTGATAGGAACAAGATTTGGGGAGGCTGTGCTACCTGTGAACCTGAGACAGAAGAATAAACCCCCTGCTGAAATCCTGGCTGCTTCAATACCACAAGCAAAGCAGGAGCCACAAGGGAGCACATTTGTTCAGCATCTCAATGTGCAGACTTTAAGTAGGAACCATGAGATGACACAATGCAATTACAGTCAAAGAGGTGATACAGGACAACATCTCAGTATCCTGTATTTTCTCTCTTTTTAGCAGCTTGCTCCAGTTCACTCTGCTTTTATATCAAAAGGATGTTTTCTGACCAATGGTGCTGCAAACCACAAGCTGGAAAACCAAGCCAGTTTATTTTTTGCTCTTTAAAAACAAAAACATCACGCGCCAGGGATTTTGCCCAATGGTCAAAATTGCCCAGGTGTTCATTTGTGTGCACAGCTGGATACAGTTTGTACAGAGCTGTACATAGGAGTGCAAGGAACAGAGCAAAACCAAGCTGCCACAACCAGCAACATTAAAAGATTCTTTTTACCACTAATTTTCCCAGTAATTAAAGTAGCCTTCTTCCAGTTTTCTGAGTGACTGAACCACCCTGGGAGAATCAACCCCAACAGATTTTTAAAAGGTGTTTTGGTTGACTCAGTTTTTAATTCACTTTTTACAAACATTCACAAGAGGCCTGGATTATCTAAAGGCTAGCCTTAGCCGGATCAGGAGAAAAATAAAAAAAGAAAGAGCAGTGCCTATACAACTGCTAAACAATATGAAATACATGCCAGAGACTTTTTATTTGCTCCTGGAAGTTGCACAAGCAAACAAAGTGAAATAAATGTGGTAGATTATCTATTACAAATTTTTCACTCAATTCTATGTCCTTCTGCCAGAGATACAGTTCCTGTGCATGAACAGAAACCACAGAGAACTGCCTAGGGCTACCCAGCAGGCAGACAGGGTCCAAACTTACTGAATGTTGCTGGTTTCAATTAGAGACCAGAGCTGGCGCTTTAACTCCATCTCACAAAAAAGGGTTTCTCTGAAAAGTCACAGCACAGTACCTCACTGTGCAGGAAATAAAAGCCTTACTAGGAATTTAGTAATTAGCAGATCAGGCCATTGGTTCATCCCATCAGATAATCCATCTTTGACCAGCAGCCAACATCTAATGTTTAAAAGGCAGAAGAAAACAACCTTCAAAAGTACCTTTAGCTGTATTACTTCACAGAGAAGGAAAAAAAAAAAATGTCCTCCTGACCTACAGAAATAGTCAGCTTATGCCCTGCAGCACAAATTGTGATTACTCTTTCCTTACCAAGCATAGTTGCAAGCGTTACTATTAGTCATAAAATTATCCAACCCTTAAAATAAATAGCAGCCACACCACTTGCATCACTGGCTCCTGCAGCATTGGATTAACTATGCTAACCCAATACATACACAATAGACATTTTACAAACAATGTTTTACAGGCTCATGGTGTAATTCCCATTTAATGGTACGGTGCTGAGGAAAATCAGGAGACTGATTTCATCTCTAAAGCCACTTAGAATTCTGCTGTAGGACAGGCATTAAGTTGTCTCTCTTCACAGGGGCAAAACAAAAAAAAGGACAATCCTGTAAGTAAATCCTGCCACAAGAAAAACTCTTCTGCCTCAGCACCTCTGCTGCTCCTTCCCCTTGGTCCTTCTGAGACCTCATGATATCCCTGACCACAGAAGCGCACAAAGCTAGCTGCTCTGATCCAGACAGAGATGGATCTGAATTCAAGGGGATGTCAGAGCTCAGTCATGCCTGTTTATGTTCTCTTCCATTTTTAAAACAAAGCTGCTCTGGACCATGTTGGCTGCAGCCCAACCCTACTGCTGGCTTCTGTGGGCTTAGATCCAGCTCGTGGCCTCACTCCATCCATGTTTGGATGAGCTGCAGCAAGCAAGGCAGACAGCTTTGTTGCACTGCCAATTTTTTACCATACAGATCAGTGAGTGACTCCTGGGTCACTTCTCCTCCTGAGCAGCACCTGTGTGACCATTTCTGAAAGAGGTTTCCTTGTATTTTTCAGTCTCAGGCGTCTGGTTTCCTTTCAAACAACTTCAGTAACTCAGAGGGATCCAGTTATGCAGATGAAGGACTGACCATCTCAAATCTCATACAGCCTGACTTTAATGAGCTCCCCAAGGCCTGTCTGAGCTCAGAAGTGCTGTGGTAAATCTGGAGCAGCAGAGTTTCGAGAACAGTGTTTGGACCCTCGAGTTCTGACCTTCTTTTACACTCCTGCAGGGCTGACCACTAAGTGGCCATGGGAGCAGCTCCAGGCCAACCCAGACTCCCAGCTTTCAAACCCAGGTGCACCATAGCCATCTAGTTTGACCATGTCAAGCAAGGTGCTTCCTGTTAGGATCCAGTCACGGCATCCTTCTCCCCACCTCCTGCAGCTATGGCACCCCAATGCTGTGTTCACACATGAGCAAGTGATGCTGCCATGGTAGTTCACCCACGGAGCAGGGTGTTGTCCTTTCCATTACCCCCTAGTCCTGACCACTGGCAGCGGCTTCCTCAACCTAATTATTATCTTCCTAACCTAATCCTAGCTCTGGCTATTTCCCACTGATCCTCTCCATCTCTTGCTCCCTTTGCAACTGAACCAGGGTTACTCATTCAAAGTAACCAGCACTGAAATTCCCCTACCAGGCCTGAATGTCTTCTCCTGGTTTGGTGGTCTGTGCTAACAGCTGCACCCAGCAACAACTCCTTTTCACACCAAAGTTTAGCCAATTCCTTCTTGTTTAACAGTTTCTTCCTTCACCATTGCCAGATCCCCAAACCAAGTGCACAGAGCTGGTACCTGAGTCCCTGCAGACCTTTGCCCAGCAGTGTTGTGGCAGAGGTAAAGGCGTGCTCAGGCAAGGTGGGTGCTGGGGAAACACAGAGTTACTGCTGCTTACTCCAACCAACAACCCACAGCTGCACAAGGAGGTTTCCAGAAGTTGCCTAGAAGCCCAGATGACCTGAGAGAGCCAGAGTGGGGATTAAACAGATGGATAAAAACAACTGTGTGCACACGGTCTGGAGAAAGTGTCCCAGACTGCGGGACTGTCCATGTGATTTTTACCTGTGACAGTTGTCCTCAACTCCATGCGTAGCTGGTCCCCAGACATAAGCAGCAACCCACAAGGAGCAAGAAGGAAGGCTGGGGTCTGGATTCACCCCTAATTTCTTCATTTCTACCCACCCTCAGCCACTGTCACCCACTTCACATCCGGTTCCCTTGGCCATGACCAGTCAGCCTCCTCTCTGCAACATCTCCAGCACCATAATAAAAGGCAGAGGGGCTTTGACATCATGCATTTTGATAGATTTACAAGCACCCCTCCTTCTTTTTGTCCTCAATATCCCAATTTTTTCAGGTGATGAAGAGAAGGCAGAAAGGCTCCCTGTGACAGCCTGCTCTTAGAAGCCAGTAGAGCCTTCCCTGTCAAGCAGAGAGGCAGCAGGCAGTGGCTGACACTAATTCCCTGCACAGACCCTCACATCAAAGACTTCCTGCAGGACAGCACCAGAGTCAGCCACTGATGGGCTCTGCCAGCACAGGAAATCTGGCAAAGGCTGCAGAGCAAGTGGGACCTCTGCATCAGTTCCCTTCAGATGTGGACAAAGCAGACCTGGCCCTCTCAGTGTATCAACAGAACAAAACTGAGTCATGAAGTTTTACATCAAAAAATGTGGAGAGATTGTTACAGGGTTGAAATCTCAAGATGCCTACAAACTGCCTTGGTGTTGCTATGTGCTGCTGTGCCCTGTTAACCTCCAAGAAGGTCCAACAGTGACCAACAAGTACTAATATCTTATCTTGGCTAGTGGAGGCACAAACGAGTCTCCCAAATTAAGAATGTTTTCTTGGAATTTAAAACTTTTTCAGCAACAATATTATTTTCATTTTAGTGAGCTGCAAGTGACGCTTCTGTAAGATCCCTACCTCCTGAGATCACAGAATCTGCTGTGTTGAAAGGGACCCACAAGTCTCACTGAGTCCCTGAACTCCTGGCCCTGCTCAGCACCATCCCCAAGAGTCACACCACAAGTCCAAGACTGTTCAAATGCCTGAGCGCTGTCAGACTTGGTGCTGTGACCACTCTCTGAGTGAAGAACCTTTGCTTACACCACAACTACACCTCTCCTGACACAACTTCAGGTCACTTTCTCCATCCCTGGTCACCACAGAGCAGAGATCAGGGTTTGCCCCTCATGAGTAAATTGCAGCCTGCAATGAGGTCTCCCCTCAGTCTCCTCCAGGCTGAATAGAACAAGTGCCCTCAGTGTGTCCAGGGCTGCCCCATATCTGCCACTTTCCCTTGGTGAACTTCATACAGTTGGTGATTGCCCACCCCTCTGAGATGTCCAAGTCTCTCTGCAGAGCCTTGCTGCCTTCAAGGCAGTCAACAGCTCCTTCCAGTTTTGTATGGCCTGAAAACTTACTCAGTATCCCTTCCAGCCCTGTGTCCAATTATTTGGACTCTCATCTGCCCTCCTCATGTCCAGAGCTGAGGTTTTGCTGGCAATTTTCCTCCTGTCAACAGAGATTTCAAACTTGATCACTTTGTGGTCGCTGTGGCAGAGTGATGATTGTGACTGTGGCACAATCTCCACTTCAGCAATGAGACCCTCTCTGTAGACAAGCAGCACATCAAGGACCACATCCTTCTGTGCTCCTTAGGACCTGATCCAGAAAGTTATCATCCAGTTTTTCTGCATCTTCTGGTTGTACCACCTGTGTGATGCCCCCAGTTAACTTCTGGCAAGTTGAAGTTTCCCAAAAGGACCAGGGCAGTTGACTTGGAAGTGTTCCCGTAACTCCTCAAAGAATAATTTGTCTTCGTGTCATTGTCCTGGCTGGGAGCCCTATAGCAGCCTCCCAGAATGACATTTGCATTTGTTTGATCCTTGATTCTGACCCAAAGGCTCCCAGCTGTGAGCTCTGTACATTCTCACCCTTCTGTTACACACAGTGCTACCCCTCCAGGTGAGGAAATGGTATGGGACAGTGGAACAATTTGAAATGTAAATGCATGGCTGCAACCCTAGAAAGGAAATTTGCAATGGCCATGTCATGCCTTATTTATTCCAGGGTCTGACCTCTCGCATACATCAGTGTTGTTCTCCTCCTTAAAGGATCCCAGAAGGTAAAAGAACTGTAACACACTGCAAGCTGTGCAGTCCCAGAAGCTTGGCAGGAGATTGCAAGGCTTTCTTGGTCATGAAAACATTCAGGGGAACACAGTGAGACAGCACTAAGTAGGTGAGGTCAGCAACAAGCAGGTACTTGCATGCTGGGCTGGACAGGTATGTGAGAAGAGGAGTGAATGTGTGGGGAGCACATCCACACGCCCAGAGAACACAGGGAGGAACCCGGAGCTGGGAGATGAGGTGGGTGGACAGCCTCAGAGATGAAGGGATGCCTTTTGGCAAGAGCAGAGATGTTTTGTAGGGAGGAGCAGAGTGATGCTTGGGGCTTTTGGGGTGGGAGGAAGGAGAAGGGGAAAACTGGTGCCACAACATAAAGGAGTGACAAGTGCTGCAGTCATTGACACACAGGCTGGGGTAATCCAGGTGCTGCTGACATCCCCGTGGGCAGGGAGGTGGTAAAATTGCAGCACACACCTGTGATGTGCTTACAAATGTACAATGGCTCCCTGGGACAGTTTTATGTGGGAGACAGCAGCATGGAACAGGGACATGCTGGTTCCTGAAATCTCTCACCTGTGGCGCCTTCAGTGCATGGGCATCCCACACAGAGAGGATCCCTGGCTCTCACCATGCACAAGGGAAGGCAGCAAGAGAAACCCTATGCCAGCACTGGAGAGAAAGTGCCTGAAAGCACCTGCTCCTCTGGTAGACAGCAAATGCAGAGGACAGCCTGTATCACTCACAATATTTTAAGATTGCATCCAAGACTGATCCCATGAATTCCAGGCTGTACCTCAACATTAAGGAATGCTAAAACATCAGGGCAGAGTGTAATGAAGCCTCCCACAAAGGAAACCACTGCAGACTGCAAGGCTTTTATGCAGAATAGTGAAGCTGGTGTTGAAGATGTGCCTCTGGTCTATAAAAAATATTCACTGAGCACTGTCAGTTGTTTAAGAGCAGCAGCACACTGCTTAGCTGCCACAAATCTCATCTCCACCCTGTGGTCACCTCTGGTTCAGAGGTGAGAGCTGCAACTGGATGTTCTTTACAGATCTGCTCCACAAAGGCCACCTTGGGTAATAAGTGCAGGTAAAATTGCCCTAGCAGCAGAGCTCAGCATCACACTCCCTGGCCACCTGAAACAACTCAAAGTGAAGTCCAGGTGCTGCAATTCTTCTGGTAGGATATAGTTCTTAATCTGGAACAAACAGATTTGATTAGATGTGCTCAGCAAATGGAAGGAACACAGGACACTTAAAAGATGTTATCATGAGGCTACTTGGCACACAATGCAAAATTAGGGTTAGGCCTATGTTTTCTTGGGAGATTCCATTGCTAGTTTCTGAGTTTCTCAACACTGGGCTGATTTTGCAGTACTTAGAGCACACAGAGACCCTCTGCATGTAGAACATGTTTACATTTAGAACTTGAGATACGCACACTTGCAGAGAATAAAAACATGATTATTTCTTTACAAAGCTACAGATTCAGACAGCACCATCACATCTACTTTAAATAATAATAGCAATTTTTAAAATATGGATTATTGACAAGGAAATGCACACAGGGAATTGTATGGTTTCATTTGAGCCATACAGTGAAATGACAAATCTCAAGCATCTGCAACAGACATAGCTGGTAAAAATCCGAAAGCATTCAAGAAAAATGGTAACTTATGTGCCTCCAGCTGCACAAATGGATCAACCATATTCATGAGAAAAATCACTAAAGCCTCATGCCTCTGCCTTGTCCTGCCAAGGTGGCAGGGCTGGACAAGGGTTTGTTACAAGCAAATGTTTTACTCCCCACTATCAGTCTCTTTTTTCTTGTTTTTGTACTTTTTAATTTGCATATGCTTGCTCTGGGAGACTCCCCCCACAAGCACTGCCTGATTTGAGAACCAGCCCAGTACCAAACACCTGAGCTGTCCTTCTGGGGGCTTCTACTCTCAGCCAAGCAATGTATGAAGCTCCACTCTCCCCAAAAACCTTTCAAAAAGCTTTCACTCCACAATTAGAGAAATACACCCAGATCTAACAGCAGGGGACACAGGGGTCCTGTTCAGCCTGCCAATGAACCACCCTCAGGAAGAGCAGGAGGTCACCCACTTGAACCACTCCAGTTTCAGGGTCTGAGACAAGAACTGTGAACAGTCTTGAGATCTGCTGAACTCAAGAAAGGCATCTCTGAATTTTAGCAGCTTAACTCTGAGCAGAGCTCTCTGAAGGCTTTGTAAATGCCCAGCTCTCCAGAGGGGAGGCAGCAAAATATTACAATGGTGGATTTTAAACAAAAAATCCTCTACTAGGACTTGCTAGATTTGTGTGAGGGAGGAAGAGCAAGACACAGGCACCTTTTCCCCAGCCTGTGGTGAAATAAAGTGGTGCTTTCTACACCTTGCTGGGTTTCAGGCAAATAAGTCTTTCCAGCAAAAACAGTAGCCCCAAGCAGGTCCTCTTGCAGTTGTGGGAGATACATTTGCCCATATATTTTATAGCTTGCCTTTCTTCACCCATGCTAAAAATACCTTGATGTCCTTCACAAAGACAGCCCTCCTACATCTCCAGCAGGGAAAAGGAAAGGGAAGCCAGAGACCAACCTGGCAATTTTATTTCCTTTACTTCACCAATGAAACCACAGAGGAGGGAGGCACCTGTGCCTAGAGCTGAGACAGGAGCAAGGGTGGACCCTGCCAGGCCCTCCAGTTCCTGGAGAGCTTTCTCTTCCCATCCAGACAATGTGATGGACACTGGCACACATTGCCTCCAGACACAGAGACCACTTTCCACACGGGCTGGTCAAATGCAGAAGACACAGCTATCCCAGCTGCTCCCATTTCTCTGCTATTTGTAGAAAAAAGAGAATTTCATGTCCCTTTGGGCAGGAACAATCATCAGACAGACTGTGAACATGCCTTTTCTTCTTCCTGCTGTTGGCCCAGCTTTCCCTAAGAGCCTGCCAACCATGGCAGATAAAACACAAATCCCAGTGCAAACCACGTTAACATTTACTCTGACCTTTATTAGGCTGTCAAGAAGTGCTCATTTTGCTGCACCACACCCATGGTGTCCCTCAGACTGCCTCCTCCAGAGCTGGCAGGACCAATAATATGCAAACCCACAGGTATTTCTCCCAGCAATGATCACACTTTGCCATTGTGGTGTCCTTGCACCAACTGCAGACAGCTCTATCAGAGGGACTTGGGAAAAGAAATAGGGTTTTAAAGACCAAGTCTTCACCTCAGCTGCATTCTTCCACCCAATTTTTGCCCCAGGCTGTCCAGTTCAGGCAAGTGCAATGAATAGGAAAGGTCAGAGGCGAGATTTGTATTCTGGGGGCCCAGGCATGCTCCTGCCCCTGCTTTACACACAATAGCAGAGCTGGTTCACAAAAGGCAGGCTGGCAGCATGCTGTTCCAGCAGGGTAGGCTGGGTCCAGCACAATAATGGAACAACAGGCTTTCCCCTTGCAGGGAACGCATTTGGAACCCAGTGAATGCTTTTCCATTCATGGATATCAAGTATTTCAAAAGAATAAATAATAATTGTCACTGACACCTTTGACATAGAGCCTAATTGAGGCAGGGAGGTTGAAGCAGCCTGTTCTGAAGCCTTGGCTTTTCAGCAGCAGAGACAAGGCTGGCCTAGGTCCCTATCCACCCAAATCTGTGCTGTAACCACCAGGCCACCCTGTAATCCAGAGCAAACAAGCTCTCATTTAGGGGGCAGCTACTGGGGACAGTGAAATCTCTAGCAGCTTGTTCTGGCAGGGTGCCAGTGGTGAATGCACACTCATTTTCTTAGGGCAGCCAAACCCCTCATCTGCCCAGAAAACCTTTCCACAAGCGAGGATGCCCCTGCAGCTCTGAAGGTGTCCAGGAGCAAGAGCTGTCCTCCCTGGCTGTTTATATGATATTCAAAGGGAAGAAGAAGGAAACAGAGAATCAGGATTTCCTACTATGTCCCAGGACTGTCTCTGCAATACCCTGCTCTCCCAACAGTTTCAGCATCCTGTCAAGCACGCCCAGGGCAAAGCATCCCCACCCCTGGCAGAGAAGCTTCCCAGAAGGCAGCAGGGTGCTCTTAGTGGAGAGATTTAAGAGTTTTCCTTTCTACCCTGCCAGACCCAGCTGGGTCACACACAGCACTTGGCAAGAGAAGAGCTCCCTGCTAATTTTATCCTGCAGCTCTCCACCCAGCTCAGCTGCTGTGGAGAGCTGGGCAGCACCGAGGTGAGGGCTGTGACTTGACCACAGCTAAAAACAAAGGAGTGGGGCATAGGGGATGCCACGCTAACGTGGGCTGGAGCAAATCCCTTCCCATCCCTGAGATGGAGCAGGGACAAACTGCAGCTCCCAGGAAATCTGCTCCTGGACCCAGGCTGTGCTCTCAGGACGCTCATTCAGCCCGGGGGAATAACTGAGGCTGCAAACCTGCAAGGATTCCATGAGTTTGACACACTTTTGGACAGTCCTGGAGCTGGTGCACCTTGGATGCTGAACAAACATCACTTTGCAAATGCTGCTCATAGGAGAGCCTAATCTGGCTCTTTCCCATAATAGTCCCTTTCTCCAGCATGCTGACTATCACAGAATTCTTACCCAGGGATGGGATGGCTTCCCTGCTGAGCCTGCAATGCTGCAGTCCCTGCTGTGGGAGTCAGTGCTTGGGTGGGAGATGAGTAGGGAGAATTTCCCTGTGTCCTGATGCAAACTTCACTGGTTTCAGCAAACAAGGGCTGTCCCTCTGTGTAAGAAAAATAAAAACAAACAAAAAGGCATGGCAAGACAGAAAGGGAGCCCTGAGGATTATCAAAGGAGCAGAGATAGCATGAACCTCAGCAAATCCAGAGAGTTTCTGGATTAAATGCTACCTGACCATGAACCATAGGACTGTGTGCAAACCAAGCATCTTTTATTCAATTTTCACTGTACCTAGAGGAAAGGGACTTAACATCCTCTGTAAATAAGGATATATATATATATATAAATCCTGACTAGATTAGCAAATCCTTTTTCTGCAGAAAAAAAATGGCCAAATGCTGAGCATTTGACACCCAGGACAAAAAAAGGTAATCACACTGACAATCTGCAGCACTGAGCACACTGCCCTATACAGGGGAGCCGGGTGTCTCAGCAGACACTAACCACAGTAAAAAGCCATCACACTACTGATTTTCAAGGTACCAAATACCCTTATGAGACCAAATGCATTTTGAACCATCCAGGTAGAGCTGCTTATAATCCATACAAGCTTCTGTAACTTTCATCCTTATGTTTTCTTCCACCTCTTTTAAACCTCAACCAGTGGTTTATTCTGTGCTCTCTTCTTTCTACATCTCTCTTTCTGATCTCTGTTCCAGCCTCTCTGCTCCACTGAAATTGCAAATATTTGCTTCTAATCTAGCCTTCAGTTCCTTCTACATTACAATATTTTAGTGGCCATTGGCATTTTCTGATCACTCTGCTCTGACACTCATCTCACTATGTCTCCTTTTTGGCCACTCATTTTTGTTCCATAATTTCTGTCATCTGTAGTTGCAAATGCTTCCCGACACTTCCTCTTCTGCTGGTTTTACCTTCCACTTTTCTTTCTTCCTCTACTTCTGCATGAGCTCTTTCCTTCCTTGATCTGCCTTGTGTATTGAATTAATTATAAGGAAAAGGTGAAAACAAAGAATAAAAACAAAAACAGGGGAAAAAAACAACTAGTCATGCCTTCTTGGGAAGCATGGAGTTTTGGGAAAAAGCACTCAAGAAAGAGTACTGGAAGACCCAGAGTTAACTGGCAAGGCAATTACAACTTGCAAAGCAAAGGAAATCGGCTGCATGGCTGGGGCTGATGCAATGCAGACAGCAATCAGACAGTTCAGACAAACTGAAATAATACTAGCCAGACTGGGGCAGGGTACAGCAGGAGTTTAAAGAGGGAGTGCACCTTCCCCTACCCCACCAGCACACTTGAAGGAGCTTCTTCCCCCGTGCAGCAGTGAGATGTGCCTGGAAAGACCTCAAGGAAGGGTGGCTTGTTCCAAGGAATCACAAGTGCAGAGCTGTGCTAGCAACATCAGCATTTCTTCAGAGCAGCAGCAGGGATGAAGATGAGGGCTGGGAGAGAGGGGAAAGGAACAAGGCAGGTGGAGGCTTTATTAGTTGCAGACTAGTTAAAAAAGTAAATGAAATTCAGGCTCAATGCTGACAATCTTAGCTCCACTACTGGAGCAGGTGAGCAACATGAACAGGTAAATACAGATCGTCAGCTACAGCCAGTAATTCCATGGAAAAGGAAAACATCCATTTCCTAGGTCAAATTCTGTCAAACCCTGGTGTCACAAAGTGTGTGCAATTCCCTGAAGAAGTAATAACCAAAAGAGCAGAGACAGAATTAGAATAGAGCTTTTCAAGTATAAATAAGCTCCCAGCATAGCTCCCAGCAAGTGTCCTTCAACTCTTACAAAGTTCTTCCTGACTGAGGAAGCAGCTGAAAAAGAGCAGGAATGTCCCTGGGAACTGTGAGAGACAGTGAAGCCAAGGCAAATGGTCCAAAAAAGGTGATGAAATAAGCTCTGCCACGCTCCTCATCCCACAAAGGCTGCTTAGGTCCTGAATAATTAAGCACCGGGATAGAGAGGGCTTTGCCTCTGCCTGAGAGGAGGGAGGAGAATGATGGTCAATACCAAACCACTTCTGAGGCTTGAGGTGCTTACAGCTGGTGGTCCAGCCAGCACATGGACACAAACCAAGCACCAATTTAGCAAAACCTTTTTCCACAAACCACTGTTCAGACTGTGTCTAGCACTGAAGATCTTTCTAGAACCCATATGAATTTAGATATTTACATCACTACCATGTGGCTGATGGCATCTCCCCTCTTCCTTTGTGTCCCCCATCTGCCTCCCCACAAAAAAAAAAAAGGGCAACCACTTGCCTTGCTGCTGTGGGACACCTCTGTTCTGGAGAGCAGGGAGGGGGAATATGTTCCTTTGTGACTCTCCCAGTGATCCAGTACCCTGCAGATGCTCAGGCAGGGGGGAAGAGCCTCAGCCTCCCTCTGGCCACTGTGCTGGCACAACACAGGAGTCCCCCAGAGCCCAAAGAGGGCTGTGTTTCCTTCCTCTTCAAGGCTCACCCTTGCTCTACTCCAGATTTAAAAACAAACTGTCTCACTGCCTTTTTTTTTTTTTTTTTTTTTTTTTTTTTTGCTGTTGCTGTTGTCCCCTAACAAGAAAAAGAAGCAACACATGAGCTGGGAAAGAACTTCATAATGCCTTAGTTCTTAATCCCTTGGGTAAGATGATATTTTGAATTTCCAAGTAGCTGCAACTAACTACTCCTTCCCATTGGTATGAGAGTAGAGACTATGGGGCATAACTGCTGGTCACAGAATTTATTTTGATAGAAGAACACATTTGAGAATGTCTCATTTTGCTCTTTACTCCTTATGTAAGGCAGACAATTATTACCAAGGTACATCTCAGGAAATTATAGTTCAGTCAGGTTTGATGGGAAAACTTGGTTATGGCAGATGGGTTGCTTTATTTTGCATTTTTGATGGAAAACAAACAAAACACTCCTAGCTGGCCTGCTTACAACAAAACATGGACTGTGGAAGCTGCTGCAGCAGGTAAACTGAGGCTATTAATACAGAGTGGTCTGGACAGGATATTCTCAGCCCATTATAAACTTTGTTCTCCAGCTCAGATGGGGTTAATAGCAGCCAGACATGACTAGTGCAATTTTACAGAAAATCGCATTATGAAATATAAATAAAACTAATTTAGGAAGTGAAGCATTTATGAGAAGGGCAGCAGATATCTTCATTAGGCTCAAAGGAGTGGCAGCACTGAGGAAGGTGTCAGAGCTGCCAACTCCAAATATGTGGGCCAAGTCCATGCTAATTACATGGAAATAAGTAAATAACCTCTTTAAGAAAGGTAGAAATATTTATTTGGAATGGCAGGGAAAAAATGGATGTATCATAAATGCAGATTATCCCCACTCCAAGAGACCTGTACTAGATAATTCAGGTGATGACAGAGATCAAATATTTTTACTGGTAAATGGAATACAACAGTATGTGACAATGAAGTATTGTTTAGTGAATGACAATTTAGATATTTCAGTGAAACACAGGCTGCCATGTAAGGATACTAGTTCCTAAAGCTCACAATTCAGAAGGCATGAGAAAAAGAAAGTAAAAAAGATAATGCATGCCTGTTGTAGTCAAGCCACTGATCTGTATTCAGGGTTTTTACATCACTAGCACTGGCTGTCAATTACCAACTGGTAAAAAAAACCAAACAACCCAAGAATATTTCAAGTGCCAGAAGTTAACATCAAGGTCACTGGAGTAAGAAAAGAAAGCCCCTTAGATGATGCAAGGGTCTGGACTTTGCATTTGTATCTCTGATGGAAAACAGTGCCATGGAAAAGGAAAAATAGCCCCAGATGTGACAATTTTTGCCATGAAAGGGTAAACACTCTAAAGTAATCTCTGACAGCTTAATCCCCTTCTTTTAGAAGCTGGGGAAAAAACCCACACTGGCCTCTTTTCCCCTCAAAAAAAACCCCAAGACAATTCAAATGGGAAATAATGCTGAAATAACTAAGCCTTAGGAAATTATAAAATCAGAAATAGTAATTTTATGAGGGGCACTGATGCTTCAAAGGGACTCAAGTCCACTCAACAAGCTTTGGATTATCTGAAATGATTCAACATTTTAATGACTGACTACACTATGAATGTATAACAATAGTGAGTGCTATTGTTCTGTGTAGTTGATTTAAATCATTTATTATGGCAACGCAAGTTATTTTTTCTGTGATGTCTTAGGAGAACTTAATGACAGCATAATCTCAGACCATCTAAGCATCTTAAAGCATCAGGAGCTCTCTCCAGATCAGGAATATCAAGGTCTTCTCAGAAAAAGAGAACTACAGAGCAGCTCTGGTCAAGATCCCAGTGTAATTTGGCTTGGCTCATGACACACGCAGGCAATGAATCTAACATTATGAAAAGGGTGAGTATCCAAGGCCCAGACTCACAACTGGGTCTTTCTGAAATCTCCCACCACATGTAAATAAGTCATCTTAGTTCCTTTTCAGGAAAGTCCTTCTCAGCTATTACTGCAAGCCTAAAAAAAGCAATGGAATTGGGAAGTAATTGTGAGAGGCAACATCAGTGCAGAGCAAGGATAAATAGGAAAGGGAAACTCAACAAAACATATAAATTCCTGAGGTATGGCACTGGAGGAAGAACCCCATCATTATCCCATTCCCAGCTGCCAGGACCCACAAGGCACTCTCTGTCCTCAGGAGAGCATCCTGCTTTTTTCCATCCTGCAGATGTCAGCCATTCCAAACCACCAGATGAGAGATGATGTCCACTTTCTCTCCCATCAAGGCAGAGCCTCTCTGTTACTGCAGCACACAGAAACATCTCCAGAAGACAGAACCATTCCTCTGCCAGCCCGTGGTGTGAGGCACCCCTTTGAGATCCAAGGGATCCCAATCCAATTCCTTAGAGGAAGGTGTGTGCAGGAATACATGCTGCTTTGGCACACCACTACATAAATCTGTTATAGTTAACACGAGTACATGAAGAGATGACACAAGAGCTTATTTACAAAGGTAATGTGTCATCTTGGCAAATTATTTGGGCATCAGCTGAGGCCAGACAAACTGCAGGCCAGGTTCCAAGAAAACAAACACCCAGCTGGCTTCAAGTTAAGTGGTGAAAAGGCACCAGGTTCACAACCTACCTGCAGCACATGCCCCAGCAGCAGCTCAGGACAAGCATTGCATAGCCAGCATGGTCTGGGCTTCCCCACCTGCCCTGTCAATGAACCTGACAAACCAAGCTACAGGGGGATCCCTGCTGCTCCCTGTAACTCTGAATTCTCCCCTGGAGCCTCTGAGAGCAGTCTGTACTGTGAACATGGGGCTGGGGATGCTGGCTCTCCTTACATACACCAGATCAGGATGCCCAGTACCTCTGCTCAGATCCAGGGAGGCTGCCCTGACCCCCTGGCAGCTCCTCTGCTCCACAGCTACAGCCCACAATGTGTTTTGGGAATGGTGCTGCCTGCCAGGGGTCCCTGTGAGCTTTGGGAATGGTGCTGCCTGACAGGAATCCCTGTAAACAGAGGCCTCAGAAATGCCCTTCCAAGCACAGACACACACCATGGATGTCATTCCATGTACAGACATGCAAGCTCCATGGTACAGACACTCCTTTCAGTCAGGATGGGGTGCTTTGAGGGGGATACCTGGGTTAATAGCTTGCATAGAGAGGAAACACATATTCAGACACCACTGGAGTCCACATGGCCCCACTTCTCTCCACGTGCACTAAGGAGCCTTGGGGGCAATTGGCTCTGCAGGAGAACGATACCATGCACGCCCAGGCAGGTGAGCTTGCAATAGGGAGGAGGGATTGCAAAAGCCAGCCTGTGAGCATGTGAATGAACCTGCAGATGTAAGGGTGCTCCTCCTTGTGAATGTAGGCAAGAGGAGGAAGTTGATACATTACATTAAATGTCCAACTTCACCTTTCTGGCAGATGCTCTTCTCATACAGACACATGCACCTGCCCGTTCACTCAGGAAACCTGCAGTGCTTTTTAGTGGCCTGGATGTTCTAGGAAAGCAAAGGGATACTGAAGATGTACATACAGGGGAGCTGGAAGTCTTGCCATAAGGACTCCTTTATTTGCACATTTCTATGGTTTCTTCTGAACCCCTCCTATTTTCCACTTCAGACAGTGGGAGTGTGCACTCCCGAGTTAGAAAAGCAGCAGTCTGAAAACCTAAGTGAGACACAAACACTAACACAACCCAAGATAGGAAGATAACACGCTCCCAGTGTTATTTACTCACAACAATAAAATGTGGAGGAACAGGGGTAGGTTGAAGCAGTTGGAAAGAGCAGGTTAAAAAAGGGGCCCCCAACTTCTTGTTCCTACAAACTTCACCTCCCAGGACTCTAACCCACCAGGCACCCTCCTTGTGCCTGGCTCAGTGTGACACACAGACCTGCAATAAAAGAAATCAGTGCAAATGATTTATAGACTCCTGAAATACCATGGTCTCTGCAGCAGAAAAAACAGATTCTGCACAGCAATGGCTGGGAATGACCTCACCTCCAAGTTTCTTCAGGGATGGGGCTCTTTTTACTATGTTGACACAAGATTTCAGAGTAAAGGGGGATTGTGGCACATCCTGCCTGCAAACACAGCCCATTGACATCAGGCTCATTCCCTCAGTCATACTTTTCTGCACAGGTGGGCAAGAGAGGCACAGAAGAGAAAACAAAGGGAGCAGGAGGAGTTGTCATACCCATCACCTTCTCCATCCAAACAGCACTGCAGAAGCTCTGGAAAGGGGCAGGATTTTGGAATGAGGGCTTTCCCTGAGGAAAGGCCTCTCTCCCTGCCCTTGTCCCTTCCACCCCTGCTGCCAACACAACTGCATTACAGCAGTAACGGCAGGATGCAGAACTTGCTCTCCAGAACTCTGTGTTTTCTCCCTCCCCAAGACTTCATTCACCCATGAAATTATAAAGTTTCCCCATCTCCAGCAGGAGCAAAGTGTGCTGTGCAGCACCTCGTAAAGAAGAGGAAAAGATTCCTAGTGGAGAGCCCACTCCAGAGAGGTTACTGCCTGTCAGCAGCAGGAGTAAACAGACTGTCTCCAGCTCCCTGGCAGGGAGGCAGTGTCCTGCCTGTTACAACTTGTTTTGGATGACAACAGGCCACATTTCATGTGAGCAGAGTGTGCCCATCTTCAGCTCACAGCAGCCTGCTTGTTTCTCCTCACTCAGCTGTAAACATGTTTAAGATTCCTATGAACACCTAGTGGGCAGCAAACCAGCCATACATGCTGAATTAAAAAAAACCAAAAAGGCAAACCCCACAATAGAAACATCCTCCTACTCAAAGCTCAGCTTTTCAGATGAACTTTGGCACACAGAAATCCCAAGCCATGGTGTACACCAGCATGAGTCCTGCACCTCTGGCTGATCCCTCAGCCTTTGACCTAAACACTACAGCAGAATTTACCCTGTGCCAGAGACTGTCCCAGCACATGGTGATCAAGCATCATGAATGCCAATGGATACTGATGATTACAGGATGTTCTCCTAGACTCCTTATTCACTTTTATCCAAACTATTCGATATGCTTGACTTTGTTGCACAGCAAAGCTGCAAATATCTCAAGAGAGGACAGTCAAGGTCTCAACTTTTAAGCATCACTTCCTCAAACACGCACCCCATGGCATCTGACATCAGCTCTCTCCACCACTCACTAATCTGGGGGGTAAGAGAAGGAGAGAAGCACAAAGCTCAGGAGGATCCACCATGCCTGAGGAGTTTCTTAGAGACACTGACTTGAGAGCAGGGATGGTATGGGGGCATCAGAGGGGCTTGTCCTCCATCTCATGCATGGCTGAAAGGAAAAGCAATATTTTCTCTGAGTCCTTACAGGATGGCAATAGGAGGAATCACTTCTCTGGAAAGAGAAAAATTATTTGGTCGTAGTACAGCCTGTACTACAATGCTTTTTAGGGAGGCAAGAAGAAACTGCATTACAGGAGACAGAAACAGTGATTTCCTCTAGATCTTTCAAGCCCAGAAGCTTTTCATCTTTCTGGCCCAACAGCCTTCTGCCTAGAAAAATTGCCCAATTAAGAGCTTTTATATTTTATCATTAATAACTAGGGAAGCTGTTGCATCAGCTGAGGTAGCACCTTTTGGGTGGTGCCAGGAGTGACTTAAAATAGAGTTCATACCTGAGACATGCAACAGAAAACAATGCAGAAACAAGGCAAAAACCATTAATTGCTTGTAGAGTCACTCCCCTCTACACCAGCTTCCGAGAAACCTGGAAAGAGTCACCAACACAGCCATGCCTGTCTCCAGAGAAGAAATATTACTTAGTTTTAACAGCCAAAAGAAAACAAATACTATTTGTCTTCTGCTCAGATTACTGATTTCTCTTAAAACAAAACAGTCTTTTAGAGGTAGTAGGGCAAGAGGAAGTGTGGGGAAGGTCACAGATTAACCTTCCTCCTGTTTGCAGGTTCTAGGATTCTGGCAACAAGGCCAAAAAAACATGACACCGAGTGCCCAGTGTAACCACAGCCCCCTGTGATGCTCTGAGGAACTGCATGCCAGAGGATTTTACCCTCCCACCCTTTTTACAGCAGCATTTCAATACCTTCTGTTTGCAATGAACAGCTGGAATTTTATATAATTGAATTTTAATATAATGCAATTATTTTGTTCCTGTTCTGTCTTAGTTGGTATTAATTGTGGTCATCTCACTGCTTCCAGCTTCAGTCTTAAAAGAGAATGACTTTCATAACAGCAATGTAAAAATAACTGTCTTAAAGCAAAGAGGAAGAACCCAATTCACTAAGAAAGTTGTATTGTCCTGCACACCTCTGCTGTCCCCACTCTCTGCAGGGGGACATTTCTCCCACCCCCTCCTTCTCCCTTTGCATTACTGGCAGTGAAAGGAGCATCAGCTGTACAGCTCCAAACACCTGACTCAGCCCCTGTCTCCTCATTTTTTAAATACTTCTCACTTGTTTTCTCCCTTGCTTCTACACAAGCCCTCTGCCCACTTTGCCAAAGTGATGTACAGTAACAGTTATGGTAAGATTGCATGAAAGATGTAATGCAAAGTAGACTTGTAGAACAACTCATCTTCTCATTTTATCAGGCATAAAAAGAGGATTATTACTAGAGGATTTATCCTAGATGAACAAAAAAAAAAAAAAAAAAGAGTTTTTAGCCTTAAGAACATATATAATAGAAAACAAATGTACAAGTTGAAGTCGTGTAATGAACTTTGGGGTAATAGACACTCGTGGTGCTTCTTTGCAGTTACAGTCCAAAGCTTTAAGACTGAAACCAAGCCTGACTCGCGGGAGTAAAAACTAGGAGTTTTATAACACGTAATGAAAGGACTAGGATACTAGAAAGTAGCGATAGGTAAACAGCAACACCTAGTTGAAAACACACTTTCAAATTAGATTAGTACTAAGCATCAATATTGTTTAAAAACCAGCAAGAACATCACGGCCTTTTACAAAACCGTGAGCCATTCGAAACTCTTCTGCAACTCAAAAAAAGAGCAGAGTAAAAAGTCACACCACACCGACAGAATTTTCCTCTACTTCAGAGCAAAAACAAGCGCAGTTCCCTGCCGTACTCCCGAAAGTTTGCACAAAGCGAGTCCGCTGCGCCTCTCCAGGGTGCGCATTCCCTCTTGCTCTGCATACACTTCCCGCATCAAAGCTGCATTCAAAGCATCCCTGCCGCCTTCCAGGCTCGCACCACGAACGAGAAACATCTCAAAGCCGCGGCTCTGGCTTGCGGCACGGTCGGGTCTCCCGGCAGAGAGGGAGTGAGAGCCGGCAGGCCAAAGGCAGGAAAGGGAGCCCGCACCGCCCGCTCCCTGCCGGGGGAAAGGCGCGCTCCGAGCCCAGCCTGGAAAGCGAGCACGGCTCGGCTGCCGAGGATCGCGGGCTGCCCCGAGCAGACACAGCATTTTCCTCCCTCCCGCGTAGCCCCCGGGTCACTCACTGCGCTCCGGGGCAGCCCCGCCGCCGGCCACGGCCACCAGCTCCAGGTAAGCGGCCCAGAGCCCCAGGGCCAGCGCGCCCAGGGCCAGCAGCAGCCGCAGCTGCCTCCGGCGCCGCAGCCGCGCCAGCAGCCGGCCCCGCATGGCGCGGCTCAGAGCTGCGGGCTCCTGCCGCCCCGGGACAGGCTGCTGCCGCTCCGGGACACGCCGCTGTCCCCGGACATGCCGGGACCGCCGCTGCCGTTCCACCCTCGGCTCGGCGGGGCGGGCCCAGGTGCGGGCGGCCCCCGCCCTCCCGGGCACCTCCGCCCCCGTGCTGGATGGAGCTCCAAACCCCGCTCGCAGCCGCTCTCCAGGCCGGCTAGTGCATCCTCCCGCTGAAGGGACGGGAGCTAATCACTCCTCTGGTGGAAGGGAATGAGAAGGAATGATTCAAATTTACTCTGTTACTACACGCAGCTGAATGTATTTTAAAGTATCTTTGAATCGGTGCAACAGCTGTATGTAGTTAGAAGTGCGTTGCTCGTTGAAGCCTCCAAACCTGCTGTCTGAAGCAGCAGAGATGTTACATGGTCAGACTCCTCAGCGGGAGGATGCCAGAGGCTTATAGGAGCACCAAAACCTTCCCTAGGTGAAATTGCTGCTTCATGATACAGCTCAAGCTTTTGACTTCTGAGAGTCCTTCACAGGCTCTTGGTTTCATTCGCATCCATCAAGACATCCTGCATTCCTCCTCGATGAAGGAAAACGGGAGACAACATCTGGGATGCCATCCTGTATCCAGCTGGGGAGTTAGTCCAGAGTTAGCCCTTTTTGAAAACATGTGATGTGGGTGTTGGGTCATTGGTGGCATCTGTGCTCCTTCACAATTCCACTCCTGCCCAGATGCCACTCCTGTGTTGTGTGGAACCATGAAGAGAAGCTCTCAGGCTGAAGTCAGTTTTTAATGACATGGTGGTGCTCTTTTTTCCTTTTTTTTTTCTTTAAACTCCTATTTAGAAGCAGCCTTCTTAAGTGTGAGGCAGTGCAAAAGGATGCTTACCATTCTTTAGCTTTAAAAATGTGCCAAAAGCCTTTTAAATGATGTTAAGGGACCCAGAACAGAAGTGTGAGTCCCCAGGCTCCCTGGGTTAAGGTCCATTGTGCCGCTGTGGAGGATGTCATGTTTGTGTTCCTCCTTCCTACCCCATTTGAGGCCACAGATGAACATCAATCATCTTGGAATAATGGGGGTAATCCCTCCAGTGTAAACAGAGCTGCCAATAGCCAGGCAGCACCAGCATGCGCACAACTAAAATTGAGAAACTGTGCAGCTCCATCTTGACGAGGCAGGGCTCTCATGAGGGCACAGCACTGTTAGAATTTCTTGTGGTGTGTTGATTTGAGGTTTACCCAGAAGGTGAGAAATAAACCAAGTTTCTGTATTTGTTCAAAAAAAGGCAGAAAATACTAAGAAAAGTGTGTAATAAATAGAGCTCTAAATTAAACTTTGTTTACCATTTAAAGAATTGAATGACGTATTCTTACCAGAAAGTTGTCTGCATTTCTTCAATGAACAACCTTATGCTTGAAGAATAACAACTGTACTTTGTTGCATATTAAAATAAGTAGTCCCATTTTCCTCTAGTGAACATTACACTAAAATGGAAGGAAGGGAAAAGTGGCAGTGGAGGCTAACAGTAGCATTGTCGACTGATAAAGAAACAAACTTTTTCTGACAGAACTGTGCTGGGATACAGAAAAGCTCTTGTCTCTGGAGAAAAAGTTTAGGAAATAACTATGGCATAGTACTATTCTGTTACAATATAATCACAACAGAACAGGATTAAGGAACAAAATTCATCTGAATGTGTAATAAAAAGTGAAGTCATAGACTTGAATAGCTCTGCACTTAACTTTTTTTGGACCACTTATGCATTGCAGAAAGAACAGATGTCCAGGAATAAGATTCTGGCAGGAATGTTTAAAACCACCTCACATAGTTGTTTTTATCTTAAGTCTACCAGCAGTCTTACCAAGTCCTATGAATGCGTGTCCAGACCTCCACCTCTCTCATCCTCACTTGCTGGGGTCAGCTCTTCAGGGAGAGGAGCAGGAGAGCTGAAGGAGGTGCTGCAGGGATAAGGCCCATGGTGTGTGGAATGGCTCTGACAGGGAGCTGACACTGCTGCCTGCTGATGGACCTTGAATATTGGGCATTGCTGCTGGCTTCAGACACATCTCTCCCACCCCACCCTGAGTACCCACTTCAAAGAAACTGACTCTTTGCCAGAGGAGCCAACTGGAATATTTTTTGGCTTTGTTTGAGCTGCTGTTTGTTTTCTATTTTGGCTATGCTTCCTCATGATAAAAGCAGCCTTTGATACAAGAGCAGCACTTAACGTGCATCTCGCATTCCTCCTGGCTCACCCCTCTCTGCATCCATCTCTGAGCATCTCTGCCTCTTCTTGTTATGTTTTTGCTTCTAGTTATCTAACAACTGTTTCTCTGTTCTGGAAATCACTTTCAGCTCCATGCCAACATTGCTTCTCTGTAGGCTCCCCAAAGGTTCAACTAACTGCCACTTATTCCTCCCCTTCTTTCTTCTTGTGTAATTTTCCACACTAATTACAAGTTCCACACCAAAGATACCCAACTGTCCCTGTCCCTAGGCTTCATCACCCTCTTCCTGACCTCAGCTATGCTCTGAAGCACAAACAATGACTTCATCTCAACATTCTTCATAGAAATGGCTAAAAGGCAGAAGTCTTTCTAAGAGGAATAAGCAGTTTCTGAAGACAATTCCCCATTATTTCTCTTTTCAGCTCCTCAGAATCTGATTGGGCTCTAAAAGGCATTACTGGTGGTACAATCCCAGAAAAATCCTTGTCAGTGCTGTAGTTGAACATCACTGTAAGGGAATCACTGTGGCCCCACAATTAAGAACCTATCAGCAGAAGGACCTCCTTGCCCAGTTAACTGGTGCAGCTGCAAGGGGCTGTGTTAACATGGTCATATTTTACCAACCCAGTTACACTGCCAGCATTTGTGTGGCATTGCCTGGGTTGGGGTTTTTTACTTCCTTTTGCTGCACACACAGCCATGACTGGCTGAGATCACAATCCCATTGCACTCCTACAACCTGGCTGTCCGGGTAGAAAGCCTCATTCATTGCCTTTTCACTGCATGACTCTTTCTATAGCTCTCAAGTCCTCACTGTCCAGATAAAGTTACACAGAAATTGTTGCCCTTCCTTTTCAAATGCCAAGAGGACACATTTTCACATGAACTTCATCCAGTGCCTCTAGGGACACCTCCTGATCCTGCCCTAGGAGGTCATCTAAATTACTTCCTGCATCAGAACAATCTCTTGATATCCAGAGCACACACTTGCACTTCCTGAAAAAGATTTTTCTAATACTTTAATCTGAGAACTTTCAAGAGATTTTGCAGGCCTTAGATACTTACCATAAAGAAAGATTAACATACATATTGGATAATTTGGGAAATCCATGTTTTCAAGCCAATCTTGCATAATTTATTTCTTCCCATGTCTTATTATTAATCATAATAATACCTGGTGTATATTTGAAATGACTGTGCCTACCATCCTTACTTTTCAAGAAGTCCCAAAGATGCATCACAGCCATGTTATCAGAGACATTACCGAACACAAAGATGAGCAGCATTCCCTGTAGACATCTGTCCACCCAAGTTAGGACTGAAGAGGAAAAGCACTTGTACTGCATGGTTTAGAACTGACACCATACTGAGACAAATGTTTACAGTAAAAGAAAAGCAATCTGATCTCTGAATCAATACAGGAACATTTGGCACATCCCAGACATGCCTCACCAGAGTAAATCCTTTTTATTGAAATCAAACCTATTTCAAGAGTGAATGCCTTCATGCCTGTGCAGTTAAGAATTGTCTTGCTTTAACATTAAAGCACTTCTGTGCTACAAGCCCTTCTGGGTTTTCTGAATAAACCCAAATAATCTGTATTTACACATCTGTCCCCGGTCCAACAATGTCACAATACTTAAAATATGCAATTTAGTCAGTGTAAGTGAACAGTCAACCCTATTGAGGACTCTGTTTTTCAAGCTGCATTTCTGGAGCTTACTTGCAGGGCAGCCACTCTACCCTACATTCAAAGATGCCCTTTCTCCAACAGTTCACTTGGTGCTAAGTGGGAAATACCACAAGTCCATCGCACTTGTCTCAAATCCTTCAGTCATAGCAGAAATGTTTCCTGCCAGCAGGTTAAAATTGCTTACCTCTGATGGCCTGCTTTGGACAGAAAGTTCTTAACTTCTGATGCAACCTAAGAATCCAAACTTGGCTCTTTTTGTCTAAAACCTTAAGAAGATAGCAGTCAAAAGGAATCATGGAAGCTCCCATCATCAACACTTTCTACACTATGTCCAAGAATATTTTGGTGCATAATCCCAGTCTGCAGGCTAAACAAAGCTAGACTTGCACATTTAAGGAAAGGGAGTAAAGGAGTTCTTTTCTCACAATTTAAAGCAACTGGAAAATAGAAAAGTAAAATATTATAGAAAAAATAGAAAGAAAACTCTTAAAATGTCTATAATATATTATTTGAATGGGGACAAATAGGACACCTTTATTAGGATTTTGACTGAGCAGGCACAAACACATCCTAGAACATCAAATTAAATGTGTTTGTGAGCATTAATTAAAAGTCTGAACAACATCACTTTGCATGAGTATGAACAGATCCACCAGAATAAATTATATAGGCACGCTGCTCCCAGCTAGTCTCAAAAATACTATCTGCTTATCAAAGAATTCCTGGCCTACACAGAAACATTGAAATTCCAGAATATCAGGCTGCCCAGAGTCTATCCACAGTGGTGAAATGTATGTTTTCTGAAGTGATAATCCTACTTACACAAGCAATTTAAATATAGGCACTGCATACAAGCATATACTATATTACTGTTTAGACTGTTAAGACTTTTCTTCCAACACTTGTGAGAATGGTTGATCTGCCTGAGTGCAGTCACAGCATCAATTCACCTGGGAATTACTGCAGAGTGTGATACAGGAAGATCACGAGGGATTTTTTTTTAAATTTTGGTTTGGTTTTGTTTTACCTTGTGTAACCTTGCTGTGCAGGGTTAGCTGACACAGCATGTCCCTATAATTAAAGCAACTGCATGAAAACTAAAAAACTCCAATGAGTACTGCATATAAAAACATTGCAGGTTTGAAGCCAGAAAGAAACACTAAATAATTTCCTGTTAGTTCATGTCATTATATTTCATTAACTTCTAATGGGTCAGGCCCAGGAACTTATTAAAACAAGCTACCTTCATCAGAAGTGAAATAATTTTTTGATTTCAAGATAGAGATGGAGAGTTGGTTACCTCCACACCTAGTTTGTGCAACAAACGGAAAAAGCACAATCTCCCTGTTGAAAATATATGCCTAAATTAACTTCAGGTTCAGGCTACTTGTTGTTGCTCTGCATTGCCCTGCTAGGATAGAGAGACCCTTGGTAGTTTTTTTGTCCTCAATAGACACATATTAATCAGGGCTCTTCATGCAAGACAAAATGAGCTCTTGCACAACCCTTTCTCTTCCTCTGAATCATCTGTGGTTTTACACCTTAACCAATATTTCAACATTCCTTCTGAAAAGTAGGCACTCCTTCCTTACTTAAAAAGCTACACAAGGTTTCTCCTGCTCCTCATTATTCTCCTAGTTATGCAAGACATATTTTAGTATCTTGGCTCACAATAAGATTTGTCCAGTTCTAACCTTCAATCCTGTACTATAGTGTCTCTAATCTTAGAAGCAGGTATTTTGCAAATCATTCAGATTCGGTGCTGCTACACTCGTAACCTGGCATTAGCTGTATTGAAATAATACTAAGTCATACACTGTCAGTCATACATTACTAACTCCAGTTAGCCAAAAAGCTAATCAATTTTTGGAGTAAATGCTATTTTTTAATTTCCACCCCAAGATCATAGAAGAAAATGGAGTAATGAAGGTCGTGGAAGTTCTCCCAGGAAACCTTTTTGAAAATGCCAGTAATGCTTTGTTGATATTTTCAAGGGTAGTTGTCAGTGGTAGGAAGCACTTGGCTCTTTAAAAGCAGCTCTTGGCATGAAGGTCCCCATTTGTTTTGGCAACATTTCACATGATCACGTGATGTCACACAGAAAGAGCGTATACAATACTTTGCACTTCCTGCACTTGGAAAAATATTCAAGCTTCCAAATAAAGTGAATTTACAGAGTAACAATACTGTAATTTCCCTCCCAGTCCCCTCACATAGGAAGTGATCACGGCCTAGTGACATTATAAGCATCATTTTCAAATTGCACTTGGATTTTGATACACTAGCAGATATATTAGGAATGCTGTCATTCTATTCTGTTCAGTCTTTCTGAAGTCTAAAGAATAGTGGTAAGGAAGACAGGAAATTAAACATTTACATCCTTCTTCCCCCAATACTTCCTCCCAGTCTTACAAACCTGAATGTCAAAGCTTGAAGTCTTTACCCCGATACACTTCATGGCCTTCAAGTGAGGAAAACATCATTTCACAAGCAAATCTCTTGCTTGAAACAGTTGAGAATAAACAGGATTCTATAGGTTCAAAACCTTTTTGCTGGGCTCCCATCAGCTGAGTTTAAGTAGATGGGTAGTGGCTAAGGCTTCATTATGCAGCAATTTTCAGAAGTAGCCTCTTAGGCTGTGATAGGATTGATATCTTCTCCTCAAGCCAGTAATATGTTATTTCACTTTAATTAGCTTGATTTCTCTAAGAAAGTACCAGCCAGCTAGGAAAGAGTGAAAGTAAATGATGGATAGCATTAAATACCCTCCTCTAACAGTCCACATCTCATTGGAACCCAAGTTATTCACAATTCATGAATTTCTGAACAGTTCAGCATTTTCAGCTCAACTGATCAGTGCAACATCCTTTAAAACAGTCCCTCACAAGCTGCAAGTGCAGTATAGCACCCAGGGACAGACTGTCACTCACTCACACTGAAGTCTGTGATGAACTGCCCTCCAGAACAAATAACAGAATAAAAGCCACAGTACAGGAACCATAAGGGACAGAAAGCTCATCACAACTGAAATGGGTCTGGAGGTCTTAAAGGCATTTCCACTCCTGCACTCATGTAGCTGATGCTATGAAAACAATTCTTCCTTCTCCAAACCTTTACAGCACATCAACAACTGTCTTTTCCATATCTAGCTGGGAAACACTAAATGAGGATCTGCAGGGCCACTTCCACATTCAAAAGAAATTGCGTGCTTTCACACACTAAGTTCTTCTCAAAGCCAAAGGAAGTGTTAGTAGCCTATATAGTGTATACCTCAGAAACAAGGTAAAGAAAGGTAAAGTAGGAAACAGAGGCATTGAAATTCCTTCTCCACTACTCATCTGCTCTCAGGCTGCAAGGTGGACAAGATTTGCTGATGCTACAGTAAAAGCATGAATACCTGCAATTATAAACTCACCTGAAGCCATATTGTAACCCTTGCCATGATTTCATCTGTTTTCTAGAATTGTGATGTCTGGTATGAAGACAATCATCATATGTCTGGAGAATCATTATATAGCTACACTTACTGCTCTCATGTAGCAAGTGGGAACCTGCTCTTCCACCCCAGTTTGTTATAGTTCAGTAGCACCAACTGCTGGAGCAAAAGCTAACCATGATTGTTCTGCACATAACCATGATCTTGTTTAGAGCTGCAAAGACAGATAATATGGTGGTTAACAAAGATACCAGATACCTTTTATGATGGACTTCCTCTGTGTGATAAAACAACTGTGAGGAAGGAGAAACGCAATTTCAGTTGTGTAGTACCTCTCTTCCCACCAAGCATCCAGAATTCGTATCAATGTTGCTCATCCTTGCAGAAAAGTTCTGTAAAGGATTATCTTTTCCCACCATATTAAATCAGTTAGGTTTGTTCCAATTAAGTTAAAACCAAGCAAAGGGGAGCCATTTTAAAATAGTTATCCTGTCCAGGAGTCAAATAGAAGACATTTTAGTACAGATTGTCTATATGAGAATTTCCAGTCACATCCTGAGGTGCTAAGCACCAAAACAGTAATCATATAAATTATTTTAAAAGCTGCTTCTCACATGGGAAAATGTCAGCCAAAATTCAGCTCTTCTATGATCAATCATTTATAACCATGTATGTGATTTATAATAAACCATTTATAATTTATAACCAAATAAAGACAAAGGACTATATACCCTGATCCCGACCACAAATATGAAGACAGTCATACACACTCCTGATGTATCAGTCATCATGTACTTTTTAAAGTCAGTTTTATCAGGTGCCATCTCTCAGCTCAAACAGCAATATAATCTGGTACACTAGGAATGCCTCATATACACTTATGACATTAGCTGCAGATTTCCTCAACCTTCTGTCAATGGATGCCAGGAAACAAATAAGCAGGAGCTGTTCTTGCATAAGACTATTCAAGTCTAGCAATGTCCTAGTCCTAAAATTAGGATGCCAGCTAATAATTCAGCTTCAGCAGTGTCGTAGTTCATCCTCTAAGATGTAGATTTTTGATTTTAAGTCTTTTAGTTCTCCTTGAATTTTACGTGTTAGTTTGTTTCCTTGGCGGACCTCACGTAGAATTAAAAGATCCTGGTCTGGTCCCAAATTCAAAGCCACCTAAAAACAAAAAGGAAAACAAAGCTGTACAGTATACAATTGAGGGAGTGAAATGAAAAGTACACAAGGGAGAGAACTCTAAAGAAAACCTTCTGGAGCCAGCAAAGAGGATGGTACATTAATAGCACTAGGATAATGCACAAATAGAAAGGTGCTTCAGAATCAAAAATAAAGAACAAAGCTTTCATAACATTATGTTGCATCATAGCACTAGCAAGGAAGAAATCTTAATAGCACATAATCGTGTTAACCTATAGCCTGTTGGCTCTAGTTCCCATTTTATTTAGAGATACACAAGAAGGAGCAAGTTTAAGTATTTAACAAGTAACTCTTATCTAGTTCTAAGAACATTTTATCTTGTGCTGTTAAAACTAGAGGTGTTCTAACTGCTGTGGCTGACCTGCTGCCCTCTAAACACACAGGATTCAAGAGCAGTTCAAATCCATCGCTTGACTCAGGCAGTGCCACATGGCCTGTGCTGAGTCCAACAAAGGCTGCTGGATAATCAGAATTCCTGATGGCAAGCTGGCCAGGGCTGACATTTCCTGTCACCCTGCAACTGGATCGCATGCCAGCCCAGCTACTTTCAAGGGCACAGCATTGGAAGCCGCTCTAAAATCCCTCTCTTCTCTCGACCCATTATGGTTTCTTATTGTGTCATGTAGTTCTTGGTTCAAGATTTTAATATGCAAAAATCAAGAAATTTAGTCATCTCTAGTCATTTTGACCGCAAGTGACAAGAAGGATTGAATGATCACTCTGGAGACTTCTTGCAAGTGTTTTATTCCCCTGCCCTCTTGTGGTTAACAGTGTTAAGAAATTGAGAACACAAAGAACATAACCACAGATATAAATCATATAAGAGACTGTAATAAAGGCATCATACACACTTTTCCCCCCTTTCATATATTGCTGCTAGTGCTTAAAGAAAAAAGGTGAAAAACCCACAGGCCAGAAAAAAAAATTAATGAAAATAAATGTATTAGTCTGCACAAACTTAACTATGCCATCAAAACTACAGGAAACAAATTCATCAGTAGCACTGCCAGAACCCTGCAGCAGTCTAAACTATGCCAAGATCATCCCCCCCAGCATAGTATAGATTAATGTCTCATCCTGAACATCAAGTTTGTGCCTTTCCTTCTAAGTTCTTCTGATATTCATCTACACATCTGGAAGCTACTTCAGAGAACACAGCTCCAACTTCCAACCATAGCTTCTGCAGTGATTTTTGCCAAGTCACAAGTGACATACTAAAGTAATAAAAAATACTCACAATATTTATGATCTACCTCTTAGTGGAACAGAGCCAAACACTATGGCTCTCACAAAGAAAAATCAACACTCATTTTCTTTGCAGGATAAATTTCTGAATCAAACTACTGCTGTGCAATTTTGAGGCAGATAACTAAGCTACAGATATAAGAACTTTTGAGAGTGGAAACAAAAATACACAGCTAATGTATAGGCAGGACAGCTCCTGGTAAGCTTAATGGCCAATTGATAAAGACGAATCTTTTCTGTAAAATACAGAGGAGGTAAGTTTTGTCAGATAGTGATCTTTAATGGAGAACGTAGAAAAGGAATTATTTCCTTAACCCCTAGGGGAACCCTACATTATATATACACTGAGAAGACACCTCTACAGAATAAGCCCAAAAGTCTGCCTCAGAAAAGCTTAGCTCTTACCTTATGAATATGTTTCTCTACACCTTTCAGTTTCTGCTGAAGCTGTTTAATGTCATTCTTGAAGCCCTCTACTTCCATACTACGACGTTTTTCCAAGGCTTCATATCGCTGAGTCATCAGTTTCAAGCGCTTCTCCATTTTTTCTGAGCGTTCCTATGGAGATGAAACCTCAATAGGCTATACAAAATAAATGCTGGAAGATCATCACACAGCTAGTAGATGATTACAGACTAATTACCTTAAACAGTTCTTTGCCAGCATCTCGCTCCTCACGCATCCTAGCCACCTCCCCTTCCAGGGAGACACACTGCTCTCTGTACATGTGTGACAGGTGCTTTTCCTGCATTAGCTTGTCTTGCAGTACCTAGGACAAAGGAGGAACACAATTAACTCAAGATTGTGCTTAGAAAACTTCCCCTGCTCTGGACAAGCAAGTGTGATAACACTGCCAATATGAAAGGAAAATAAAATTTAACAACTGGAACTACAGTTAATAACTACATGAGGAGAATATTCTAACATCCGTCACATTACCAAAATCTTTGAATTAAGTTACCAGTTTTGTATGACTGCTCTTCATTAAAAATAACATTCAACTAATGCTGTAACTCTCCTTTCATAGATGCTTGCCCAGTACTGCATTCAAGGGTAGATGGAAGCAATTCCCTATTGCCTGTTTACTCTTCAATTCCTTATTCCAACCTCCCAACTTCTCACTGAAAGTGTAGTGGAAGAGGAAGAAAAATCAGACTGCTAGAGGAGAGCTGGAATACATCAATTGAGAGGACTCATTCTCCCCTGACAGCAGCAAAGAAGATCCAGACATGGCATTCTAAAACCATTAGCTCAGAGCACTTACATGAACAGAGAGCCAGGTGCAATCAGCCCCACTTATCACATGGCTTACAGAATTAGGCTTTTTTTTTTTTGGGCATGAAAGAAAGTGACAGTGACATCCTACCATAAATCCTAACTATACATTCTATCTGAAATTTGAAAGTGATGCTGATTTTGAAGTATGGGAGGTTTTAGTGCCAACAACAATGTAACTTGAGGCAATCCAGTACAATTTTGAAACTGCTTTTAGTTACTGTCTGTTGTGCCAAAGCCAAAAGTGTTGGCAATTTTCTAGTCAAAAACTGTTAAAAGAGCCTCTACCAAAGACAAAAAAAATATTACCTTTATTTCTTTGCTGTGGACTTTTGAAGCTCCATCACTTTCTTGAAGCACCTTCTTCACCTCTCTCTGCTTCTTTTTTCCTGAATCTGTGCTCAAAACGAGATGATCCAGGTCTTTGCCAAGTTTCCTCAACAGACTGTCCTTCTCTGCCATCCATGCTTTCTCATTGGCTCTGGCACTGAACTTGAGGTGGAGAAAGTCCCGGGTACTCTCATATAAGAGGCTTTGGGTCTTATGGAGCCTGCAAAAAGAGATTGCGGTGGAGTTAACTTCTTTCCTAGTGCCTACGTAATTTCATCAGTTATCACTGCTCTCACACTCACCTTTCTGTTATGGTTTTTATCCTGTCCTGGTCCCTCTGATGCCGGACCTCAGCTTCCTCCATCTGAATGCGCCTATCCTCGAGCAGTGCCTCAACCTGTTCCTTGGCTAATCGTGTCTGTTCTTCTATCTGAGCTTGCAGGGCCTTCACCTGCAAAGCAAACAAAGGCATTACAGGACAGGACCTCACAATAGCTCTGCTCCTGTCTTTGCAAGTCTCTTCAGTTCTAAGATTTAGATCAAGAACTATACCTGATAACACCTTTGGCTATTGTAATTTCTCAATCTTTTGTTTGTGTTTTAATGCTAAGTATTTCAAACAACTAAAACACTTTTTAAAAATTGTGCTGCAGGCAAAAAAGGCATACCATAAGGAGCAACATTAGATTGTTAAAATCTTTATACTGTTAAGATTTAAATCCCACACATCTAACAAATCCTGTGGAATATGCACAGACACTTCGTATCTGCTACCAAATTATGGGAGATAACATCAATTACACGTTCTGTACTTAAAGACAACGTATTTCAGTTGACATTACTGGAACATCTGCTTACATAAAGCTTCTAGAATCTGTTATTAAATTTACATTCACAGCAAAGAAACAGCTAAGCAAACTGACAGTGTGAATGGATAGTAAGATGCAAGGATTTATACAACTGGTACATCTATATCTTATCTAAGCAGACAGCTTGTTTTTTATCATTTTCTGCAAGCCAGCAGTTATGTCTAAATGTTTTTACCTGTAGTAGAAGGGTTTCCTCATCTTTTTGATGTCTCTCAGAATATTCTGGTTTCTCTCCTTTTGCTGGTGGTTTTAGAGTGCTCTTCTCTGTACCTACTGAAGAAATTTAACAGAAGTAGAAAGGGTTTTCTAATGTACTTGCAGTATCTTTCCAAGCATGGCATATTTGTGTTCTGGTTGGCCTAAAAGAACAGCAAAATGGTTGCCATTGCTACAAGGACTTTCTAGGAGGGTTACCTGAAAGAAAACAATTCTAGAACTTCGAGTGATCACATAACTTCATCCCTTTATCATACTGCAGTATTTAGGCACTCTCCTAATTTTGTCAGCATAACTAAAAAGAAAACTTGATATGTTTTCTTTAAAGAAAGGTGAATAGGCAGCTGCACAAACATCAAGGCTTGAATGAGTTTTGAGCTTGTTGGCTAATTCCAGTCAATTTGATGACAATTATTTCAAAAGAGAAAATTTGTATGTAGGCGTCTGGACCCATACAATTGTTTGCCCTGAAGGCAAGCAGGACCTGACAGCTTGGAATGGCTGGGGCAAAGGTGCCTGGCCAGTTGGTACCTGCACAGTTCCAGAACAACCTCCTCCTCAGCTGAGCATATCAGGGACACAAGAGCCAGCTAAGGTTACTTTAAAGGATGTTGAAGGGAAGCCAAAAATACTGCATGCATATGTATGGACACATTTAGGGAACTTAATGGAGATGTATCAAAGCATTCACAGACAGGAATTATTTCAGCATATGGAAGATAGACGGAAAAAAAAAAAAAAAAAAAAAGGCTGAGCTGCTGTTACTCAACTTGGTGTAGTACCTGTGCTAGGAATATCATCTTGTTCCTGGGTCTCAGCTGGCCTTGGCAGAACAGTAACCTACAGAAACGAGATATCTGCACTGAGCATCTACTTCCCCAGAGGTGCAGCGATCACGAACAAATGTTAAAAAGTTAAAAAGATATCCAAAAGAGCAGCATTACCTTACTTCTACCACAAAACAAGGAAAACATTCACAAGCGTAATGCCCATGTTGAAAAGTTTCCTTTATCATGGCTGAGTTCTGCCATTACTGCCTCTATATTTTTCACCAGAACAAGTAGAAAGTAATTTCTGCCTTTGATGGCTTCATTAGGATTAAAATCAGCACCCTCAGTAGGAAAAAGAGCATTTTGGAGACCGAGAGAAGAGGAAGGTGGAGATGTTATTTGCTTCTTTTATACTCCTCCTTGTCTCAGCAAGACAAAAACATGAAGATTCATTTATCAGTACATTCATTCAAGACAGTGAACAAGCCCAAGATGACAATTAAAATACTGAAACTCAACTGTTGAACTGAAATCCACCTAATAAAAAGGAGGCCATGAAAGAGCAGGTTATAATTCCAATGCTTATCTTTAGATTGATATTTCATAATAGGCCTAACTTTAGAGCTACCATAAACAGGAATTTTAAAGCTTCTGCAGGATTTCTGAAGAGCTTCAGCAGCACAGATCAGCCATCAACAACACAGCATATTTCAGCCTTTTTCTGCACCTTATTCCAAAATAAATCCTATATTCCCATCACAGTCTCTGTATATCTGAATCACTCAGGATTTGGTTGTTCAACTCCATTGCACATCCTATGCACTACCAATTAAAAAATTTAATATCACTTCCAAAATATGCAGCACAATGTTGTCTAGAGGGGATGGATCTTCAGCAGTCTTCTGCCCAGGAAACTGCTGCAGCAACCTTAACACATTCTTCCTTACTGAAGCTCTAAGAGACAGGAATTCTAAGGTAGCTGAGCTTCAAACACTGTGCCTGGTCATTTTCTGCACTTTTTTTCCCTTTTTATGGTGTTTTTGCTATCTTCTTGACAATCACTTGCCAGATGTCTCCAGACTCCTATCTGACATTTTAGAGGCATGTTTTGAAGATAGAAGGTGGCTGATGCCAAGAGGACCTACCTTCCATGTGCTCGTTTTTACTTAACTTTCAGCATTTCTACTAAAACCCAATGTTGCTAGAGATCCCTCCTCCTTTTGGGCTCATTTAGCAACCTTTGACTTGTGGGACAGATCTGGTCTGTGGTCAGACTCTGGGATACAGATACTCATGTTACAATCCAAAGAGGAGATCTACAGAAAGATGGAACTTGCCTTATGTGGAGGCTCCTTATGAAGATACGTAATTTCTCCTTCATCTCTTCCCAGTGCAGCCAGGAGTTGTTGGATTTTTTTTCTGTCCTCCATTTCCCTGGAATACAAAGCAAGGGGTCAGCAGATTTTTTTAAGTACATCATGATGTTGTGACACACTATGCTTTTGCTTTACCTGTTGATGCTTGCAAGTTTTCCAATCAGTTGCAGTTCCTGACAATATTGCTTTAAAAACCAGCTTCCACAGACATTCTTGATGTTGCAAATACATGAACACCACAAATTTTGCTGAGATGGGAGAGCATTTCTCTTGTCAAGTATGACAACACTATGTAGGCTGATACAATACCACATAGTGGAAAGAATTCGCATTAAGAGTTATGAACTACCTAAATTCTTTCAGATTCTAAGTGCCCATTATTTTCAAAGCAAGCTACACTAAGGACCATAACAGACTTTTGATCACACTCCTGAAAAGTGCCAAAGCACACCAACAGGTTTTGACTTAATTTCTTAGATCCTTAAAGGAAAAATTTATGCTGGAGCAGGGAAGGAGTGATGAGGAAGAAATAGCAGAGACAATATGTAATCAATTGGCCACAACCCCTCTTCCCTGTCCCCCTGTACTCCTAAGGAGGAAGAGGAGGAAGAAAACTCACAAATCAAGTGGGGCTGGGACAAGAGAAGTGTGGAGGAAAGGTATTTTAAGATTTGGGTTTATTGCTCCTTATCCTATTCTGATTTCAATGAATGATTTGGGTTGGAAGGGACCTTACAGATATCTAGTTTCAAGCCCCTTGCCACAGGCAGGGAATCTTTCACTAAACGAGGCTTCTCAGAGACCCACCCAACCTGGCCTTGAACACTTCCAGGGATGGAGCATCCATAGCTTCTCTTGGCAATGTGTTCCAGTACCTCACCATCCTCATAGTGAAGAATTTCCTGCCAACAACTACTCTAAACCCACCCTCTTTCAGTTAAAGCCATCCCCCTCATCCTGTATCTATATCCTCCTGTAACAGTCCCTCTCCAGCTCTCTTGCTGGCCCTCTAAGTGCTAGAAGGCTGCCATAAGGGCTCCCTGGAGCCTTCTCTTCTGGAGGCTGAACAGCCTCCACTTCTTAGCCTGTCTTTCTAAGACAGGTGCTCCAGCCTTCTGGTAATTTAATTCTTAATAATTTTCCCCAGTCAAATCTGTTTTGCCTGTGATGGTAACTGGTAAATGATCTCTCTGTCCTTATCTTGACCCATGAGTCTTTTCTTAAATTTTAGCTCCCCTGTCCAGCAAAGAAGGTGAGTGATAAAGAGCCTTGGGTGGGCACTGGCATCCAGCCAAGGTCAACCCACCAGAGATGGTTTTACTCAAAGCTTCACATTGAAACTGGTAACACACAACTCAAATCTAAACCAATCTTCAACTTCTGCTCCTCCTTCTACTACTAGAATAGGAGTAATAATAACATATTGAGCAGCCCAACAAACTGCACTGAACCTCCAGTGGGGTATGGTTTTTCAGAAGTGTGGAAGAATTGCAGCTCTGAGGACTCCAGGTCTGGCTGAGAACTTAGTACACCACAAATTGCTGGTGGCAGTGCCTCAGCAAGAAGCTTACTTGAGTTTCAGCCGGTCATTCTCTGAGTACAGGCGAAGCACTTGCTCCTTCTCCTGGAAGAGGTACACCTGCATATCACTCAAAGCCTTCTGCAGCTCTGAAATCTCCTCTTCCAAGTGGTGCACTTCCCACTGCAACTGGTGCTGAGTGGAGAGAATGAAGTACTTGAAATGAAACAGAGCACTAGACAACACTTACAAACTTCAAACTGCTCTCAGTCTGGAACTGGCATAGAACAGCCAGCTCAAAAATTATTTCATTCTCCTGTAATATTTGACCAGATGACGGCAATATTAGAAAAATTAATTAAAAATGTCTCAGAGCCCTGAGAATCACTGTCACTACACAACAGTGAAATAAGGCCTCAGCTTGGGTCTCTGGTTTCCAGTGGTTGCAATTCCATGCTGATGGTGAGAGCAGGTAAGGGGAATCTGACATCAACAAAAACCTAGCAAAGCCTCTGTAACAGCATTTACTTTTGAAATAAATCACTGAAGAACAAACATTAAAATATTTGCATGATTTAGCAGTGAGAAATCCAGATAGCGACTGTGTTTCATTTTTTCTGCCTCCTATAGGAAGCTCCCAACCATTACTATATAAAAAAAGCGTTTCTTTGCAACCTGCTCCTCTTTTTCCCACACAGCACTAAGATACACAGTACATACTTCCCCAAGGACTTTCAGGCTGCTCCAAGAACAGCCAGTGCTTGAGGAGGCACCTCAATCACCTCACAAGTAACTGTTTCATTGCCAAATAACCATCCACAATTACAAAGATGATTGGTAGGCAGATACATGCTACAGCCCCTATCACAGCACTCTGTATCTTGCAGATATTCTCTAAGGAAATTTTTTAGATTTTGGCCTAACAGCTTACAGCCAAGCTTATGAATTTCATTGCAGTAAATACAAATTATATTTATAAGTTAAAGTCTATTAAATTTGGACACAAGAGCATTCCTTCACAAAAACCAAGGAAAAGAAGCTGGACAACATGGAAAATGAGCATCTAAACTCAGGCCATAATATAAAAAAAGGCAAAATTCCCACTGTAAAGACATAACTAAGCCATAATGATTTTAGTAGAAGATCCTACAGGCATATTTCCATTTGATTTGAAAGAGGACAGACAGCTAGATTTTAAAAATCAAACCCCAAAATCTACTTATTATCACATTACTGGTAAATCCAAAGACTTCTGTGCTGAGTTTTAAACTGAATAAAAATACTAAGCTTGTGAATGTAGTGCATCATTGTTCAAAAACTTATTTCCTAACCTGCTCATCATAGGCTTGCTTGTATTTCTCCAGCTTTTTCATCAACTCCTCATGTTCCTCATCGAACTCAGCAACCTTCTTGCGGTAATAGTCCAGGAGCTCACGGGAGGGACTAAGATGATTCAAGCGCTCACTGACTGATGGGAGAGGAGTGAAGTCCTCCCGACTTGGAAAGCGACTTGGAAGCTGGGACTCAGATCTGGATGAGGCACGGGGGGTTGACAGCCTGGACAGAAACAGTTTCTGATGACATGCAAGCTTCAGACAAAAAAGCTAAACCACTTTTTAAAGTAACTGTAAAGATTTTAAATTTTTACACAGCTTAGCTTGACTGTTCTCTTGGTGTTAACAGGAGATCACGATATTTAGGAGAACCAAGATCTTTGATAAAGAGCAGCTTGCAGGTGGATTGTACTGCAGAGGAGGGCCAAACCAATGGAAAGGATAAAAGATGCTATAGAAGCAAAGTCTCATACATTATTTGGAGAGGGGGGCAATGAAAAAGGAGAAAAAGAACGGAAGGACAGAACACAAGGGATAAAAAGTCCATTGCTGTTCACTTAGAAGCAGCCACTGCTGTGAAATAAACAGAAAAACAATCTGTGACAGTCACTACCTATCTGTCATCCAGAGAGACAAACACTTCCTAAAGACAGACCATCAAATAAAAGTGGCAATTCAGACTAGCTAGTGCAGCAGCCATCATAATTTCAGGCATAGGTCTAGGAATCCACATGCTTTCATTTCTAGTGTACTTAATGTTGTTACCCACGTGGCTTGTCGGCCCTCAACACTGAAAAAGAAGCTGCCAAGTTGAAGTGCTACACGGAAAGCAAGTCAATGTTCTAGAAATCAAACCAAGAATATGCATAGTTACATAGTGTATTTTTCCTCAACATTCAGTGCATTCAAACATTTCATCTGTTTAAACAAGCACCAAATTTGCAAATAGAGCTGCAGGGTTCAAACAAAAACAACCTCAAAAGTGTTATTTTCATTACTTGTATTGATACAAAAAATTTTTCTTTATAGATGATACAACGAATAACAGGAGCTAAGAAGCCTCCTGACTTAAGAGCTGCTTAGTGAAAACACAGTTCAAAATCTCGCCCAGGAGAATCTGGAATTTTGGTGAGAAAGTGATTTGGCAGGTGACACTGAGCAAATGGTGAGCTAGAGAGCCCACTCACCAAAGCTGCTTGGATCATAGCCCCAGCACACATCCATGAAAACTCGGGGCACTGTAGGGAAGTATTAAATACACGAAAGTGAAAGTATTGAATGCGGTAACTTCCTGCAGGACCAGACACAACACAGTCAGAGAAATAACACTAAACGGAAAGAAATAACCCAGGCAAAGTTGAGCGCTTTACCGCTGAACCGAAGAGCGGCATAAACGGAAAGATAGAAGAACAAGGACAAACAGGAGCAGCCCAGAAGGTGCCTTACGGCAGACCAGTCTACCAGGCAGTAAGGAAATAGCTCCGGGAGCCAAGGTGTCCCGGCAGGAGAGGCCCAGCACTCACTACCTTGTGGAGCGCGGGTTCCCCGCAGTGCGGCCCGCTGAGCTCATCGCGCCCCTGCGGAACGCCAGGCTCTCTGCGGGCGGAGGAGAGCGGCTTCGGGCACCCCGGTAGGAGGGCGGAGGAGGGCGGCCGGCGGGAGCCCCGCTGGAAAAGCCCCGGGATAGCGGTCCCGGGAGGGGGATCCCGCCGCCACCACCTCCTCACAGCCCCAACAGCCAAATAACCGCCGCACCGGGCCCGCCGCGGATTAAACGGCACGACGCCCCGCCCCCCGGGGCCTCCTCCAATCACAGACAGGCTTCCATGCGGAACCGACCGCCTGTACCAATCAGCGTTCGCGGCACGGGCGGCAGCTGCTCCGCGCCAGTGCGTCTGGGAGTTGTAGTCCCGGGGAGGCAGGAGAGGGCCTGGGCGCGTGCGCGGCTGCGGCCGGGGCACAGGGAGGAGCGTGAGGCTTGCGCTCACTGATCCTGATTGTGTGAGGCAGCGATTCGGGCTGAGGGCAAAATAAAAGCAACCTTTACCCACTCCCGCAAAACACGCCACGCAAAACGCTTCTTTTCCTTTGAAAATGACCTGGAATTCAGAAACAGCCACAGGAAGTTAGTGGCTCAAATTCTGGTTGAACTGAATGTGTTCTTTAGATCATGTTCTTCAGGTCATCCCGATGCTTTTCAGCTTCCTCATCCTTCGCATGTGTTCCCAGCTGTACCTAGCAGTAGTGCTGCCATTTATGCACCAAACGGTTTCCTAATTTATTAAGTTTGCTAGAGAAAAAAACCAATTTGCTCAGTAATAAGCCATAGTTCTTTTTTTTTCTTCTTTTTTCTTAACATTCTGTTTAAAGACATGGATTTCTGTATGACAAGGGAAAAAAAAAGCATTGCTTACTAAACCATGAGGTTCTTCCTCATCAAAATTTGCTGTTCCCTTGTGAAGGGAAGAGGAGGGGCAGGCATTTTTCTCCAAGATGAAAGAAAAATGCCCCCTTGGGTTATCTGGGATATTTAGGTTTTTGTTGTTAATAAAATGTGCAACATTCCCATCATTGCCTTCCAGGGACTTCCACTAGCCTAATCATATTAACATAAAACCAAAACAACCTTGAAGAGTCTACAGGGAGACCAGTAAAAGACTGGATCTCAAAACAAAGCTTTTGAGCACGGATATTTTTCCTTCTGGTGCTCCTGGCCAAATAATTGCTTTTCTTAGAAATTGGGTATGTGGTGATTCTGTCATTGGGAATGCAAGACACATCTACTTCCTCAAGATAATCTAGTATAGCTCATCAGAGACACACAACCAAATAATAAAATAAAATATATGATTTCTAGGTACTGGTAAGGAAACTTTTATGGTCTTATACAGTGTTACATAAAATTATCAAGTATCCTTATCCTTATCAGAAACCCCCTAAAAATGCAGAAATACTTAGCAACAGCTCAATAACCTCAATTTATTCAATGTTTTATGACATCAGTTTGGTGTTACTTGTAACTTCTGTCAAAGTAAGCTATTTGCATTGGAGGCGTGTTTCCCACATGTAAAATGTGCGTGACACCTCTTTAATCTGGCAGGGAAGTGTTTTGTGCAGCAGATCTTGTAAAACCTCCTGGTAATGGGAGGAGGAAATTAACTTTTTCTGAGGCTGAACTAGAACACCAGCATGGAGGCTTGAATAATCAGTAAGAATGAAGTGAAATGTGGGGTTTGGTAAACACTGGCACAGTTCTGGCTAAAAAAAAAAA
>VRYO01002253.1:18900744-18952328 GCA_009812075.1 Sialia sialis
AAACTTCCGGGGAGGGCTTAGAAAGACGCGTCACTTCCGGCAGGCCGGGACGCGAGTAGTGGGGCTCGGGCGGGGGGAGCGGCCCCGGCCAGGACAGCGACATTCGGCAGCAGGTTCCGCCGCTGTGCCCGGCAGCGCCGCCGGGGGATGCGCCTCGGCCCCCGGCCCAGCGCCTGAGCCTCCTGGCCGCTCCTCTCCGCCCTGCGCTCCCGGCGGCGGCGGCGCCCCCCTCCCGCTGCGGCCATGGCGGGGGGCGGCAGTTCGCGCTACGCGGCCGAGTTCGTGCCACCGCCCGAGTGCCCTGTGTTCGAGCCCAGCTGGGAGGAGTTCAGCGACCCACTCGGCTTCATCGGCCGCATCCGCGGCCTGGCCGAAAAAACTGGCATCTGCAAGATACGGCCCCCCAAGGTACTTCCCGCCCTGAGGGCTGCACCCCGGGGGTCCCCGCGATGCGCCGGGCGTTCTCACCGCGGCCGGGACTGTGGGGAGCGGGGCAGGCCCTTCCCCCCGCTCCCTAGTCGCTCAGGGTTTCGTGTGTTGCTTTCCATAGGCCGCGGTGTCCGTGCCAGGGACGCCGTGGAGCCTGTAGAGTCTTTGACCTCCGAGCGGGGCTTTGTAGAGGCTGCTTTGGAGCAGCTGAGAAATGAATGGTGCAAGGCAGTGCCCGGGACTTCACGCTGCTTTTACTTCCAAAACGCCAGCAGTCGACTTGTGAAAGCTGGGAAGGCTTTGTAGGTGAAATGGGCCGTTTGCTCCGGGCGGGGAAGAAGGAGAAGGAAGGGTATTTGTTCGTAATGGATTATTGTTTATAAACGTAATTTTTAGGCCATTAAGAGGAGGATGGCCAACCTGTTCGTGTACGGGCATTAGCTTTGTGCTCAGCTCTTCAGGAGGCAGCAGATTAATATCTCCGATGGCTTGGTAGTTACTGGCGGTCACCTGCCCAGTGACCTGGAAAGGGAGGTTAGCACCGGGAGAACATCAGGGAGCTTGGCTAAAGGCACTTGCATCACTAAATTATTAAAGTACAAATAAACTTGTAACAATTAAACAGTTGTTAACAAGAGACTTGAAAACAGTGAGAGAGGTAAAAACCTGAAAACAAAGCATGTAACTGAGAACAATGTAGATTGCTGATTGGATTTCATGATTCTTTCTCTCCTGACCAGTTTTGGTTCCTGGAATGTGTTTAGTTGGTTTAATGACATGGTGAAAACTTATTCTCCAAGGGGCTGCCCTTTCTGAAATAAGCTGCGTAGCTCAGGTTGAGAGGCCACAAGGAACAAATCCAGATAGTGTTCATTGAAGATAACTGGAACTTTCCTGAGCTGTTTGCCTTGCAGGGTTTCACAGGATGCACGCTTTGGGTTGATTTGCAATCTGCAGTAGTTACTAAATCACACATTTCATACTAACCGGAGTGACTAATTGCTCTTTTCTATTATTAGAAGTTGTAAATATTTTAGTGTTGTGCTTGAGGCCTTTATATGCTGCACCAGAGCAAATAATAAACATTTTGTGTGGCTTGTCCACCTGTAATGGCGTGTCCTTCCTCTGGTGCAGTCACTGACCACAACTGCTGTAACTGAAGCTGAAGCTTTGGTAAAAAGTGCTGAAAAGCTGAATTACTTGTTTTGATGTTCTAACTCAGTTTTGAGAGATGGGGCTGGGCGGCATTGTGACAGTACTGGCAAAGTCATCATTTAAGGCTCTGTATCTGTTAAGGAATTGGGCTCCCAACTGGTGGTCTTGTCTTTATTGAAATGACAAGCAGAAAAACATTAGATGTGCTATAATGTGCCTGATTTAGTCTTAGTTGCTGTTGACACTGAGGGCTTTTCAGTGTGCAAGATATATGGATTCTTTTTAAAAACTGAATAAGTAACTAACCAGCTACAGAGTGTGCCTTGTGTTTAAGCTTAGCATGAGGTAATGCGTACTGGGATGCTTTTGAACCTTTTTTTCTTTGACATTTTCAAATCTGTGAGGATTTTTCTTCAAACTAAAATATGGTGGGAGGAACACTGTTGTATAAGCAGAAAAATGTCTTAAAACTGTTGTTCTGAGAAACAAATTTACTGTTGGAAGCTTGTTTGCTCAGTCATTATTAGGGTGTTTGGTTTTGTGTATTTTTCAGAGAAGTTTCTGGAAGCAGTAAAATGTCTTTGTGTCTCTGTTTAGGACTGGCAGCCTCCATTTGCATGTGAAGTACAAAGTTTTCGTTTCACTCCACGAATTCAGCGCCTGAATGAACTGGAGGTGAGCTTTTCCACTGCTGATATAATTTTCTGTTTGCACTGAAAGCGAGAGGTCTCCCTGCTTGAGATTTGCATCTTGACAGGTTTCTGGATGGGGGACATTTTAAAAGCCCATAGACCACATGAGTTTATACTTGGCAGTGGCAGAGTTTGTGTAAAATAACTCTTCCTTGGCTTTGAGAAAAATCTGGTTTTTATTTTATTACCCAAAATAACCACAGGAGTTTTTCACATTCAACTGGAAGTGTCTAAAATAAATTCCAAATTCCATATGTGCAGTAAGAGCAGTCAGTGTCTAGCCTTCAGAGCTCCACAGGCAGTGATTTTTTTCCTCTTAAAGTATTTACTGCTGCTCTGATGCCTCTGGTTACCTCATACTGTCATGATAATGCCCTTTAAGCCTTGAAACGATTTTTATAGGCTTATTATAGCTGGTTAATTTTATGATTAAAAAACTTATGTGAGCTGTCTGAAAAGCAGAGTGACTTCCATTCTGTCCTGGTTTTTCCTTTTCTCTACAACATTTCTGAAAGCCTTGCTTTGTTCACGTGCCAAAGTATCATTTGGCTTGTGAATGGATTTCCTTATGGAAAGTGACTTGAGTAGTCCAGAAGTCTTCCAGGGAGGAGGCCCTTTATGTGGTTAAGGCATATATAAAAACTGTGTGTAATTCCCTCCTCCCCACCAGTGTATATTTTAATAATTGTTCTTGTGTTTCTCCCTGGAATGCTGATTATTTCATAAGCATACGTTTTGCTCTCAGACCAAGAAATGATTTGGTAGGAATTTAATTTATAGGTTCTTAAAGGCAGAGAGAAAAACACATGTAATTTTCTTTTTGTCAAGATCTTTCTTTTAACAATGTTTTTATTTCTACTTTTTTTTAATGTGACAGCAGTGTATACCTCCTGTTCCAAGTTACATGTTGAAAATGGAAACACTATAAAAACTTACCTTGTTTTCTCTCAGGACTGTAAGGCTTTTTCACATTTGGTTTTGAACATGAGTGGCTGTCTACCTTTACTGATTCCAGGCAATGACCAGAGTGAAACTGGACTTCTTGGATCAGTTAGCAAAATTCTGGGAACTCCAAGGATCCAATTTAAAAATCCCCGTGGTTGAGAGAAAAATACTGGATCTCTATGGTCTGAGCAAGGTAAGTATATGTAGGTTGTTGGCAGACGGATTTCAGTTTTCATTCAAGCTCGACAAGCCAAGCAACAGGAAGGGCTTGTGTTACAGCACTAAGCTTATTAATCCAGAGATTAAATAAGTGGAAAAACTACAATGAAAAAAACATTTCTAATTTGAATGTTTATAGTAGACATGTTACAGCTTAATTAAATTAGTTACCATTGATTTGATTCCATACAGCAGGTATTTATTACCTTAGGTAGCTTGAATGTCCTGGTGTCCGCTGGCCGCTTGCTTTTTACTTCTCCATTTTTATCTGTGGTGGAGCTGCAGGAGTTTGAGGTTTTCTTAGGGAAGGCAGCAGTATGCCTGTGTGTAGTTCAGCTCTGATCAACAATTCTGTAATGAGTTGTTACAATTTCTCCTTCCTGCCTTCCAGCAGAGGTTTTATAAACACGTATATTTGAAAATTTATAATGTCAACTTCAGAAATACTTTAACTTCTGAAATGGGCTAAAGAAATAAGTATTTCTATAGCTGTGTTTGGTGAACACACAAAATTCTTTCAAAGTTCGTGCACAAATCTCTGTTGGAATTTGATTTTGCACTGGCAAAATATATGTACCATTATAAACTTAGCTGCTAATAAATATAAATAGGTAGGTTTCTTCTTGCAGGGAAAAGACCGAAGTTCTGATAGTTCTAGAGATTCTAGGTTAGAGCATCAGTTTCCATTCCCCATCAAGATGTATTTCCCTTAGGTAAGTAAAAATGTAAGACCTGAGTCTATTTTCCTTTAAAAGAAAGTAAAGTATTTTGCAAAGTCTGGAAGGGCTGATAAAATGCACAGAGAAGCTGATGAAATGTCTTGGAGAATTTTTTTCTTTTTGTGTTTATAGTGGCTTACTGGGATATGCTGAATATCAGAGGGGTACTGGAAAATATCTGGGTCACTGTAATGAGCTGGAACATTTCAGTTGGCTGTAGATTTGCAGCTCTGAGTTGATTTGGTTCGTTACTGGTTTCTTCAGCTGTTGTTCATGCATAGATAATTTTAGAAAACGAGTTTTCCTGGAAATTTTAAAGATAAGTTGCAATTCATTTAAAAAGACTTTTTTAGAACTTTTCTGTAAATACGAGGAAAAAGAATGATCAATAATATTATTGTTTTATCCAAGTGTAACTGTGTGTGACTGTAGGAGAAACCAGAATGAACAAATTTATTTGTCACTGTCACAGTTAGACTTCTCAGTTTACCTCAGCTTGACAAGCAAAACATAAATTTCACTCCAGGAACAAAATGTTTTTGCCTTGAGGTTTCTAACAGTATGTTAGAAATATAAAAATATAGAAATATAGAAATATTAAGCTTGAAATTTAGTCCTGGTGTGTAAAGAAGTGCAATGCAAAACTACACTGCTGTAAAAATTATATTAGTCTTACAATAATATAAATGGAATTATAATCCATTTTTGTTTTAAGTTGCTTGGCAGTGAAACTGTAAAAGGAATGGAGGCAGTGGAAATTTGACTGTGTCAGAGGAAGCAACTCGAATGCTGTTATGATCATTGCTTGCCGGCAAATAGTCTTGTTTTTAATTCTGTGTACGTATAGATGTAAGCAGTGATAGTTCTGTGTGTGAATTACTGGTCTCAAACCAGTTGAAGTCACATATAATGACTGAGTTGGAAGGTAAATTCACTTTTCCTTCTTTTAATAGTAGTCTCTCTTTCCTTCAGGGCTTTGTGAGAGTTCTGAGCTCTAACACTCCCTTCTGGCTGGGTTCTGTCAGAATGGGCTTTATTGCTGGCCAGACTTGTGTTTTAAAGTAGAGTGCAAGTCTGGTGAGAGTTGCAGTAATTTCACAATTATAAGCCGCGCCTGATTATAAGCTGCACATCTGGGTAGAGCACGGGATTCATCCATATATAAGCCGCACCCGAATAGAAACTGCATTTTTTTAAAAATATTTTTTTTTTTAGCGAGGATTCATGTGCAACAAAGTAATGAATTAGTAACAGAATTGCGCCAGGGCAGGGGTTTGGTGTCCGGTACTCAAGTTGCAAACAGTTTTCATAGACCAGCGAAGCCTTCAAAGGCAGCCCCAGGCGCCCTCCCCAGCCAGCTCTCACTTCCGGGTTGGCATTTCGCTGGGATTTGTCCATAGATAAGCCGCACCTGATGATTAGCCGCACTACCGGGGTAGGCTGGATTCTTCAATGAAAAAGGTGCGACTTATAGTCTTGATATTACTGTAACTTTTCAGTTTGTTCTTATGGTAGGTTGTGTATTTTTTCCAGCACATCATAAACCTTAACTGTTGGACTTCTCCTGTCCAGTATGCAGTTTACATTTGCTAGTAAATTAAAATCACATTAAATATACAAAGCAGTAAGAAGTGCTTTGTTACTAAAGGACAAGTTCTTCCAGAAATGAAAGCTAATTTCAGGATTCTGTCACTTTTCATGGAACCTTTTAACATTTGGTTAGTTTAATTGATTCTTGCTTTACTCCAGCTGGTGAGAGCAGCTCAAAACCCTTTTTATTTATATGTTTCAGATTGTTGCCAACAAAGGAGGCTTTGAAGTAGTGACCAAAGAGAAGAAATGGTCTAAAGTGGCGAGTCGGCTTGGCTACCTGCCAGGAAAAGGCACGGGGTCATTGCTCAAGTCTCACTATGAACGGATCCTGTATCCCTATGAGCTCTTCCAGTCTGGAGTCAGCCTCATGGTGAGATGCTCGCCTTTCATGCTATCTAGAGGGGACTCAGAAGGCACACAGAGTGCTGTGTTACTCCATGTGAAACTGGGACATGGGGTCAGTGCTATTAGAAGCTCCAGTTGTGCTAGCAAAGCTAGAACCACCCTTGTAGTTATCTGTGACGGAATAGTGCTAGAAATTTTAACCTTGTGTAGGACTGAAGTCAGCTGTGTTGGGGAGGAAAAGAAGTCAAAAGATGATATGCTTAATTGGAAATGTTTATTTTTCTCTTGATAACTGGGTAGCTGGGATTCAGTTTACTTGCTTGAAGGGTGAATGAATTAACTGGCCTCTTTTCCAAATGGTGTGTGTTATGCTGTGTGACTTGGCTCATCCTGTTTCTTAGCAAACAGAATGATTCACGGGCTGTGGAATGATTAGCGCTGCCTGACCATCACAGTGTCCTCTGCTCTGTTCCTCTAGGGCATCCAAAAACCTAACTTGGACCTTAAGGAAAAAGTGGAGGCTGAGGATCTCAGCTCAGATGCCCAGGCTTCCCCAAAGCAGGCTTCAAGGATGAACGTTATGCTGAAGAGAACAAGGCGTGTCAAATCCCAGGTATTCCTGTTAATCAGCTCTTGCAGACAGAGAACACTTAATTCTCTCACCAGTGCAACAGCCTTGGGCTCTGGGAGCCTGCTCAGAAGCACCACTGGGAAGCACTCTTCATTTAACTAAAACCAAGAGGAGTTTGCCACTCTGAGACCTGGTTTGATACAGCAGATGCAGTGTTTGTGTCAGAACTTCTCAAACAACTTGTTTTTTGTTTACTGACAACCAGCCTAATTATTGTGGTAATGAATGTATCTGGGAAATGAGACAGAAAGCTGTTTGTGAGTTGATGTTAAAGCTTCTGCAAAGTTCTAGAACTTTTAAAAACCTTTTTAAAATATGTCTCTTAATGACATAAATGCAAATCCTTGTAGGTTATGGTTAATGGTGGAATTGTATGTGGGACTATCTCAAACTGGGCAGGCAGTTCTGAAGAACTGAAACAGGTATGTGAGGAGATGATCAGTGATGGCAGGAACGATATAGGAGTTCTACAGGTTTTTCTGCTGAAAAGCAGTTTCCTTCTGAGTTACTGATGTTATTGGAATTTCTGGTAGGTGATATTATATCCTGGGAGGTACCCTTGAGAAAATCTGAATTCAGACTGAATCACCACCATTTAAAATGCTGTCTTAATAGAAATAATTGTGGGGTATTGCCCTGATGGCTCTGTTGCACTATTTAAATTAGGCCTTCCCCTTTTGACAGAGATATTCCTTGCAGGCAGCATCCTGAGGCTTTTCACATCACGTCTTGTGGCTCCCTGCTGGCTCATCAGCAGAGCGTGGGTGAAAGCTGGATTTATACGCAACCAACTTCCTACTTGCTTCATGCCATTCTAGACTTAGCTCCAGCCCCACAAAATTTTTTCCAATGCTCTTTAACTGCCTTATTTATTTATTTATTTATTTTTAAACAATGCACCTTTCTTGTCACTGAGGTGTTTGAGCATGAGAGTGCTGCATGAGCTTCAGCAGTCATTTGCTATCTGGAATTTTTTTGGATTTGACTCAGTCTTTTGGCAAAAACGCCAGCATGTCCTTTTTCTCACACATGGTGTAAAAGTGTCACTGTTTTATTAAGGTCCTGTGGGATCTTTTTTCCTGCTGATTTCAATAGAATGATAGTACTTGTCATTTTTCCATGTTGGAAAGATGATTTCTTTGGTGATCATGGCACTGTAAAGCTGTTTCACTTTGTTTAAAGGGCCTGCAGTTTAGAAGTAAGAGAATTTTATTTAGATCATCTGCAAAATATAAATATATTTAAATGCCTTTGATTAGGCTTGTATCCAAGTTATCTTTTAAACATTGCAGTTATTAAAATGGTGGAAATGAGTTCTTTAATACAGGAAAAACTCATCCTACTTGCACAGACAGGAGAAGTGGGTTTTGGCTGTGTTGGAAGCTGCATATAACTATCTTAAGTCATCCCTAGAGCAGCATTTAGAGGCAGATTTTTCCTCTAGCCAGAAATGGTAGCAGTGTAAATAAATATCTGAGAACATGGAGACATTGTTCCAGATTTCAGTGCACCTTTTTATTGTAGACAGGGCTTTATTTGTGGTCTGAAATGCATACCTGGAACTGGACCAGTGGTTGTCTAAACAATCTTAAGAGAGCAGGTAATATGCAAGTAATGTGAAAACCTGCTAAATAAATATCCTTAGTGTGCCAAGTAGTCCAATATCTGGTTAGTGAGCATGGATGATTCCACAGACCTCTGCAGCTCCTTAGATCTTTTCCAAGTGCCAGAAGTAGTTCCCAAAGATCCTCTGCATCTTCTTGCAGATAACTTACTTTAGGATGAGCAATGAATTACAAAGTGTAAATGTAGTAATCAGAATTATCTGAAATAGATAATCGTCCTCAGTAGTAGAAGGAGGTGAGAGACTTTGAAAAAGCAGATTCCAGGATTTTTGGAAAAATGGAAGAAGATAGGGAATGAGCATTCTCCTCTGTGAAGAGCGGCTTGAGAATCTTTGGATACTATAATAAAATGTCAGTTGAAAACATTGTCTCTGAATAGGAAGGGAATAATTAGATGGTGAGATAATCTGTTCAGAAAATGAACTTAATGCTTTATTCTCTTTTCTCTGAAGAAAGCTTTCACAAATAAAAGCTGGAGAAAGGCAGCTGAGTTCCTAAAGGCTTGTAAAGAAAATTACAATAAAAAGTAAATTAATCCAGATTAGTAAAAGAGACTATCCTTAAGAAAATCTTAAATTTAGGAGAATACTTTCTTAGAAAAGGGTAGTGTATCTTCATAGATGATCTCTTAGGGTGTATTTTAGCTGAAAGGGATTTGTCTAATGAGGTTATGTCATGGTGAATTCTGGTAAAGAATTGCAGTACTGGAACAAAAAGTGCTGTCTTCTCTAAGGGTATTAAATTAATGTCCAGAGAATTTTCTTAAAAACAAATCTAAGTAATGCATCTGCTTTCAGGTTTCTGAATAATTGCAGGATAACACAATAAAATAGGCTTCAGGTTTTTTTTCACTTGAGAGATTTCCTTCCATGGGAATAGATATCAAACAAAATAGTGAAACAGAAGAACTCTGGGAGATGCTGACTAATGCCCCCAACATGTAAATATTATTGGTTGTAACCATTGTTGTCTTGTGCATTGAGGGTGGAGGAGTGGGGATGCAAATGTTTCAGAATTTATGAGAGGCGAGACAAGAGAATAGTGAATGAATCCAGTGTTACTGGATCGTGTTACTAGGCTTGGCCCATATACAAGAAAAGCCCTTGGGTTGTACTTTCAATTGAGAAGGTAAAAGACACAGTCTGTGTCCTTCAGGATAAAGAGGAGATAAGAATAGAATCACAGTTTTATCACATTAGTTTCACTTGTGTAGAGAAAATACAGTGCAAAAGTGAGCTGGAGTTTTGTGTTATTAGCAGTGAGAGAATGGCAAGGAGTACACAATTGCTGCTGCATGCATGCATGCACTCACAGTTTTGAGTTTGGCTTTTCTTACAGCCTTACAGGACACAGCATTAAAAATGCTCAGTGAGGCTTCTGATTGCTTTTGGTATTACACCTTTAAGTATCAATATCCTGTCAGTGTTGGTGAGATTACATAGAAATCTGATTTTTAGAAGCATTCATCTTCCATTATGCAAACTGTTCTTTTTCAAAACTGTAGCTCTTTCCACCTCAGCATGGATGGATTTCATCCACTAAAGTTTAGTGGTATCCAAGTAAAAGAGCAATGAATATGTATTTAGGTAGTGTATTTTTAAACTAAGCTGTAAAACCTTGTTGCTGCATGTTAATGATTTACTTTTAGTAAAATTATTTTTCATATCTCATTGTGAAAACTGTCTTTGGTCACAGTAGTAGGAGAAATTGAGGAGATAGTTGTTGAAATTATGTCTGAGCTGGAATATGTGGGTTGATTGTGTCAGATTCTATTAGTTGAGACAATGGTTGACTTGTTAATGAATTTCAAATGGAAAATGAGGGACTAGGAAGTTTCTGGTTTTTCCTTATGGCTTGTAAGCCAAAAAGTGAGGAAAATTTGCACAGTGGGCTTGCAAAGTTGGTCACATATAAAGTGAAAATAATTTAATAGCAACACATAAATATTCAAAATTAAAATATCAGTGTTAATTAGGTTGGAAGGATGCCTGTTGGCATAATGCATGCCCAGTTCAGTGGGAACAGGGACTGTAAATATCACTAAAAATTCCTTAGAGTAATAATGCGTAGGAAACTGTATCTTCAAGTGTCTTCTGGAAGCAAGAAAAAGAACTGAGCTAGGTACAAAAAATAATCTTTTTGTAATGTTTATTGCAAATGTATTAGAACTTAATGTTAAACACTCTTTTGCAAGAAATTTATTTTTAGGTTTTTTAAATAATTTAATTAAAAACTTTAAAGGCACATCACCCCAAGGGACAGGCATGAGCTGTCAGGTCATAACTTGGAAAAATAAGACATGAACTATCATCAGGAAGTTAACTGAAGAATAGTTTCTTTAAAATTACATGCCCACCTTCAAAATTGATAGACTTGCTGAGATCTTTTTAAGATCAGTAAATTTCAGGAGAAAATTTTTTAGCAGTGAGAATTTAATGGCCTTCTATACCATGTCTGAGATTTTTCAGAGTATAAGGAGGCAGCATTAAAAAAAATGCCAAGGTGATTGTGTTGCAGATAAAAGCAAAATATATTTTTCTTTTTCTAGTTAGACTAGTGGCAGTGGTGTGAGAAAACAAGGTGGGTCAGTAATGGGAAGCAGGAAGAAGTTAATTTGAGCAGAACACTTCAGGAAGCATCGCTAGCAGGAGCTGTCACCAAATGGGTCTTTTTACTTCTGATTTTGAGCTTGCAACATGAGTAGGTGTGATCTGAGTTGTACTCACAACATTTCATCCCAAATAACCTCCGAAACAGCCAGCCTTAAGGAACTTTGGAGGTCATTGTGTCGTGTGGGAATCCTGTTGAAATCCACTTGACTGAATCATAGTGATTCAGTTGCTCTGGCATTCTTCTCACTTTTTGCAAAATGTCAAGCCTGGTTCTGTTTGATGTAGAGGTGACTTCTTGTAGTTGATCTGGAATATTAGATGGGAAATAATTTGGAAATTTGGGACAAAAATTCTATTTCTTACTCCATTTGCATATGTTCATTGCTTTTAGGAACAGAAAATCACATCTTTTCAGGCCTTCTTCGTTGCTTTTAGGAACAGAAAATCACATCTTTTCAGGCCTGCTTCTTTTGATGGGCACATATTCTGGGAGAGTGGTATAGAAACAAATTGTGAAGAAACCTGGAGAGGAAATATTTGTCGTTTGTGCTGATGTCTTGTTTTTATTTTTAGGCAGAGGTAGGAGAAATGAGTAGAAACACTGAACTAAAGAAGCTGCAGATCTTTGGAGCTGGACCCAAGATGATGGGACTGGCATTGGGAGCAAAGGATAAAGAGGGTAATTAAATCTTGGACTCTTTGCTTTCTGTGAGTTCTTTGCTTTCAGTGAGACTGTTAAACCTGTGGAGACAGTATTAAGAGGAAGGCAAATCAAAACTGGAAAAAGAAAGCTAAATATTTGAGGGTTTCATATCGGAGGGTTTCACGAGAGATTTACAGAGTGCTTCCTGTAACTTGGCAGTTTAAGCTCTTTATGTATTATATAGTAACAATAACAATTAAGCAGCTGTTCCATGAACTGGGTGATGGAAAGGGAAAGTAGGATTTCAAAGTACTGAAACTGATCTTGCCAGTCAAGTGCACAACTTGTGCCTAATTCATTGTTTTTCATGGGGGCATTTGGATCACCTGTGAGGATAAACAAAATACGTTTTTCCTAATCCCTGTGGATTTTAAATTGGCCAGGTATAACATGCTTTCTTTGGACTTATAAGTAGTTTCTGATCTGAAAGGCAGAGCGCCAGGCTGGGTATCTTGTGGTGCTTTTACAGGTGAAGTCTATGTTGATGTGATATTAATAGCATTTCACTTCATTTTACTTCAAGATGAGGTGACGCGAAGGCGCAAGGGAACCAGATCAGAAGCATTTGGAATGCAGATGAGGCAGCGCAAAGGAACTCTTGCTGTCAACTTCGTAAGTCTGGTGCCTTTGCTGTGATTTCTGATGGAAAGGACTTGGTTTACTAAGATTTTTCTTTTTCGCCATAAAGAACCGCTACCTCTCCAGACAGATGAATGAATGCATGCAGCAGCAGGTGATACTGTTAGGAGAAGAAAGAACAGCATTTTGAAAAACAGTCTGGGTTTTTGTTTTCATCTTTTGGACAGGAAGGCTGTTGCAATGTGAAGCTTTTTTTGCTGATCATACTTGCCACTTGCTTGAATACCTTTAGTAATTCAGTTTTTGTTTGAGCTCCCCTTAATAGAATAACTATAATACTGCTGCTTTTCCTTAGGAGAGATTCTGAGGTGTTCCACTACCTCAAGAATTTATTTTTAGCAATTCCATATCTTGTGTCTTTTGTGTTTTGGATTTGAATAGAGAAAATGAAACATTTAGTTTTCTGATGTTTGTGCATGGAAAAGCCATGTACAGTTGTTCTTAATATCCTTCATAGAATGTGACTTCTTACTTTTAAAGTGTCATAACTTACCGTGTGTGCAGCCATGAATGAAGATCCGTGCTTTTATTGTCTAAGAAATTAGACTCTTCGCTTAGAATTCAGCTGTTCCTTTTCTTCCTCTTAGCCTGAAAACATTATAAAAGCTTATCTTAAATTTCAACAGTGGAAGGCCAAGGCAACCTAAAGACTGTAGTAATCACATTGTTATGGGCAGGGGGAAGTGGGAGAATTTGGACATTTAAAAACGAAATCACTGTGCCATTGCAGAAAAGTTTTTTGTGACTTTAATTTTTTTCAATTGTGCTACTACTTCTGAATATACAGTTTTCCTGGCCCATGTAAATTTGATAATTTTAACTATCTTTTAACTATAAAATATTATATGTAATCTCTTGGGGTTTTTTTATAGAGCGCTATTATTTGCTTACTCTTCTCATTTAACCTGCATTTTTAAGAGAAAACCCAAGTGTTGTACCAACAGAACTGCTATTTTGAAACTGTAGTGCTGTAACTCTAATATTTAGAAATTCTGTGACTTAGTACTATTTGGTTCCACACTTTTTTTTCAATAACTGGATAAGGAAAGCAGTCTTAATGCATTGGTGATGCATTTACCTTACATAACATTGGGCTGAAAGATACTGTGATGCAGTTTTGTATATATTTCTCTATCATTTATTCATCTTTTTTTAAAGTACTAACTAGGAAATTGATTTTATGGGTGAATTACTAACAGGGAGAGGAAATACAGCTCTTTTATCTCTTCTTCTCCCCTTAATGCATATAGTTATAGACCATCAGAGTCTTTCACTGTTTTATTACATGGTTAGCAGGACTTTTTTGTAGCTATTATATAATCTGCTTGTGAATATGTATTTGCGTTTGTATATGCAGTTTTTGCATTTGTCACATCCTCACTTCTGTTAGGAATTTAGAGATAAGAAATTATTACCAATGAGAGGTAGCTAGTGAGGACCATAGAAAACTTAGGATTGCCATTTTCATGTATTGTTAAGTTTTGGGAAGAGAATATGGAAGTGCCTGCTGAGGTAACCTCCCTCTCTTCTATGTACTTGCAATAAAAATAGCTGGTGTGGTGCTTTAGTCAAACCTGATGTTCCATGAGAGCGAGTGTGTGGATTTTATTTTTTTTTTAAGGGCAAAATGATACCTCTGAGTAGAGGTGCATTATTTTTTAAAATAGTTTCTTAAGAAACTTGAGCAGTCTACTTAAGAAGTGTATTACTGTATAGCTTGGAGGTTGCATACTTAATTAGGCTGCTGTAAGTTGAGATGGGTTTGTCATTAACTATTTAATCCCCCTAAGCCTAATCAGCTGAAATGCACATGTTTCTGTGACTTCTTGATTAAATTAACAGACCCCACCAAACTCAGCCCCACCTCTTCTGGTGTTATTTTGAGCTGTGTGGAGGAACTCACACAGGAAGGGACAGTCTGAGTTGCCAGGGGTTGGTGGGAGTAGTAGCAGAATTCAGAGCACATGTCATTCATGAAGTTCATGCTGTTCGTAAAAATTTATACATAATGTATTTTTTTAGTAGTTAAAGAAATACCTTTTTTATTTCTTTTTTAGATTGTTACAGTTCGTCAGTATTATAATAAATGTTACTTGATTAAAGTTCTTTGCACAATACAGGAAGCAAGAAAATTTGTAATCTCCTCATAAAATTCTCTCTGGCCCCAGAGAATATCTTCCAGTCAGTGTTGTTCTTTTTGAGAGACTATCTTGAAGAACTTACAAAAACTGTTTGCAATTGTATCAGGGTTAATATTTCTCTCTTATCATTTGGAGTTTTTATCCTTTGCTTTGGAAAAAAAGGAGAAAGAAGTTGTACCTTTACACGTGGTTTCCTTTGCTTCCTTGTGAATTTTTAGATTGAAATCTGTAGGTTTGCAGATGTTGTTATCTCTTTCTTATTGCAAAGACACCACTGTAATGATGCAAGTGATGTGTGTATTTCTGAAATACCTTTTTGAGATTTTCCTTAGCCATGCAGTCTTTGTCGAGATTGAGTTTAAATTGAGTTCCATGATAAGAAGGCTGAAGAGAGGGAGTTCTAAAAACTGTAATTTACTCTTTTACCTTAGAATAACATAAATGAGATGCTGCAAGTTCGATAGCAAAAGGTAGTTCAACTGAAATGAAATGGACAGTTATTTTGCAGCCCCCAAAGTCCTCCTGCCCCCACATTGTGCTGCTTGGGGAATGAAACATAAGCTATCATTATCAGTACTTCTCAAAAACCAGAGGAGGCTGTTAATGCTCGTATATTGGACTTCAGGATACCATCCTTTGTTCCTTAGCTTAAGTAAGGCATGCCCTGGATGAGAAACTTAATGTAACTTTTTTCTTTTGTTTTTCCTCCCACAGGTTGATCTCTATGTTTGCTTATTTTGTGGTAGAGGAAATAATGAGGATAAACTGCTACTGTGTGATGGGTGTGATGACAGCTATCACACTTTCTGCTTGATTCCTCCTCTTCCGGATGTGCCCAAGGGTGACTGGAGGTGTCCAAAGTGTGTTGCTGAGGTACAGTTCAAGAACTACTGAACCTTTGTATTTGTACCTGGAAGAACCAGAAGAGGAGCAGTTCAGCAATCCATCCGTGTAGAATGCATAGCTTGTTTTGAATTATTGTCAAGATGAGCATTGAATTTTGGTTGATGAGCCATAACGTAGAGAAAAATTTCTTCTAGAGCTTGGGACGTAACCTTTGTTTTTTTTATGGCCATGTGACAGCTAAAAATTTGACCTTGGTATGTTAAGAGCTGAAACTCAATTTGATAATCTGGTAGTGGGAAATTAGGAGTGAGAATAAGAGTTCTCTTCCAAATAATGACACATTTTGTAAACTAAGAAGTAAATAAAGAATGAAATTTAGGCATAACAGGGGGCTTTTTTTTATTGAAAGGACATTATAGCGTTGTTCAGAATGACCTGTAGCAGAAAGTGAAAGAATTAACTTAAATTTTTGTTGGAGCTATTTTAGATTTGGTTTAGTCTAAAAAAGGAACTGCTCAGGCTCTGAAAGTGGAAGCTAGATGAATTTCGTTACCCAAAAAAGAAGTGCTACCCATTTTCAAGAGATGATTGATCAACAGCAAAAACAATTTGATTGGCTTGGTATTTGTCTTAAGGAAACAAATTTTAAAAGCTCAGGTTGGTAAATGTATGATTTGGAGGAAGAAACTTACTGTTTGTAACTCTGTAATTATGAGACTGGCTTTCCCTCTCCAGGCTGTGTTGTTTCCAAAAGGAGCAGTTGTGCACACATTTATCTATCTGCTCATTTCCCCCGTGCCCTTCCACAGTGTTTGCTCCTGCTGGTTCCTTAATTGTGGTGTTTGGAGAGTCGAGCAGCCACAGGAGCTGGATCAGCTCACTGCTCTGACCTTTCACTGAGATGAGATTGTCAGATGATGTCAGGCAAATGCTGCTTAAGGAGAGGTGGAAGTTCATAGCTACAGGCAAGGGAAGAGATGAAACTTTCCCTTTGGGCTGCTGCTCAGCGGATTAACCTACTTTACTTTCTCTTAAGGAAGAGCAGTAAAAAAGTACTGGCAGCTGCAGCAGTCTAATACAGAGTTAATTTAGAGACTGTAGTAGTAAATAGTGGCTGCAACCGTTCAAGAATGTGGAAATTCAAGAAATTTCATTTTTGCTAGTAAAACAGGGACAAATTGTTATCAAAGAAAAAAATGCAGGCAGGGACAAACCAAAAGATAAGGTGCCAAGTAATTTTTTACTAGCAAGTGTTACAGAATATGCTTGAAAAATTTTGGAAATGCATTGAAAGTAAGAGAAGGAGAAAACATATGGCTATAATATGTACTGGAGAGTAAAGAAGTAACAGCAGAAATATGTTTCAAGTATTTGCTAGCACTTTTTGCCTCAGCTTTTACTTTAGATGTTAATTGTGCACAGATGCTTGATGTAATTTTACAGCAGGGTACTGGAACAGAAGCTGGGAAGAATAGGATAAGGGCTCTTTATATGTATTTAGGTCAACATTGTTTGAGAGTGTTCACAGATGTTGTAGGTTGTCTGTTACAGGCTCCATTTAAGAGCCACTTTGATACATGTTGGGAATAGTCTAAGGATAGTTCCTCTTGGAAAAGAGAACCTACTGATGAATTCCTTTCCAGTTCTGTTTCTTTGACTGAATAGCTGACTATCATATAGTTTTACATCATCTTGGTGTCTTGTGTATATAAACATGGTGTCAGTTCCAAATAGCTGAGAAGAACACATTTGAAATGAGTGGGGAGAGGAGCTGCGTTGTTCACCAGTATGTTTTTGCTCTTTCAGGATGAATGAGGATAGAACAGTGAAATACTTGGAGATTTTCTGTCAGATGGGCCATGTCTGCTGTTGGCTGTATTGACCTGTTTTAATTTCCTTTTTCCTCTTCCCTGTGTTTTCACAGTGTCAGTCTGTTGATTTGCTGACTTGATAAGACTGAAACACTCAGGGGGGTTGTTGCTGTGCAGTTATTCTGCAGCTGCTTGAACCCAGTGTGTCCACAGAAATGTCCTGTGGCTGCTTAAGCATCTTGTGCACGGTCTTGCTCTGTGGCTCGCAACAGTAGCTGCTGAAATGTAGCTTTGGACAGGAAAGCAGAAGTGTGGAGCACTGGGGTTGCAGTGTTAGATTAGCTTCTGTGCCATTAATTCTGATCTGTTTCCGTTGTGGTACGACTGCCTAGGCTCAAAAAGTCTAAAAGCTGGTAGCTTATTGTGCTGGGGTAAAGACTCAGACGGACACTGGGGCTTCTTGCTAAAAATGTAAGTGTGTCAGAGTCTGCTGCAGGGAACAATATTTCTATGTTCTATCTCGTAGGAATGCAACAAACCCCGAGAGGCCTTTGGATTTGAGCAAGCTGTCAGGGAATATACTCTCCAGAGCTTTGGTGAAATGGCTGATAACTTCAAGTCTGATTATTTCAACATGCCGGTCCATGTGAGTTTCAGCTTTTGTTGGGATTCCTTGTAAGGGAAAAAGACAAGATGGTTTGAGCTGGATCCTGGATTTTTGCTAAGACATCTTAGCCTTGTTTAGAGGCACCATAAGCTTCAGACACAAAAACAAATTAACTTGCTGGCATCTGGTCTCATTTTAACTTCATTTCACCCTTTTCTCCCAATGGACAGCTTTATTGCTTGTCAGTTTACTGTATTGGGCATACTCTAGTTAAAGTTCTTGCCCTTTTTGATAAACTCAACTAGGTGTCTCACTCTTGTTGGGCGTAGGAGCCCTTCTCCTGCCCTTCCTATGCCTTTTGTCTTGGCTTAGTTTGTCCAGAGAATAAATCCTTGTTTTCCTTCCTCTTGCAGTATTTTCTTGTAGACAAGTCAATAGACTGAACCTGTGTGACAATCAGTGGTTTTGGGGTATTTTTTTTTTTTTTTTTGTTCTGCATCACAGCAGCATTTTTCAAAGTAGCATTTCTACTTTGGCACAGTTCCACTGTGCTGTGGACTGCATGCAGCACCAAGGTCTTCCTCCTCTCATGGTTCTTTGGTAATTTATGGACAACATTGCTAAAGCCTCTACCTTTTAAGGACTCCAATTCATGAGACAAATTTGGGACATGGAACAAAGCTTATTTTAAGATTAAGCTTCATAAATAAATACTTATAAGTAAGAGGAATGATGAGTTATATGAAGATCAAACTCCTGAACAAGATTTTATATCTGATTTTCCTTACTGATTAGAAATCCTGGTCATTATCCTTTGAAGTAGCTAGAATTTGCATGCTGCTATGTTCTCTGATTTCTGTTGACTGTCTCCTCCCTGTGTTTTGCTATACTTCTGGTGATTCCATGTCTTTGGTCCCTCATAATGTGGTATCCTACTTCTGAAACATTCCAGCTACTATGGAGGAATACTGACCAAACTATGACTTAGAAGAGATGGAGGGGAGAGGGGGAGGGATCTTGGTGTATGACAATTTGTGGGGAGTTCATACTGATTTATTGCTTTAATGATAATTTTTGTCATCTGCACATACCATAGCCTCTCTTCTGCTTTCAGATGGTTCCCACTGAGCTGGTAGAAAAAGAATTCTGGCGATTAGTGAGCAGCATAGAAGAAGATGTTATTGTGGAATATGGGGCTGATATCTCATCCAAGGACTTTGGGAGTGGCTTCCCAGTGAAGGATGGCCGACGGAAGCTGATGCCAGAGGAGGAGGTGAGGAGCAGGATATGCAGACTGACCCCATTCTTTGCTCCGCATAAGATGTCACTTTATGAATTTAGGTCAGAAATCAGTGTGGACTTTTTCAGGAAGAAATTGTTGCAGGCTTTTGCACGTACTTAACATTCCTTTTGAGCAGGGCATTAATCTGATACTTGAGGTTCTTTCAGAGATTTGGTTGCTTATAACCAAAGTCTGTTTCATGATATAAGTCATACCTGTTTTCTGTCACTTCATCTGAGCAGGCAGATATGTGCAAGTTGTTGAAAGTTTGAGTTTGAGGAGACTCTTTATTAATTTTCTTGTTCCAAACATTTACATTGTAGAGTTAGCTACAGAGACATGATTCTGTGCTCCTTAAGAGATTCTTAATGGGTGAAACAAACCAATTTGGTTTAGCTTGTTTCTGTGTGCATATTATAAGAATGTAGATACAGCATTCAATGATAAAAAATTCTATAAAGATCATCTGGAGAATACATTACCTATTTTCCCTCAGACCTTACTGTAGCAAAGCAATTTCTTTGCTGCTTGCATGCTTAAATTCAGACATAGTAAAGGTGTGGTTTCCTGATTACCCTGCCCCAAATCAATTTATACTGCTCCCTGGGAGAGGTAATCCTGCTCACTATTGTCTTCTACCTATTCCTGCACCTTCCTGTGTGTACCTTTGTTGACTATGATTGTGGAGCTGCTTAGTGAGTCAGCACTGATTGTTTCTCTTTGAAGGTAGTCACTTCAAAATATCATAACAAGATCACTTAAGTCTTCTAACTCACTGCAATGTCTTTGTAGTGTCAGAGCAAGGGAAACAGCAAAGGAAAATGTCTGGCTGAGCTGAGAGCCTGACCAGTCCTTTTAGCAGCTAAGGGGTATAGCTAAAACTCCAATCAACCTGTGCTTACAGCTTTTGTATAAGTGGAAAGTAGGTTAATGCTAGAGCACAGTAGTAGGTTTTTAAGGCTGTCTGGATTATAATTTTTTGAATGAATTGTATATATTGGAAAGTAAAGCTGAGTGCTTAACAGGTGATGCTGCCCTCTCAATAATGAGTGTGTAGGAATTTCTCCCCTTCAAGCAATTTCCTGAAGTCTTCCATACTCAAAAGATAAAGTAGATCAACATAAATGCAGCATGGTAAAATGGATGTTTAAAAAGCTGAAATAATAACATGAGATTCACTGTGTTGTTTGAATTTAAAGTTGTCCTATATTACTGAAGACTTGTATATTTAGTTGTTCTGCTGATGTTGCTGGTATTTTGTTCTACCAGAAGAGCATGAATCCTGCATTCTTGGGATGGGGAAGAAACCAAAACCTAAGTGTATAGGCCTCGATCCAAAGAAGATGGCCTGTGTTGAAATACTAGGAATGGTATTAAAATCTTAGTGCTATTATTTGTTGACTCTGCTATTTAAGGAATTATTTCTGATTTGATGTTCCATTATCTACTGTGCAAATGGATTGGCTGATGTTTTCATTTGTACTTCCATTTCCGGAATTGGTGTCCTTATGTTCTTTTGATTTGTCCGAATTTTCTCCTTTTGGCAGGATTATGCTCTGTCTGGTTGGAACCTGAATAACATGCCCATTCTGGAGCAGTCAGTCCTTGCTCACATCAACGCAGACATCTCTGGCATGAAGGTGCCCTGGCTGTACGTAGGCATGTGCTTCTCCTCCTTTTGCTGGCATATTGAAGACCACTGGAGCTATTCCATCAACTACCTGCATTGGTATGGTCTGTCCTTTGTTTTGCATTTACTTACACTGCCCTATTTGCTTTAGGAAGTTTTTACTTCTAAGGACCTCTGCACACCTGAGGATATTTGCATGTGAAAGGCTAAATGTGCAGAGTGTTAGTTGTGGCCGATTGAACATGAATACAGATGCTTTTTAAAGCATTGTTGTGTGTTCAAGGCCAAGCTTTTAATTAAGGCAAACTCCAAACAAGCATATTAGCTCTTTGCATTGACTGATGAAATACTCTTTTGTGGCCAGCATTCCAGTGTCACCATCAAATTGTGCTTTACAGGATCCTGCATTTTAAAAAAACTTCTTTTGTTTAGAACTGAGTTGAGTCCATTGGTTCCATGCTTTATGATTTGAAGTTGGGATGTCTGTGTGCTAGAAGTGGAGTCTGTGGTCTCATGGCTTCTAGAGGCATCAAAGCTGATCCACGTACACACAGAAGTACTCCTTGTAAAGAGAAATTTGGAACTAACTCTGCCTTTTGGAGCAGTCCTGGAAGTGTTTTGATGTTTAGCTTTTGTGTCTGAATAGAAGACTCATGGCAGATTAATTACAGGCATTGCACATCTTCCCAGTTCATCAGTGAGTGGAGTAGGGGCAAAGACAGGGAGGGGGAGCTGTGGGAAACTTCAACAAGTTTGCTGGACATCTGAGAGAGATGAGCTGGTAGCCTTCAAACCAGAACTGCACATCTTTGAAGAAATAGGTTTGCCAGCAAGGTCTGCTCCACAGGCTCGGGAAGGAACTGCATTAATTTTGTCATTTTGTTTGCAGTTGGTCGGTGTGTGCCGCGTCCTGCCAGCAGGGGGCAGTGCAGCCCGCCGAACCGCCGGGAGTGCTGCTCCCGGCTCTGCCTCTGGAATAAATAATAATAATTGTAATAGTAATAATAATAAAATCCCTAGGGTTGTGCCTCCCGTCAGGTGTTTCACCAGACTCCTGCTTGTACTGAGTAAAATAGATTTTCAAAATACATCTCAGCACTCTAGGTGTTAGGTTGTGACAGCTCGTTTTGGTTAAGAAAGGACTGGAGTAGTGCTTGCATAATTATTTGTTTAGTTTTGGTCCTGTTGATCTTTTTAAGTAATCCGTGCTATTGGGTGTTTTTCATCTTAATAGGCCACAGATTTTTAGTAATTGGTTATGAATATTAGAGAGATTGCATGTGTTTTACTACACTGTTAGTTTTAGGAATATGACTACTCCAAGCCTAACTGAATAGAGGAGTACCATGATCTTTCTTAGACTGTAGCTTTGACAGCCAAGGTTTTGTTTAATAAACCTAATTCCTTCCTTCTGAAGGAAAATAATTGCCCATTTTACCCATTTGCAGCATGCTAAGTGACAATTATCTTCCCTGTTAGGCTTGTCAAGGCAAATTTGCTGGCAGGTATGTTGAGAATTGTGTTGGAGTGTAACTGATTTTTCAGATTAGAGAAGATGCTTGTTGATTAAAGATGTAAAGTGTCTCATGAGGACGGTGCTGCTGGTTGTGATTTACAGGTGGGTGGCACCATCAGTTCCCTCTCACTTGTGTTGGTTCCTGTGCTTGTGTTTTGGTAGGGGAGAGCCAAAGACATGGTATGGTGTGCCCTCTCATGCAGCAGAGCAGCTGGAAGATGTGATGAAGGAATTGGCTCCGGAGCTGTTTGAATCCCAGCCTGATCTCCTGCATCAGCTGGTCACTATTATGAACCCCAATGTGCTGATGGAACATGGTGTACCAGTGAGTAGCACACAAGCATTTTTTACATAAGTACTTCTATGTGTTGTCCTTTTTCATTCTCTGCCAGATTTCTATAACAATGGTTTGGCTTAACTCTGAAGAATTTTTATGGTAGGCATTTGCATATTCATTACTTACAGGGTGCTTTTTAAAGCTGTTTTCGAGACTCTTTCCTAGACCAACCAGGAAATTTCAAGTATCTAGTAACAGATGTGAGTGTGCCAAGCTTCCTACATAAAATACCTTCCAGAACAAGCATATACTGTGTATTACACTTAATTTTTAATTTAAAAAATCCCTTTGCTTGTGTAATAGCATGTTTGTCTGAAAATGTCTTTTAAAGCTTTTGACAGTAAAATACTTGTCTTAGGTTCATTGGAAATCTCAGCATTACAAAATGCTTTTCTGACCAAACAATTGACTGCAGACCTCTAAGCAGCAGTCACTATCATTTGCTTTTGTCTTAGGATAAATTGCTTCCCTGTCAAATACCCCAATAAAGCAAACTGTAAAATTTTTTCCAGAAGCTTTTTTTGCGCTTTTTGTTACTAAGGATTAAATAATGATAGAGAAACATCACTTTTGGGATTCATCAAGAGAATTTTCAACTGTTGACTTATATTTTGAAAAAGGCTGTTAACTCAGTATTCATGTTAACAGAGCAGAAACAATCCTTAGCACTGTTGGGATAGCTGTGTTGCCTGTGGTAGTCTATGGGTACAGAAAGTGCTGTTCAAACATCTTGTACTTTTTTGTCTTAAACTTTTGCATGTTACATATTTTTTCTTTTCTTTATTCTCCTTTTTTAGGTTTTTAGGACCAATCAGTGTGCTGGCGAGTTTGTTGTGACCTTTCCTCGTGCCTATCACTCTGGATTTAACCAGGGATATAATTTTGCTGAAGCAGTGAACTTCTGTACTGCTGACTGGGTCTGTTCTTTTGTGTATATTTGCTATGTGACCTCTGCAAGTGATGTGTTAGTAAAAATAGTTAAGTTATATAGTGTATTTTATGTTTTTAGTTCTTGTGACAGTTAGAAACTGAGGGGAAATTTCCATTTTACAAAGTTGTTTTGGTGAGCACGTAATTTTAGGCAACTTCAAGCTGAAACTTTGGGCACGTGTTCTTCCTTTTAAATTGGTTAACCAAAAACTGGCGTCTGATGGTACCTTTAGCTAGTATTTCTGTGATGCCACTTTCTGGATTTGATCTATGTCCATGTCCTGTCTGGAAGTACAGTTGTCATTTGAATGTTGGAGATAGCTCATAATAGTCTTTGCTCCTCCTTTGTGCCAGCTCATTGTGCCTTTTAATCATATTAGTGCTGTTGTAATAGCTGTGCCATATCAATGTAGAACTCATGTGGATTCTTCAGGAAATTGTCAAAGGAGTGTTCTGGTACTATCCAGGGTTTACAGTTGGAAGTTATGCTCTCATCTCTAGTTTATCTATGTCTAGCTTCGTTTTTTAAACTGTAGATGGAAATTTTAGCCCTTTTTCAGAGACTTGTGTTCATTCATCACAAAAATTGTCTGCTGGACTGGCAGTGTGTCAGGGCTCTTTTTTCCCTCTAGCACTCGTAATATACCTGTAGCCTCTGTGAAAAACTGCTTAACTTGTACCAACCACATGAAATTTCCTTTGTTTATGTAAAATGTACCTGAAGATGTATGGCAAATTTATTTAGCATGTTTTTGCTTTAAAAGGCACGACATGAGTGTCCCTGATGCCAGTTTTGGTTAACTCTAGGAATCTTACATTAAATGTCTGTGTCCAAGCATAGTAATATCCAGAGGGGAATGGATTCACGTTAGCATAGACCTGATGACCTCTGTTTGGTCTGCTTTCTTGCCACTGGAAGTAAAAAAGTTTAGGACAACTCTTAAACTATTGTCTCTAAGTTAAGTGCATAAGGTTGTGGAAGATGCCCTTGCCCAGCATTGATACACTCTTTATCCTCATCTGTGACATGATTTAAGGTTGTTACAATTTTTTCTGCCCTATCAAATTCAACTCTTAGTGTCAGGCTTCTCCTGGTTTTTGTCAAAGGAAGGAAAATGGGAGCTAAGAGATGATTTTTTTTTTTTTTTTTTTCCCCCTCTTCCCCTGGTTTTCTGTAGCTCCCCATTGGACGTCAGTGTGTGAGTCATTACCGAAGGCTGGGGCGTCACTGTGTTTTCTCCCACGAGGAGCTGATCTTTAAGATGGCTGCAGATCCAGAGTGCTTGGATGTCGGGCTGGCTGCCATGGTCTGCAAGGAGATGACTCTGCTGATAGAGGAAGAGACACGGCTGAGGGAGGCTGTTGTACAGATGGTGAGTAATGAGACAACCCTTTCCTTGCAAAACAACTTTTGATTCCCTCTCCCCCCTGCTTGCATTAGAATTTTTGAGCAAGTGGCTAATTCTTTTTGTCAGGGAGTGTTGATGTCTGAGGAAGAGGTGTTTGAGCTGGTTCCAGATGATGAACGTCAGTGCACAGCTTGCAGAACCACGTGCTTCCTGTCAGCTCTTACGTGCTCCTGTAATCCCGAGCGCCTCGTGTGCCTGTACCATCCCTCTGATTTATGTCCCTGTCCCATGCAGAAGAAATGTCTAAGGTACATACACAGGATTTTGTTTCCCGTTTTTCTTCCATATCTAATAGTTTGTTGTAGCCCAAATACATTTGGTCACACTTTTTACCTCCTTTAAGGAGTGTTTTTATGCTCTTTGTTTCTTGGTTCCTAGGCAAACAATTATTGTACATGTTCCGTTTTTCTGGGCTTGCTGTAGGTGGAAAAACTCATTATTGTCAATATTCTGACTTCCACATGGACAGTAATCGTTCTGTCTTTTTTTCCATACCTTCAGGTACCGCTATCCACTAGAAGACCTTCCTTCTTTGTTGTACGGAGTGAAAGTTAGAGCACAGTCATATGACACTTGGGTCAGTAGAGTTACAGAGGCTCTGTCTGCCAATCTCAACCACAAGAAAGGTCAGATTTCTGTCATTCCTAACAGGACGTCCTGAAACTCCTACATATATTCTGTGCTCTCATTTAATGAGTGAAATACTGTATTTTATGTATTGGGGAAAAAAAAAGTGACCTAATGCAAGAGTGTAATGCAGATCAGCAGTTCAAATTGAACTACCCTGGTGGAACCTTGATTGAAGGCTTGGAGCAAGCTAAAGTCTTTTTTTCTTTCTTAATAGAAATTATTTATGTGCTCTTATTACAGATGTGATTGAGCTGAGAGTTATGTTGGAGGATGCTGAAGACAGGAAATACCCAGAAAACGATCTTTTCCGCAGGCTCCGAGATGCTGTGAAAGAAGCAGAGACCTGTGCTTCAGTAGCACAGCTGCTTTTGAGCAAAAAGCAAAAACACAGGTAGGACAGGCAGTTTTTCAGTACAGTCTTTTCACAATCATAAGCCACACTTTTTTTTTTAAGTGGGGATCCATATGTAACAAAGTAACAAATTAGTAACAGAATTGCACCAGCGCAGGGTTTAGTGTCAGGTGCTCAAGTTGCAACAGTTTTCATAGACCAGCAAAGCCTTTAAAGGCAGCCCCAGGCGCCCTCCCGGCCGGCTCTCACTTCCGGGTTGGCATTTCACTGGGATTTGTCCATAGATAAGCCGCACCTGAGTATAAGCCGCACTACTGGGGTAGGCTGGATTCTTCAGTGAAAAAGGTGTGGCTTATAATCGTGAAATTACTGTACTTTTCATCTACCTCTGTTACTTGGCTGGACAGAACATAATGCATATACCGTAATTGCTTGAATTTGAACACTAAAATCTTAGTTGCACCAGAGATCCAAGTCTTTAAATCTTTTCTAACTGAAAGCTGTTACACAATAAAGAAGCATTTTTTCTGTATTTGGAAAGAAGGCTCTCCTGATTGTAGAACCCCACTGCCACAGAAATATTACTTATTACTCTGATGTAGGTGAGGGAAAGGATTTGCAGGTACATTTGAGGGCTGTTGTATGCAAACTAAAAATATTCTGCAAAATTGAGGTTTGAGTAAGATCTTGAAACTTTTTTGAACTGTGCTAGGCAATTTAATTATAAAGGTCATGTTCAGCTGCTTCTGTAACATTTATGTTCATATTTAACACCTAGAGAAGGATCACCTTTACAGAAAGGATAAGGTTATTAAAAAAGCAAATTAAAAACAAATGCTCAAACAGAGCAATTTGGTGAGGGTAAATGCAGCAATAACCTCCTAGTTGAATGTAGCAGAATAAAATCTATGCCTTACCCATCTCATTATGAATAAGCTCCAAAAATGGATCATGCATAGCTATGAAGTTCTGTCCAATATTCTATTTCTAGATCTTTACCTTCTCCTGGAAGTTGCAAGTTTCCACAGGCAGGGATAGTTGTACCTTTTTGTACAGCATCTCATGCTGTGGACTCTTTGGCTGGACTAGGGCCAAAATGCCAGTGTGACATTGCTGAGTGTCCCTGCCCTCGTCTGTGTCCCATGGAGCCCTCTACCCCATATGCCCTCACTTACAGGGATTTTGAGGACACAGCCGGTCTGCTGCAGCATCTGCTCCTCACTGTCTGTTGGAGCAAGTCAAAGCCTGCAGGCTTCTTTTTTCCCCTCTGAGGTTTAGCTGGTATGTGATTGTATTTGGTCATTAATCTAAATTTTCCATTTACAATTTTATTTAGGTCCATAGCGTAAGATGATAGAACTTTTTTCCTTTACTGTTTCTGTAGTATGAAAATGTAGATTGTTTAGCAGGGAGCAGCTCTTGAGCATTGCAATCTGTTGTATTTGGGGAGTTGTGCCTGCCAGTGATCTGTGCACCAAGTATTTAATTTGTGCAGTGTGTCACTTTGACATCGTTTACTCTATTCAGTGGTCTTGTTACACTTGCTTTGAGTGATATTTAATGGAAATGTCTTTGCAGAGACTGTCCCACTGAATATCAGTCCTCTGTAGCAAGGTCAGTTTTCGGCAGTTTTTCAGCTACAAGAGATAAAGCACTAGAAAATGAGACTTGTGTTCAGAGCTTGTTGTTGTTATGTGTCTCAGCCTTCTTGTTAGTGCCTGGCATGGCAGTCAACTTCCTGAGCTTCCTAAAGCAGACTTTTTGGGGCTATATTCTTCTATTTGTAACAAACTCACCTTGATAATTGTACTGCTAAAAGGCAGGGTAAATGATTCTGAAGAAGTTTAGAGGAATTGTATTAAATTTTGTTTTCAGCATTTTGGAATTCATGTTCAGTTTGAAGTACGTTTTCCTGTTTGAGTTTGTGCGTGATGAAATGTATTTGGTAACTTCTCAGTAATCTTGATAGATAATTTCTGTCACTTTGAATAAATCCAAGAATCATCATCTGATCTCTCACCTAATATTTAATTATGCCTGTTTGTACAGCAGAGTGAGCCAAGACAGTGGAAGGACAAGGACCAAGCTGACTATGGAGGAGCTTAAAGCATTTGTGCAGCAACTGTTCAGCTTGCCATGTGTTATCAGCCAGGCCCGACAAGTAAAGGTGAGATTGCATCTGCTTCTCTTATAATGTTGTGCCTTTTACTTTGTTCTGGTTTTGTGGTACTGTGTTTTTTAAACAAGATAATTTTGCCTGGTTTAGAGGATCAAAAGCTTCTGATATAAAAGACGTGCATTTTTTTCAAGGTACCTGGTGCAACAGGCATTGTCAAATGTGATGGTGCAGCTCAACAAAGATAAAAGAACCTCTTCCCCTGTCACTGTCCAGGCAGCCCAGTTCTAAATCTCTGAAGCACTTAGTCTTATCCCATCATCATTAATGCTCTCTGTAGAGGTGAAGTTTCTGGCTATATCCTACCCTTTATATATTTTTATGGAAACCTCTGAGGGTTGCACTGGGTGTGCTTTTTCAGTGCAGCAGCCAAGCAGTTGTCAGTTATTCCATTTATGCATCTCATCCTCACTTTCCAGGCTACAGCCTTCTTCATCTGTATGCATAGCCTACATTTATTGCCTTTCATATATGTCTTTGCACCTGTCTGTGATTGGATATAGACTAATAAGTAATCCAGATCATACTGATTCCCTTGGCTGCTATTACCCTTTATCATTCTCGTGCTCTGCATCATAGCAAGTGTTTTCAGCAGCAGCCTTAATTTGTTTCTGTGTCACTGGTGATGAAATACTGAACAGTATTTCACCTACTAACCAACTTGTAGAAAACTCCTTAAGAAACATCCTTAATAAAGGTTATTTGCCTAGAGAAATGCTTCCTGAGGTGTATGTTAATCACTTATTAACCTGCATGCTCTGCTTGTATAGTTTTACAGGTGTTGTATGGTATTAAAGGGCCGAAAATCCTGAGCACTACTATAGGTGCAACTGCTGCTACATAGCCAAACATGGAATTTAAAAATAAGTTAGTTTTTTTTAAAGGCCTCTTTTCCATAAGTGTCTGGGTGTTTATGTCCTTCATTCATGAATTTTATATAAGCTTTTCTATGATAGTTCAGTGTTGATAGGAGACACTTTATATTGGATTTTCTTGTTATTTACATAATATTGGCTTTTTTTCCTGTGAGAACAGTTTCCTTCAGAAAACCATAGGGCTGTACCGTGCAGATTTACCAGGCTTGTTGATGCTGATCTTTGTCCTTCAAAGGTGTTCTTTAATCAGTTTCAGCATCTAATAAAGTGAAAAGTGCTTTCTTGTGCTCCTATGATAGGATAGTTTTACTTTACTCCTTTCCACATACAACCTAAAAATACTTACTAATATTTATTAATGAAATGTTATCATAATCTATGAGGTAGACATGGAAGATTGTTCTCCAAAGGGCTTTTTTGTTTTTAATGTATTTAAAATGTGCTTCTAATTAAAACATAATTCATTGATGAGAGGGCTACAGGCATACAGTTAACTCTGAGCAGTTGTAGTTTGTATTTTTGTCTAATACCTTCTCCCAACTCAACAGTCTTCCCCCACCCCTCAGCATTAGCAATCTGGTTCTTGTTCAAGTACTCTGCCTATGCATGTGCATGTTCTTGAAGCCTCAGCATAATCACTAGTCAATAAATAAATATCATTTTACTGATTACAAACTGAAGTCTTTTAGTTTCTGAATGAAGTCAGATAATGATAATTTATGCCTAAATATTCACCAGCTTTTAGCATGGCATTTGAATGCAATTATCCATCATAATGAATAGCAAAATAATTGTCACATTGGATGATGAGTATTTTCTAACACAAAAGGCATTGTAATTATTAAACTGTAATAGTTTACTGTTGCCACTATGAAGCATTCAGAGCATGTTCCCTAAACCAAAATCTTTATAATGTGGATCTTGTTCTTTCTTATAAATGCTTTCTGATTTCCAGACAGTCATGGAAACCAGCATCAGCCAAAAAGGGCAGTAAGCTAAGGGTTAGAAAATGCAGGGTTTGCTCCTCATTATGCCATCAGCTTGGCTGTCAGAAATGCCTTTTTGTAAGAGACTTGAGGGTGAATCAATTGGGTGTGCTGGTTGAATGTCCTTGAATGCATCTCCTGCAGAGATTCTTTCCTGTCTGCTTGCTGGCTTTGATTTTCTTTTTTTTCATGCCAAAGCATGAGGATGAGGACAACAGCAGCAGTGCAGTTGGATTTCCATAAAATTATCTCCTTTAATTAGAGGGTTTTGCATTTTCATTTCTTTCTTTAGTGCAATAAAGCCCTGATGCTTATACATGGTGTTCTGCTTTAGGGAATATTACTTTCAAACTTTACCATTGTTATTTTTCATGACCTGTGGTATTTATGTTTTCATACATCTGTAATTGTTGTTAATTCTCCTCAGCATGTTTTTTTCTGCTTTGTGTTGCTGTCATTACTGTAATGCCCCTGAGACTATTGAAATGATGACCTGTTTGCAGAAGTCCCTCTTCTTCCCACCATTTGAAAACTAATGTTGACTGGGTAGCACTGAATATTCTCTTTTGTTGGGAGTTGTTGTCATTTGCAGTTGTACTATTTTAGGTGCACAGTTTGATGCAAGTATAATATGCCTGGGGTAAGAAACATTAGGCCATCAAATAATTTTAGATGGTCTGTTACTTAATTTATGTCAGACTTGATGGCTTCTGACAGCTAGCTGGCATGTTTTGTGCAGAAGCTCAGACTGATGTGGTGATCACATACAAATTCACAGCTGACTGATGCCTCAGTTGGGTTTTCTTTTGGATTCTGTGGGTGTTTTTTCCTAATTGATTGTGCTGTATGTTCCTTCAGAATCTTCTCGATGATGTGGAAGAATTTCACGAGCGTGCTCAAGAAGCTATGATTGATGAGGTCCCAGACTCTTCCAAACTGCAGGAGTTGATAGACATGGGCTCTGGCCTTTATGTTGAACTTCCTGAGCTACCAAGGTTGAAGCAAGAACTGCAGCAGGCACGGTGGCTGGATGAGGTGAGATCCACCCTCTTGGATCCTCAGAGGGTCACCCTGGATGTGATGAAGAAGCTGATTGACTCTGGTGTAGGCTTGGCACCACATCATGCTGTAGAAAAAGCCATGGCTGAGCTTCAGGAGCTGCTCACAGTCTCAGAGAGGTGGGAGGAGAAGGCCAAGGTCTGCCTGCAGGCCAGGTGAGTGTTCCTTTCCAAACCGTTCTTAGAGGCCACACACTTTCGTGTTTCTCATCCTCTTCTGGGAAGTGTGGTGAAAAACTGGGCAGCTTGAAGCTGTAGTAGTTGCCTGTCTTATTTTGTTGGGGGATTTTTTTCTTTTTTTTTGTTTGCTTTCTAGCAGTGAGCTTACTCGAGAGTTGGATTTGAGATTGATGAATTGCAGAAGTGTTGATTCCCTATCATGTTGCACAGTGGCAGGAGGCTGAAGCTGTAGGTGTTGCTGCTGTCTCTTCTATTCATCCCCCTCAACAAAGAGCCCTGACTTTGCTCCCAACATGAGACAGCTTTCTTGGTTAGGGAGTTGTTACGCTGTGCCCTTTTGAGCTTGATTATGTCAAAGCCATCAGCCTTCTCACCACCTGCTCTTTGGTAGCCAGTAGCACCAAGCGTAGAGCCATGGTATCCTGCACTGCATTGTAGTGATGAAGTTTCATCACCAGCCTGTTAAATTTATGGCTTTAGATGACTGGCATTTTGAGAGAAGGCTGGAACTGGGTTTTTCTTACTCTAGACCACGGCAAAATATGATGGCTCTGGAGGGCATCGTGAATGAAGCCAAGAACATCCCTGCTTACCTGCCCAATGTGCTGGCACTGAAAGAAGCCCTGCAGCGGGCTAGAGACTGGACAGCCAAAGTGGAGGCCATTCAGGTATGGGTTGCAGCAGGGACTGGAATCTTCTCCTTGCACTTCTTTTATTTAGGTGTATCCTTTGTTCCTAGCACCTCTCCTCACATAGGTGGCCTGAAGAGAAGCCTTGCTAAGGCTCTTAAATGTGCTTATTGGAGCTTGTGTGCTTGATTTCCTTCTTGTGCATTTGTTTCCCCACTGGCTGTCCAATTTCTATTTCCCTTTCTTTTGTGCATTTCAGAGTGGATGTAAAAGCTAGCAAATTAATGATGATACTGTACTTGTTTTTGAAGCTATTCAGCATGCTGTCACTGAAAATATTTAGCTGCAGCAGAGGATGGTCTCATGTTTTCAGTTTTGGATCTGGCTGTGGACATCTTTATTGTTAGTTTTCTCCCTATAATGTTGTAAGATTTAATGGCACTGGTGGCCAGAATTTTCTGAAAGAGAGTAATAAGTCCAGTAACCTCCCTTCTACTGGTCTACACATAACTTCATCTAGAGTTGGGTGATATTTCTGGGTGCTGATTGTTAAACAAGAGCTGTATGTCTTATACCAGGTACTTTTTGGGAGTTGAAGTGAAAATCACAACTGATTTCACATTAGCCTCTATACCACTCTTGCTGTTAAACAGACAGCATTTAGATAAGTGTCTGGAGATGGAATGTTTCTTACTCAGTAAGCCACCTGGCCATGTCAAAATGACTGTTAAAATAACAGTAAATTGAAACACTGCCCTCCTTTCCTTTCCTATGGAACTCTGTTTTAGGAAGCGACTAAATAGCATATGGCTTGCAATTAGGCTGGCACCTAATTTAATGATGGAATTGTTGGCTTAGAAAAATTTCTTTCACCCAGAATGGGAGCAATTATGCATACCTGGAGCAGCTGGAGAGCTTGTCTGCCAAAGGCCGCCCCATCCCGGTGCGCCTGGATGCCCTGCCCCAGCTGGAGTCCCAGGTGGCTGCAGCTCGTGCCTGGAGGGAGCGCACAGGAAGGACCTTCCTCAAGAAGAATTCCAGCTACAGTCTGCTACAGGTGAGCAGCATGTACTTCCATGTCAGAAGAGCACACTTCTGTGTCAGAAATTGGTCCTGATGGACTTGAGTTGTCTGGAGGGAGAAGCTGGTTCAGTTATGCTGGATTTTAATTCCTTTTGTATAGAATATAATTTCAGCTGTTCTCAGGTAAAAAGAATAAAAAATGCAAACAAAAAGCTTAGTCCTGTTCTGTGTATGGACAACCTCATCTCTTACTTTGGAAGGAAAAGGGAAAGTAAAGGATTTTTTTTGTCTTTGAGGAGATGTAGGTTTGAAATGGACACAGACCTGTTTGAGTCCTGTCAGTCCACAGACCTGTCTCAAATCGATGTTTTTACTTGCTGCACTCTTGAAATGCTGGGAAAATAGATCAGATATTTTATAAAAAGTCGAACTGTTAAAAAAATTGGTCAGCTACTGTTTATTTCACTTCAGTGGATGTAGTGACTGTCCTTGTTTTAATAAAAATCAGTCATGTGTTTGAAAATCTATCACATCTACTTGACAGGCTTCCCTTTTCTGAGGAAAGCAGTTCTGGTTCAACTGCATTCTCCGAGGCTGTATTTTTCATTCTCTTGTATTGTTAATTCTCTGCAGTTTGTCTTCATTTTTAGTGATATGTCCAAAACCAGACAGAATTCCCACTCAGACTTTCCCTAGAGTTGTGTGAAGTGCAGTAATTACACCTTGTGTCTCAAAGGGGGTATTGATGTTTAATGTTCTCCAATGGGTTTTTCACTTTGCAACTGCATCACACTCATTTTTGTTGACTTTGTGATACATTCTAGATACAGCTTCTTCTCTATATTCTTCTGTCAAAGTTGTTATTTAATGTGTTCTGGTTTTGCATTTTCATAAATGTAGCAATTTGAGGTATTCTATATTGAATTTAATTTGCTAGATTTTTAATTTAAGTATGCATTCTAACAAGTCGCAATGACTTAAAGCTTTATTCTTGTTCTTAAAAGTGCTTTCCAACCTCTCATGTTGATTATAGCATATTTTTAGGGGTTTTTCAGGCACCAAATTGCTGATGCAAATATAAAATAATTTTTAAGACTTGATAAAGGGCCTTGAAGTGAATGTTGAACTGTGTATGTCTAACTCATGTAGTATTTTTGTTAGCTGTCTCTATCGTAGTGTAATCTGAACAAATTCTGTAATTTAATCAGAAAACACACAGTGGCTTTGTTTGACCAGCCATGTCACTGTTTACATTCCAGTTCCATAACTGAGGTACTTCTCTCCTTATCTGTTCATTTTTTCCTAGCATTAGTGGACAGATATCAAAGGAGTTAGATTGCTGAGCAGTTCTTATTCCTTGGTGACACTGTTGTCATTCCTTGATGGGATGTCCTGGGCATCCTTGGCTCTGACACGATAATTTCCTTGGTGATTCCAGGTGCTGAGCCCACGGACTGATATTGGTGTTTATGGGAGCAGTAAGAACAGGCGGAAAAGGGCCAAGGAGTTGATGGAGAAGGAAAAGGAGAAAGATCTGGACTTGGAATCACTGAGTGAACTGGAGGATGGGCTGGAGGAGGCCAGGGATGCTGCAGCTGTGGTAAGGAGCAATGAAAGGTGATGTCTTCTGCTGTGTGGGTTTAAGTCATCTCTAATTGTAGAAATTCTAGGGAAGAACTGATCAATGAATTTCATTGTAGAAAATAGCTCATAATACAGTGTTTGGCACAAGAATGTAGTTCAACTCAATTGCAGTGAAAATAGAGGGAAGCGCAGTTCAGCGTGTAACTGCTGGTATTTAATACCACTGGGTATGTGTAAGAACTTAAATGCTCTTGGACTACTATCTGTAGCTGCTCATCTAATATTAACATGTATTGAAATGATGTGTGAAGTAATGAGGTGCAACTCTTTCTTAACCAGGACCAGCACATATTTGGTTAGCTCAATTTTGTGGTCAGCCTGTAAATGTGTGGTCATGGACACTGGGCTGGAGGGAATGTTTTATTTGGTTGCTTTTTTTTTTTTGGAGGATATTCATGCTGCTTATCAGAAGAATTGGCTGTCATCTAGCTGCCCTTTGCCTGGGAACAAAAAAAATGTGTGCAGGGTTATTAATATGGCTTATACACAATCTATTTTACTGTAGAATGCTTGAAGTATAATTACCTGAATAGAAACATTAAGGAAGTGCTAGTTGCTTCAGAAGATACGTGATCACTCAGATTCTTCTGAGACAATGCTCAGCTCCATTGTCTCAGTGAACAGATGAATGGAACAGATTTGACCTCTTCTCTGGAGCCAAAAACCTGCTCTTCTGGTGGCCTTATGACAGATTTAATTATGAACTTGAGAAACTTTGTAGATAGTGAGAAGGTTATCTAAAGTTTACATAGCATCTCTATCAGAAGGACTCGGGGGAGTCATGAGCAACTGAGGAGGAGGTGTGTTAAAAAAAAAGTTTTAATTAAATCACATAGTTCCAAAATTTTGGGCTAGTTTTAGATCTCTTGATCTGTTTGGGTCGGCTGTTTCCATTTCCTGTGCTGCCAATAAAATGAAATCTCTCTTAGCTGTGAAGCCCTGACACGTTTCTGTCCTTGCTGGGCAGGTGGCTGTGTTCAAGGAGCGGGAACAGAAGGAGATTGAAGCCATGCATGCTCTCAGGACAGCCAACCTGGCCAAGATGACCATGGTGGACCGAATCGAAGAGGTCAAGTTCTGCATCTGCCGCAAGACCGCCAGCGGGTTCATGCTGCAGTGCGAGCTGTGCAAGGACTGGTTTCACAGTGGCTGTGTCCCCCTGCCCAAAACAAGCTCTCAGAAGAAGGGCTCCAGCTGGCAGGGCAAGGAAGTGAAGTTCCTGTGCCCCCTGTGCATGCGCTCCCGCCGGCCGCGCCTGGAGACCATCCTGTCCCTGCTGGTGTCCCTGCAGAAGCTGCCTGTGCGCCTGCCCGAGGGAGAGGCCCTGCAGTGCTTGACAGAGCGAGCCATGAGCTGGCAGGACCGAGCACGGCAGGCGCTGGCCACCGATGAGCTGTCCTCTGCTTTGGCCAAGCTCTCCGTGCTCAGCCAGAGAATGGTGGAGCAGGCAGCTCGAGAGAAAACAGAGAAAATCATCAGTGCAGAGCTACAGAAGGCAGCAGCTAACCCTGACCTGCAGGTAGGGATGGGAATAGACTGTTCCCTCAGCCTGCCCTACTTTAGTGTGTCAAAAAAGCTTTTTTTTCTTAGAGAAGTGTAGGGGAGAGGGCAGAGCAGTGAAAAGCTGAGGACTACACACAGTAAAACTTCTTACTCAGTTCAGTGCTTTGCAGGTTTTGGCTGGGTTCTGTAGGGTATATTGCTGCTTCTGGAACAGGTTTGTTGCTCTGTGCTCACTGTCAATAGCAGCTGCTGAAGATGCTTGTAAGAAACATCAGGCCAGCTGTCATAGCTGGGTGCAGGCCTCAAGGTGTGTAAAACAGTTGCTACTGGGGTTTTTTTTTCCCCATTATTTTCTTCCATTTTCCTCTTCACAGAATCCAAGTTTTCAGTATTTACAATTTCTCATGGATTGTCATTCCTAGGCGTTTGGTGTCTTGTTAGTAAATTTCAGCAAGGAATGTAGTCAAACACCGATAATTCCGTAGCTGACTTCTTTACCTTGATAATCAGGTCAGGTCATGCTGTGGTGAAGAAGCTGTAATTTGCAGCACTGAAGAGCAGTATCTAGATCTTTCTAGTCACTATTACTAAAAAACAGGTCATCAGAATCTGACAAAATGTGTTACTTAGATATTTCCCTATATTTTTTCACATCTTGCTGTAACTGGTCTCTTTTGTGGTGTCCGGGCAGTTATCCTCAGGCCAAAAGAACCACTGTTTTCTTTGTTAATAACGCTTGATGTTTTTCTTGCTGTTTTTACAGATTTTTTTCCCCTGGAAATCTTACTGGTTCATATTCCATTTTTTTTAGGGACACTTGACAAGTTTTCAGCAGTCAGCCTTTAACAGAGTGATAGGGAGTGTGTCCTCATCCCCACGGCAGACTTTGGATTATGATGATGAAGAGACAGACTCTGATGAAGACATCAGGGAGACATATGGCTATGACATAAAGGTAAGTAATCCAGAGTTATTTGTTTGCATGGTATTAGTACAGACCACCCGTCTTTCGTTAATCCTTTTTTTTTCCAGAATTTTTATTGTATCTTAAGCTGTCTATGTATATTCTGCCCTAGCACTAGCAGAAGGGGTACTTCTGTGCTTTTTTATGATTGTCCCCATTCTCTGAGCCATTGTGAGGTTTCGTAATGTTTTTATGCAAAAGTCCTATTTGAATTTCAAAAGGTGCCTTTTAGTGCTGAGGAAAGACACAAAGGGATTTGTATTTATAGCACCCTGGAGGATGAACATGGTCTTTATTCCCATAAGATACCCATAACAAGATATTGTTCAAGATATAAACTCTTTATAGTGTAGAGAGAAATACCTTCCTCTTTCTGAGTATGTTGATTCTGCCTTTTCATCTGGGCAATTTAAACTTGAACTTCGCACTTGTAGTTCTGTAGAGAAATCATTAGTTGGTATATCACTTCCTTTTAAACATGCAACTGAAGGCCACACAGAAGGATTACCATTCTTAACCTTTCTTCTTATGTCATGAAATGACAGTGTCCTGCCCAATACCTTGAGCTGTTCAGTTTCTTATTCAACACACTGAGCTGAGCCCAATCCAGTGCCATCATTACTCTGTTCATGGAAATATTCATGAGAGCCCTCTTCTTTCAGTGTTTTGTCCTAACTTAAACTGATTTAACACTGCTGTAAAAATACTGATCCCAGGGCAATGTTTGACTGCCTTATTGATATTTGTTTCTGTACTGGAATGCCCTTATTTATTTCCATACCTCTAAAATGATAAATCATTTCTTTCTGTAGTCACTGTAGTTTACTCAGCATACCTCCACTTTGTGGAAGATAAAAATCTTTATGGGCTTGCAGTCAGACTTTTCAAGCAAAATTATAAATTATGTAGGCTAAGAGAAAGCCTCTTTTCATCATGTTGACTTCTGAAGACCCTACTTAAGGGACTGGTGAGTGAGGAAACTTGTCAAGTGTTTTTCATGCACTAGCTGTAAATAAACTGACCTACATCTATAGTTCCTGTATTCATCCACCATTTAAGTAGGGATGTAATTTTTACCTTTCTTGATATCTCTGAAGGAGTGCTTTGGAGAAGGACTTTAGAAGCAGCAGACTACTCAGTCTTACTAGATTTTACTTTGAAGTAGGTGTTTTCTGGATTCAGATGTTGCATGTTTTCTGTGCGTCTTTTTCAGGACAACGCCAGTGTAAAATCTTCCAGCAGCTTGGAGCCCAATTTATTTTGTGATGAGGAAATCCCTATTAAATCAGAGGAGGTGGTGACACATATGTGGACTGCTCCCTCTTTCTGCGCTGAGCATGCCTATTCCTCTGCTTCTAAAAGCTGCTCTCAAGGTATTTGCTTTTGTATACATGGAGACAAAATGAAATAGATGAACAGGGATGAGCAGTCAGTGAGGAGTGGAGCTGCTGTTTTCCATGCTAGTTGTACAGGTTATATTGTCTGGAAGATCGTACGGCAAAGCTACATTGCAGTTAGTTTCCTGATATTTGATGTATAAACCTGTCCTAATGTGTTTTGGTTGTTAATCTTTCTCACCTTAAAATGTTGTAAAAAATATGTAATTTCTTTTGGGTTTGATCTTTTTCTTTCATCTTTGTGGCTTTGCATGTGGAGGTTTAGATCCTTCTAATGGAGGAATTTATATTCTGGGAGGGTGGTCAGGCATTGGAACAGGCTGCCTGGGGAAGTGTTCAGAAGGCATGTGGGTCTGGCACTTGGGGACATGATTTAGTGATTGGCTTTTAGTCTTAGATAATCTTAGAGGTCTTTTCCAGCCTTGATGATTCTGTGTCTTGGTCCTGTCTGAAAGGTTCTAGCACACCAAGGAAGCAGCCTCGGAAGAGCCCGCTGGTACCTCGCAGTTTGGAGCCCCCTGTGTTGGAACTGTCACCTGGAGCAAAAGCTCAGCTGGAAGATCTGATGATGGTAGGAGATCTACTGGAGGTGTCTCTGGATGAAACTCAGCACATCTGGCGGATTTTGCAGGCCACGCATCCACCCTCTGAGGAAAGGTTTCTTCATATCATGGAGGTAGGGGAACACGAAGAAATATTCTGGTGTGGAACAAAAATCTCACCGCATTCTGTTGGTGTGTTTATGTAGCTACTATCTTGAGTTGTTGAGTGCTTAGTTGCTTGTTGTGTTTTGATTTCACCTGGAGGGTGTAGTAAATTATAGAGAAGAACAGAATAAGTGATCCAGCAATTCAGTTCATGCCATAATGCTGTCCTCCACAGTTAACCATATTTAGAACAGTTTTCTCAAGTAGGTCCATGTGCAAGCCTTATTTTAGAGGCTAACAGGTTAAGTGAGGAAACACTCTTAATTACTCCTGGAAACAGCTAATCTGCAAAAGAGTTACAGGAAACATTTAGGAAGATGAAAAATTACACTTAGCTTATATAACATGATACTTGTATGTTACTGAACTTTATTACTGGGGAAGACAGACATGCAGACGAGATTCCTGTTCTTTCTCAGAATAACAGACATGGCAATTTTTTTTATTGATGCCCTGTGAAGATGTCCTGATAGCTTTGCTCAGCTGCCAGTGGATCAGGCAGGTTTAATCTGCTGACTCTGTGGTCTGGTCAAAATCACTTGGCTACCTTGATGCACAGGACAAGGGATGTGTGCTGGAGGAGGGGGTCAGCTGCTGGGTTGAAGAGCTTGAGTGGAACCCTTTTTTTGTCAGCTGCAGTTAGGGGCGAATTTGACCATATGTAGCTATGGGTTTTGTGATGGCTTGTTGGGTTACTGAACTGCACAGGAAGAACATAAGCCAAGGACAAACCATCATCTTTTTGGTGGTGTACAGTAATACTAGATGGAAGGTTGCATGCTGTGAACAGTGAGGTTAGGTGAATATATTAATTAATGTCTCATTTTCTGCCTGCCATCCATACACAGTGGGTGAGTTAGTGTTGCCAAACTGCATCAGTTGGAAGTGGGGAGTCTAAAACTGCCCCTGCCTCCCAAGTACTGCTGCTTTACCACCTTTCAACCCCAGTACTGTGCAAGCTTGATGTTCTTTCAGTGTAATGGTTTTGGCAGGGTGTTGATTGAAGGGCAGTTTGAATGCCAGTAAATAACAATTTACAAATAATAAGCCAGACTGTTATATTAATAGTTAAGCAAAGCTTTTCTCCCGGGGAGTGGGGTGAGGAGTGTAGCGTGTGTGTGTTACATTTTATGGTTAACCTTTATGAATACTTGCTTGACCAGTGCTGCTCATTTTGAATTGAACATACTCTGTCTATTTTCATACAAAATAAGGAGACTTTTGTAAAATAATAATGAGATTTTGTTTTGGGTGAAGTAGCTATATTAAGTAATGTACAGTAAACAGTCTCTTTACTGGCTTATAGTATGTTCTTAATCTATTAATAATTAAGGTTAAAGTGTATAGCTGCCTTGACTGAAATCAAGTCAATCCTGTTTGTACAAAGGTCTACACAAATGAATCTTTCAGTTATGAATGGGACTTGTCACTGTGAATGCTACCTGCAGGGAACCAAGCTGGTCAGTTTTAAGACCCACTTATGATCTGAATCTGTTATTTAAGAGCTCTTTGTCACACCAGGATATTTACAGTGTCTGCCAGTTTGGAAGCTGTTCAAATAATGGATGTTGATTTCTCTTCTTGCTTGAGTTGATGATACATTTTAAGAATTCATCAATTACTCTTTCTTCATCTCCAAAACAGCAATTGCTTTCTCTCAAATATAATTACAAGCAAGACTGACCTCAGATGAAAAATAAGCAAGAACATCTAACAAATTATTAATCTTCTCAACTTCTGTTAAGAACAGTGGGAGAAGGGAGTTGTAATTATTGCTTATTTTGCCTTCTTACCCTTGCTGATAGTTTATTTTTTCCACTGGGTATTTTTGGCTGGCTGTACTTCGACACAGTTTATAACACTTATGAATTTTTTTATAGTATGCTGAAGTTAAGTGGTTTTGTTTTATTTAGAATTTATAACAGTATGTTGTTGACTAGATTTCTTCATGCCATAGCAGAGTAAGGGTAGAGGTAAGTACAGTTCTGAGACTTCAGGTTTGCAGGAATTTTTTGAGTAAAATATTTGTTTTTTTCTGTGAAGGATGACAGCATGGATGAAAAACCACTGAAAATGAGAGGAAGGGACTCTTCTGAAAGAAAGCGGAAACGAAAACTGGAGAGAGCAGAGCAGTTCTTTGGAGATATGAAGCAAAAATCTAAAGAGCTGAAAAAACTGGAAAAACCCAAGAAGAAGAAGCTAAAACTCACCATGGATAAGACAAAGGAGCTGAACAAGCTGGCAAAGAAACTGGCAAAGGAAGAGGAGCGGAAGAAGAAGCGAGAGAAAGCAGTTGTGGCAAAGGTAGAACTGGCAAAGGAGAGCACAGAGAAAAAGAGAGAGAAGAAGGTTCTGGATATTCCTTCCAAGTACGACTGGTCAGGAGCAGAAGAGTCAGATGATGAGAATGCTGTGTGTGCTGCTCAGAACTGCCAAAGGCCCTGCAAGGACAAAGTGAGTTTCCTTTCAGTTCTGTCACAGGCAATTCCGTGCTAAGTCAGATCCCTTGTGCTGGGTAGTATTGAGGTTGAGTAGCATGAGAAACCAAAGTGATGTGGTTAGAAATGAGAGATGATGGAGTAGTACTTGGGTAGGTACATGGATCTAGCAGATTAAACTGTAGAACTTCCCTATTCTCTAAGGTATTTCAAAACAGAAGATGGAAAATTAAAATCTGGGAAAAGGTACTCTGTTTTGGTTGGGAAGTTTAACTTCAAGCTGTGTAATTTTTTTGTTGACTATGTGCAACATGCATTGGCTGATTCAAAGGATGAATTATTTGACTCAGAAACGCTCCTGGCTTTACTGTGTTCCTGAGCAGGAGTGGGATGTGTGATGTTCCTAAATGGAGTAGATTTTCTGTATTTCTTGCATACTCCTTGAACAGTGATGCTGCAGACTCAGTGATCTACAGATTTCAGTGATTCATTTGGATTGTTGGAGATAAATAATAAATTATTTTAGACCTGATTGGATTATTACAAAAGAAACTTGATCTGCCTCTCTGTGGTACTGCCTGTCATGATTGTCAGCTTTTAACACAGACTGACAATCACCATTTTCTTTGAATGTTTTTTTGGTATGTATCTGTACTTTCAATAGGTGAATGCCATACTTGTTAAAAAATGGTGGATACAGAAATGTAATGACTGAAGCTGTTTCTTGCCCTGTAAACCTGAGTTTCTGCCCACTGTCTCCAATTAACATGTAATTTTATTCAAAGAATTGAATCAAATAATTCCTCTTTTTTTCTTCCTAAATTTTAAATAATTTTTGTTTCCAAGTTGTTCTACAGCAAGTTCAGCTCAAAGTTTGTATTGAGCTTAAATGTTCGGACACCTGGGACTTAGATATGTAAAAGACATTGTTTGATAATGCAGTCCAAGAGGGTGTTTGGAGACTCTCACGTATGCTGAAGTAACCATCCCTGAGCATTTAACATGTTCTAGCACACGTTTCATCTGAGGAGAGCTGAGTCATTTTCCTCAGGAGCAGTAGCGTGTTTTTGTGTTATTGCAGTGTAAGGATGCAAGGTTTATTGGAAGAGTTGGGTGTTAGGGTTAGGCATGAATTTTTGTCCCAGAGCTTTTCTGTTCTTGGTGGCTCAGGGAGGTCGAACAGAAGGTGTTTTCTTCGTAGAAACTGTGCCTGTGTGTCCTTCCCTGTAACAGGCTGTGTGTTGCTGATGTGCTCTCTTGCAGGTGGACTGGGTGCAGTGTGATGGGGGCTGCGATGAGTGGTTCCATCAGGTGTGTGTCGGGGTCTCCCCAGAGATGGCTGAGAATGAGGATTACATCTGTATAAACTGTGCAAAGAAACCCCTGCAGGGACCCAGCAGCCCTGCCCACGCCCCACCTCCTCCCTTCTTGTTGAGCTACAAACTGCCAATGGAAGATCTCAAGGAGATGAGTTAGCAACTGCTTGATGCCCAGAACTCGTTGGGAAATGGACCTCTGGAGCCCTTCAGAATGAGAGGGCGTGAAGCTGATGTAGCCCCCGAGCTTCTCTTCCAAGGATTTACAGATGTGCAGTGGAGTTGGTCTGTTCCTCACAGCTGGCTTCCTTCCTGCAGCAGTAATGTCAAGGCACAGTGGCACCGACTCATCTATGCAGACACCGCCTGACGAGGAGCTCCAGCCAGTGTTTTCTGACTTGAGTGTTTCCATCTTTGAGTGTGGCTGTTGCTCTCAAGGACTGAGCAAACTCGAGGCTGTTAGATTAGACACCTGAGGGTGTTAGAAGTACATGTTGGCAGTGGAGCTGGCCTGGAACTGGTGGGCATGGGCTCGAGCTCTTAGACTTAGCAGGTCCTCCCTAAGGAGGTGGCCTTTGGAAGTTCTCTTTCACCTCTCCATGCCATCCCAGTGTAGAGCAGTGTCTTGGGACAATGAAATTGCCCCCATATCCAGGCAGCTAACACTACACTATAAGGGTGGGAGCAAGTGGATGAATTTCTTTAAATTTCTCTTTGTAGCTTAAGGGCAGAGGAGCTCAATCTCAGAAATCAGCGAAGGTTCTGTTTACCAAAAAAGAAACCCAACTCGACTCCACTAGGCAAATTTTTTTCCTCAGTGGGAAACAACCGATCTTCCTGTCCTGAGGAGGACCAGAAAGCATTGATAATGTTTAGCTAGAGCAGAACTTGGGAAGAGCAGATTGCTTCCCTTTGCACAGGGACACTCTCTCCTGTTCTAGGCTTGGCTTTGAGTTCTGCAGTCCTGCACATTAAAGTTGTGTGGCGCAGGATGGAGCTGGCAAGGAGGTACAGCACCCAGGGCACAGCTTCTGAGATCTGTACCCAGGGATGGGAAGGCAAGAAGACAGCCCACTTACCTCAGAGGTTATACTGACATGTGCTTCTGTGAAAAGTTTCACTTACAACTCTTTCCAGTATCACCAGGCTATGGGCATGGCCTCATGTGATACCAGCAAGCAGTCTGCAGATCAGATACTGTTCACAGTGCAAACCCCTCCCTGCTGGCTTTGCTGGATCTGTACCAGTGTACAATCAGCAACAGTTCGTGTTTGAAGTAGCCCCTGGCTTTGCCAGATGACCAGAGGGCTTGGGGTCATCCTGGGTGACAGTTGTTTTAGTAAATCCATTTTTAAAGAAGGACTTGTTTTTACTTTTTTCTAAATGTCTCAGACTACTGACTTGTTCTATAAATAGATTATTTTTCTTTGATTTTTTTATACTTACCACTGTTAACCAGCAGCACAGACAGAGGTTCACAAAGCAAAAACCTGCCCGTGGGCTTGGGTTTTTTTACTCCATTCCTTCCTTGTAGTACAAGGAATTAGCAGTTACCTTCCCCATTCTAGCTTGACCAGCTGCCTGTGTTTAAATAGGTAAATACATTTCATGTGCTACCTTTGTGTTTGAGTTCGTTCCTATTAGTGGGGCATCTGGGCCTTAATGACTCCAGTGGATGCTGGCCTTGTGTATGTGAATGTCTGAAGTCAGCCCCTGGGCTGTCTTGTCCCCCTCTCCACTCGCTCCCTATTGTGTTTCCATTCTTCTGCAGTTCTAGGAGTGTTGTAAGTAGTGTTCAGTCTTACTAGGAGCTGGATTGGGATTTAAAGAAATACTGACAAAAACAAAAGTGTGCTGTCTTGACTGTTCTGTGTCCCTTCTCTTGTTCTCTAATATTTGGAAGTTTATTTATCTGGCAGAATTATCCATCCAAAAAAAAAAACCAACAACTCAGCTCAGGTAGACAGAACATTATTGTTTTCTTCTATGTGTGCCTGCTACCTGGGAAGAGTAAAATGTGCAAAAGAAAAAGAAATAGGATGGAGGGCAGAAGATTCAGAGTCTTGGGAGCTTTGAGTGCAAATTGGACACAGACTTCTAATTCCTGCTCCTAAAGATTCAATGTGGTGTTAAAAGCCAAAGCAAGCTATAATTAAGCATGTGGCTGAATGGGCACCCTAGCAAATTTGAGTATTATTTGTTTACTTATTTATGAAGGAGTATATGCTTTGGATAGACATACCCTTGTTTTGCCTCCAATTGCTTTTTTTTTTTTTCTTCTCAATGTACATTTAGTTTTGGTAAACTGATTTAAACAGTTGTTACTTTTCCTTCAAGCTTTAACTGATGGTACTACATAAATGTTTCCCTATATGGAGTGGATAAACAATCTGTCACAGATGTTCAGTCGTTCCAGAAGTAGACTAGTACAAGATTTTCTCCAAGAATCCCAGTGTTCTGTATTCTTTCCTGTCTCCTAGAATTTGTTACACAACAGGGAAAAAAATGTGTTTAGCATCTCCTGTTAGCCTGAGCATATCCTCGTAATCATTCCTGCATTCTCTGTCGCGATGAAGTCGTTCTATGTCATTGCCATCAACTGGAAAAGAGACCTTGGAGTAAACCTCATTGCATGTTCCTGTTTCTCTGCATAGGTGTGGTGGAGAGTGTTGACAGTAGCACTAGTTACAGCAAGATGGAAACAAACAGCACTGCAGTGCAGCCGTGGTCATTCTGCTTGTAACAAGCACAGGAAAGAGCAAACAACAGAAAGAAATGTGTCAAACATATGCAAAAGTCACATTTTTAGTAGCTGTTTTTCATGTAGTCACATGGAGAGCCTCAGTTCCGCTGTTGGAAGGAGGTTGCCATACGTTCTTCTGGTCACAGATGTCTCGTCTGCTTTTGGATAAGGTGTTCATAAACTGAAGACCATTATTAGCTTTACATCTTATTGTTTTAAGCTTGTTTTTTAAGAGCGTGATTCCTATCAAAGGATTGCTGATAGTATGAACTTATGAATAAATGTTAACTTTTGGAAAAACCTGTAGTTAGTGGTTGAAAAACCCAAAGCTACAGCTGTGGTATTGTCCTGCAGATCCTAAGGGGTTTGAATTTTTGTAAAAGCATATGCAGACAAGCCAGCCAAAGCCAAGATGAAATTGTTCTTACGGGTTTGCTGCTGCTGTGGGAAAACTGTCATGCTTTGGGGACAAAATGTCAATACACAATACAAAAAAATATGAGCTTATATATCTAGAAAGGTACATGTCTTAATGCTGTAGTCTACAAAGGCTACTTGCCACTTCTGATGTTATTTCTTTTTGTGTGTCTGCCACAAAAGGTCAAAGAAATTACCTGAGCTGTTGTGAGGAGATGAAAATGGCCAGAGCTTGAGGTGTATAGCTTGTACAAACTGTGTTTTCAGGTTTTTCTTGTAAAAAAACAGGGCCTGGGATTTGGCTGCTTTGCTTGCAGAGAGATATGTCACAGCTGACCTTCAGTACCATTGCCTTTAGGATTTATGCTTTTAACAGATCTGTAGCTGAATGCTTGTGCAGCCTGGACCATTGGTAATGAAGACTTCCGAGGTAACATTGTTGATATGGAATTAATTGAAGGGTTTGGAACACAGTCACACAGCATAAGGCAACAGGCAGTTGTCTGTTATATCAGCCACACTGTCAAACTTGCGCTGATCTTTTCAGTTTTTAGAATCAGAGTAATTTGGGTTGGGGGGTACTTCTGGAGGTCATCTGGGTCAACCTCTTGACAGAGCAGTGCCAACTTGAAAAATAGGTGAAATTTTTCAAATCTATGTCCAGTAAAATTTTGAGTATTTCCAGGGATGAGCATTCAATGATTTCTCTGATTTCCCATTGAGTTTTGTAGTATCTTGAGCGCAAAATTCACTTGCTGTAATATTCCTGTTGCCAGAGTCCGGCTCATACTTTTTCTAATCATCCATTAGGTAGTTGGAGACTGCAGGTCCTGCAGCCTTCGTTTCCAAGCTGAACAAACCCAGCTCAGCCTCCCTTGAGCCATGGCAAGAGCTGCAGCCTTCTGACAGTCTTGGTGATCCTTGTTGCAGGTTGGTCAATGTACTGAGGAACCCAACACTGGATATGTTACTCTAGGTACAGCTTTAAAATGTTGATTACAGGGGGTAAATAACTTATTTTACCTTCTGCTCATACTTTTGCTGTGCAGCCTCCTACAGGGCTAGCCTGTATAGCTGCAAATACTACTGACTCCTTTTTATTCTGGTTACTGTTAGACCCAGGTCTGGTTTATAATTTCTCAGATGCAGGACTTAAACTTTCCAGCAGCCCATCACTTCAGCCATGAAGGATCCAACTGAAAGAGTTTCCTCCTCCTGTGTTTTGGGCTCTGCTGCTCCTGTCCTCTGCCAACATTGTTTGATGTCATCTGAGTGTGCTCTGTGCCACTACCCAGGTGGGTAAGAAAACACCTGAGGTACTGCACTTGCAGCTGTTCATCTCCAGGTTTTCAAATTGGTGACTGCTGAAGCCCACCCCATTTTTTCACTGCTGTTGTAGGTTGTCCAGTCCCCAAGTATGTTTTTTTCTCTAAGTCAGGGTAAACACTGCTCTGTCCTTGTCCATAGCATTGATCACAGAAGGCAGCCAGATTGGGCTATTATAGTTCTGACTTTTACCAGTCACTTATCCCTTATGAGCATGGATGATGATTTGAGGAGGATTGGTTCCATCTTTCTTCTCTTTGAATGGGCATGATGTACAGGGGGTTCATCACAATCCATCAAGAAAGTTTATCTTCCTGTTTTTCCTGGGGGTGGAAGAAGTTTCTTACAGTCCTGAAATAACTTAAAATTGCTGTGAGAAGTTAAGTGCGGTGGTGTGCTAAAAGCAGGATTTGAGGCTTACTCCAGTTAGATGCAAAGGAAAAGCAGGGAGCTCCTTAATCCTCTCCAGCTGTGGTCACTAAGAATGTTTGGTCAGCCTGCTTGAACCTAACAGGATCTCTGCTTGGAGCACCAAGGCAGTGGGGAGGTGCAGTAAATCCAGCCCTTATCAGTATTCCACCTTTGGGAGAGTGATAGATGTAGGTGGAAACTGCACAGCAAGACATGGAGAGCATTGAGCGTTGTCATGGGATGGCTCAACATGAGTGTTAAGAAACTAAAGTAGCAAGGATTTATTGAAAAACAAGTGTTTGTAAGGAGCTGTGTTCTGAATGGCTTTGAAACAAAAGCTCTGCTGCAGTGAATAGTGTCTTAATTGGAGGCTTTTCTGAGCTCAGTTTTTGATAGTCTGTGTATCATCCCCCCACACCTCCCCAAAAAAGCGTTTAAAGCCAAGTGCCAGAGGAGCTGCTGTGGGTGTCTATAACTAAGGAGAGCAGCCACCTCTGTACACAGGTCCTGGCATGATGGTTGGTGTCTGTGGCCCCCTGACACGTGCTTTTTAAGGGTAGGAGCTAGGGCAGCTGAATGGAGGGCTGCATTCTCTTGCAGGTTGGTCCCCAAAGCCATGAGTGTGGCTGTGGCTCCCCGGGGAAGAAGGTGGTTTGCTGTTGTGACAGTAGCAGCAGAGCCCACGCAGGTCCATGCTATGAATTTGGCAAACAGCTCACGTTTTAGTGGGATGTAAACACCTTGTTTACTTCTGTCAGCTAATAATCTAAGTTTTCACTTCATACAGCTGGAAATAATCTAGATATTGTCAGTGTATTAGATAGCACTACATCCAGTTACTTCCTTTCCTGACAGTCTCTTAAGCATCTAGAGGAGGTAGATGACCTTAGCTTTGCCCGGAAGCATTCCTGGAAGAGACAGTGGCTGCTGAGAACACCTGGTGGAGGAGCAGAATCATCCCTGCCTGTGCTGAAAGGACCAGCCCCAGGTGAGAGTGTGCTGCTGCTGCTCTGGCCTGCTGCCAGAAGAGGAGGCTCCATGGCTGTAATCCATTGCCAGGTTTGTATCCTACTGCTGAGGTTGAAACACAGCCCAGTTTCTTAGTTCCTCACTTCCTTGCCATCTACCATTGCATTGGTTTCCTCTGGCTTCTGCTACAAATACACTCTTGGAATGGTTAGACTCTGGGGTTTAGGGCACTTAGAGAATGCACAAAGCTGAACAAAAATAATGCAAGAGTGCACAGCCACAGGAAAGCTAAAAGTTACAGGATTTTTTTTCTTGCGGAGTAATGTGATTCTCGGAAGCTGATGGATTCCTGTTTGGAGCAGAAAGTGGACATGACCTTTGTGTAACTCCTGTTTACAGGGTGTGCAGAGAGTGCTGCTGGACAAGCAACACCTGAGATTTCTGCAAAAAGGATCTTGCTTTGCCCTAAGCAGCAGCTGTTCCACATCCCTGTTTCTCACCTCTGGTGATCTCAGAGAAAAATGATTGTTTCTTCTGCTTTTTCTTTTCCTCCCCCAGGGCCTTTCCATTACACCTTGGGCAGTCCCTGTTCTCAGGGAAGTGAGGCCAAAGGAAATCAGGACCAACTCCCTTTGCAGACTTCTGTTTTGCTCCTCTCAAAATGCTTTTCCTTCCTTCGACCCTCTAAAGGCTGCCTGGCTTGTTCCACAGAAGCTGTGTGACTGCTGACTGTCCCATTGGCATCACTTGGATCAGATTTGGGCAGCAGTAAAAGCAGCTGTTTCCTGGCTTGCTGGTGTGAGTCCATGGGTTCTGTTCTAGCACTAGGGTGTATGCAGTTCAAACCTTGGAGTAGGAACCTTTCAAGGTAAATGAAGATTTCCAAGCCCACTCTTCTTTTTCTTCTAGATCCTGGTTATGGTGAACACCAAAATTAAAAGTTCCACTGGCTCCATGTTTTCAAATAATTCCCCAATCTGAACACATCAACATATTTTTTATTTTTTTTTTCCTTTCTGTGATCACCATGAAAGCTTTGTATTTGGGCTGTGACAGACTTAATGAAACCACATTCCTAGCACTTGTCAGATGATTGGCAAGCAGTGCCTGACCCTCTGCATTAGCTTGCAGGGATCAGGAATGAAGTGTCCTCATCAAAAAGAGCTGTGATGCTGTGAGCCTCTCTGGCTGAAGGCAAGTCATTAATGTTCATGGTGGAAATACCTTGTTTGGGTGCATTGCTTGATCTACTCAGCCCCCTGAGCATCACTGTTGGAATTCATGGTGGCAAAAGGGTGGTGTGGTTTGAAATTTGATAGTCAAAAATGGCAATGAGTGAAGCTCATGAGCTGCAGCACCCACCCTTTTGTTCCCTCCAAAGGGTTCTCAAGCCACCTTCTCCTGCTGTATGTAGTGAGTCAACCCAGCCAGGCCAAATCCTCTGGTTCCACTGTCCCTCGTGCCTGGGCACCCCTTCCCTGCTCCACTGCGACTCCTCCTCTTGCCTGGAATGGTTAGCTTGCTGCAGGCTTCGGCTGCATCTATTTGCAACCTGAACTTTTTCATTTCTGGCACTTATCACTAGAAAAATAAGATTGCCTTAAGTTACCAAAACTGACAAATTACTTTTTTTTTTTTTCTTTGAGGAAAAATGAATAAGCCTGAAAGAGACTTGTTGCCATATGTTGCAACTGACTACCAGAACAGGAATGACTTGTAGACAGGGCATCAGCCACGGTGTGAAGCTTTGTGATTCTTGCTTCAGGCAGAAATCCACCCACCTGGGAAGCTGCCTGAAAGCTCTAGGTTCTTGCCCATGTTATGTCTCAGAGCCCCACCAGGCACAGAGCCAGTGCAGGGAATGCAATGCAGCTCCTTTTCTCTGTCTGCAGGGACCTCAGCAGGGCAGCCAAGGGCAGGTTAGAGAAGAAACCTGGCAGCACAGGTCCCTCTGCTTCCTCCTGCACTGCCTTGGGCTGCTGGTGACCAGAGGAGCCAAACAAGAGACAAACTGCTGCTGCTGAGCAGTGGCCAAGGAATTGGTGGCTTTCCCTTAATCCTTGTGCTCAGATGAGGGCTGCCTGTGATGTTTTTAAGAGAGAACATCTGGCAGTGCAAGGATTTTTTCTTTTTTTATCTGCTGTAATTCTGATTTTTGGAAGTGGGTAAAACAGATCTCATGTTTTGTTTCTTTTTGACCATTTTTTAAATGGCCAAGTTTTCACTTTCTCAACTTTTGCATAGAAAACTACTTTTTTTGAGAAACCTTTAACTCTGTCAACCAATGAGTCGCTGATTATTGGCTTGTTCCCTGAATGGAAACTTTGTATTCTGAGTAGTTACCAGCCCAGTAATCATGAATGAAAGTCACAGAATGGACAAGTCCTATTCTGAGTAGTTAACCAGTGCATAAGTTCTGAATTACAGTAATTTCACAATTATAAGCCGCACATCAGGCTAGCCGGGTAGACCACAGGATTTTTGCATATATAACCCACACCCAAATATAAGCCGCATTTGTAAATTTTTTTTTTTAAAGTGAGGATCCATGTGCAACAAAGTAATGAGTTAGTAACAGAATCGTCCAGGGGTTTGCTGTTAAGCTGCTCAATTTGCAAACAGTTTTCACAGACCTGCGAAGCCTTTAAACCCACCCCAGGCGCCCTCCCCATGCTGTGGGTCCTGGCACTCCCGCCCCCAGTGCTGGCTGCCACGGTTCCCCGCCTGCTCGGCAGCAGCGGTGGCTCATCTCTCTGCGCAAAGCCGGTGGCTCGCCCCCTCGCTGGGCGCTCGAAGCCAGCCAGCCGCTGCCTCCTTGCCGTGTGAAACCAGCTCCCCGCTTTCTCGACAGCGGCGGCACAGCTCCACGGGATGTGGGGAGGGCCTGTGGCGCAGTGGCTCCGAGCCGCGGCACTGCACGGCAGCGCTCCACTGCTACCCCGCAAAGCCCGCTGCCCCTCGCCCCGCTGGCCGCAGCTCCATGGCAGCTCCCCGGCCAGCTGCGGCTCCGCGGCACTTCTCTCC
>VRYO01002253.1:18953328-18963626 GCA_009812075.1 Sialia sialis
GATTTGTCAATGAAAAAGGTGCAGCTTATAATCGCGAAATTACTGTAAGTATTTTTTTCTTTGCTTTTTAGATTGTTTGAATAAGTATGAACAAATGCTCTGAGATCACTGCCCAAGTCTTGCTTGTTTAAAGCAGACTATGTGTTTTCTGTCAAGAATCAGTTCACTACAGCCCTGTCTAACCTTTGGGAAAACTTTTTCCTGCCAGAGCAGGGACGTGGAAATCCTTGCCCTGTCAATGGCTTTGATGTCATTCTCTCTGTGGGCAGGCTCTTTGAGACTTGCATCTTCAACTCAAAATGTGCAGAGCATAAGGAAAGGCCATCAGTGGTCCCAATATACAGTTCCTCTATAGAATATATCCAATATACAGTTTACCCTGTACCTAATCAATACACTCATCCTATGCCTCTCACTTCTGGGCCACTGAAGCACCACTGCTGGAATTGTGATTTCTTTTGGTATATGGTTCTTGATATGAAAATGTCCTCCAGTTGTTTCCTTGGCTGCAACAACAAACTGATGAGTTTTAATTTCTTAATGCAGCTATCAACTTTAACATCAGGAGACCCATGAATAGATATTGGAAGAGCAGTGACTTCTGCCCTCTCTCTAAAATGTGTTCAGGCTCTATTCCTGTGCTTACTCTGAAAGGGTTTATTCAGATTGCTGGTAAAGTGGGAATAGGAAAGAGGCCTGACAACTGGTGGTACCTCAAGGAGTTGAGGGGAAAAGTAGAGGGAGATGCAAAAAAAATTTAAGTCTTCAGGCTCAAGAGTCTGCTTGCTACTCAGTGCCTGCTTATATTATATTGTGTTTTATTATTTTATAAATATATGCATAGGTATCTATACAAACCTCGGCACAGAAATGAGGTCTCTGCTGTTCTCCAGTGAGGACAGGGTTCTTCCACCCTCAGGATTCTGATTCTTTAAGCCATTATTTGGAAGCAGTTACAAGGGAGACTATCTCTAAATGAGATCGTTTGAAAAACTGCAGCAGGATCTTCTATCAGGCAGGAACTGCAGGCCCTGGTTTGTTTTTTTTCTGCTTCTGCTACTGTGGTTTCAAAATGTATGTTTCTGGGATAGAGCTTAGTGTCTCAAGCAGGAGTCAATCCTTTGTGCTTACTTTGGCTCCTTTCTCTGCTGAGCAATCTCCAGGTTCCTGTAATGTGCCAGCCAGTGTCAGCCTCTATTTATCCCCATTCTGTGCATACTTGTGACAATTTTGCTCACTACAGCCATGGCTGCTTTAAGCTGAACAGCATTTCAGGCTGAACAGGCCAGTAGCAGGGTGGTTATCAGATAGAGGAAATGCATCATATTTGCTGTCTTTTGGTTCCTAGATAGTATAACAGCAAAATATGTTCCTGGGAGCTGGGAGGTGCCTCACAAGATTGTATTGCCTCAACACACATAGAGTGACAGAGGAGCAAGGGAGAGAGGTGGAACTGGGGGCCACAGTTTTTCTCAGTGCTCAGATATGGCTGATTGTTTTTCGTGTTGGGAATGTGAAGCAGCAGCTGCTGTGCCCAGGCCGCTCTCCTGAAAAGTGTTTTGGTGGTTTGGGGCATAATTCATTTTTAAGTAGCTGCTGCTTGCACAGCAGGAAGAGGTCATGCTTGTCTCCCTCTAAACATTTCTCTGTCTTCTCTTCCCCTCCTCATTCCTCTAAGTAGGTGCCTTTTCAAACTCTCCTCTTTTTGGGTTTGAGGTGGCTGGAGGTGGCTTGGTACTTTGGAGGAGAGAAATACAATACTTGATCCCTGCTTAGCTGGACAAAAGTGTCAAGCAAAACCAAGACCTGGGAGTAGGTTTTGTGGTTCCTACCAGAGCATGCAGTGTCAGCACTCCTGGGGTGGGCTGGGGTCAATTTTTAAGCACATCTGTCCCAGACAAAGTTGAAGGATGATATTATCTCCAGAGGCTTTTGTTCCACATTTGCGTTCTTTGGGCTGTAAGCACTTCCCTGCTAGCACAGCCACAGCTGCTGGTAGAAGACTGGGATAGAGCTGAAGGCAGAAATCTTGGCAGATGTTCTAAGGTAAAGGGAAAGATAGGTGCAAAATGCAAGATGAATCAATAGTGTTTAGGATTTTCCAGCTTTTCCTGGCTGAGGTGTGAGGCACTCTGACAGTGACTCGTCTGGTTCAGAGCTCATGCACTACTCCATAATGAGTGTGTGGGGAGAAATGTGTAAGCCAGCTGTGGCCCAGCTGCTCAGTGCATGGCAGCCTGCCTGGATCTGGAGGCTGCTGCAGGAACTGCTCCGGAGGCATTGCTCCAGCAGGGACTGTCCCAGGAAAGGGTGGGATGGGGCTGGGAGGAGTGTGGCTGCTGTGGCTGGTGCCATTACCAGCCGTGTGCTCAGAGAAGATTGCTGAATAGGCAGCCTCTGATTTCACACAGTTTTCAGAGGAGGCCACCCACAAAGTACCCACCTTGTGCTATGCTGGAGGTTGGCATGAGAGTGATGCTGCTGGGGCAGGTCTAGCCAGCACCTGTGGTACTGGAAGGTGCTCTGCAGCTGCCTAGGGGGGTTCAGCTTGCACGATTTCAGGTGGCACATACTGCTATGACAGATCTCCCCGGGTGTTTTCCTAAGTCATATAAAAATGTGTGTGTATCTGTGCAGTTATTTTGGAATGGTGTTAGCTTGGCAGATCTCTGGATGAAATTGTTTTCCTGTTACTACAGCATGTATGTTACCTAGGTTTGTTCCTTTTTTAATATTTTTTTGAAAGATCGAAGTTTTTCCATTTCTCTTAAATCTTTCTTGCAAATCTGTTTGGTAAAGCTTAGTTTCTGACTGTGCCTATTCTTCGCCTTGCCTTAGATACAGTTACACTTAAAATCTTAGTCACTGAGATTTCATCCTTTGCCTTTTTCCCTTTAGATTTTTCATTGCCTCTAATGGGTCGATTAAAGTCCCTCTCAATTTCTTTGCCTTCTATAATTTCAGAAATATCTATTGAAAGAATATTTTAATTTCTGTAGTCTTAACTGATCCTTTGTGGTATTGTTGGTTCTTTTCTCTTTCTATATTCTGTAGAAAGATTTAAAAAAAAAAATAAAATCAGTCTTTCAAGTCACATCTCCCAGAACCATATGGACTTTTAGTTCACTCCAGAATGTGTGTAAAGTGATGCTTTACTTGAAACATGCCTTCCTCAGGATTTTCCAGCTTGCTTTAGCACTTGTAGATTTGATTTTTCTTCTCGCTGCTTATGTTTACACTGAACATTTGTTTTCATTTTCAGGTTATTGTTGTGTTCAGCACAGACTTATCTCATAGGTGGAAGTCAAATAGTCAGTAATTGATTGCACATTTTCCTATCATAGTCCATTAGTACCTGCCAATTAGCTTGTTGTCTTGTTGATAAGATTATTGCTATCTGTATGCTGCAGTAATTGTGCTTACCAAGGGATATTCATGCAGTGGTGCTGATGAATGCAATGGTTTGAAATAGAAATATTTCCTTAATCAATCTCTTCTCTCCTTGCACCCACCTGTTGCACAAGGCAAGATATTATTTGTCTTTACCATTGTTTTTCATCTCTGCATTCTTACCGTATTTAACAGCTTCACTGTGAGATGGTTTCTGCACAAAACGATATCTTTTCTGTTTCTCACCATATTGCATAATTTCTCTTCTGGAAGAGAAATAATGGGAAAACCATCTTCCCTGGCTTTCAAGAATCACTGATTTGAGGTGTGGAACTGTTTGATTTGGACCACCCTGTTTAATTGCTGCAGAAGAAGAGCAGCTCTGTGTGCATTTGCCTGGTTTCTTTCCAAACACTATTCTGTGGTAATGGCCACAGGTACCATGTTTAATTAATTACGCACAATGGGAGGAAAAAGTATTCAAATTTGGTTTAAATCTGAATTTTTCATCGATTGACATTAGTTGTTACATTGTGAGATGTAGTGAATAACATATTTACCTTCTCTGTCTTCCTTTTCCCAGGACTTCTGTTGTCACCCCCTTTTCAACCAAGGCATCTGTTCCTGAAATGAATTGTGGCATATTTGATCACAACTTGGTTGAATTAATTCCTTAACTCTGCCTGCCTCTCTCCCATTTCCCCCTTTCTCCTGTGGGAAATCTGGTGCTGTGTGGATTTACCACAGATTCATGTGGTGACACCACAGCGTTTGCTGCTTCTTTCCTGTTTTTCTCTTCTACCTTCTCAAACTGCCTGTACACATTTTGCTGCTGCTTTACAACCTCGTATAAGGATGCTGACCCCAAAACTTTTTCCTCTGTTCTTTCTTGTCTCAGATTTTTTCACAGATATAATAAAAGTATTTTAAAACCTTGCTTCACATATACCCTTGGACCATCACAGCTGTAACATATCCACCATGAATAGTATTCTGTTCTGTTTGCCTCTTTTATGGCCTCTGTGCATCATTACCTGCTGCAATCCCAAGACCTCCTTGTTGAGCAAGAACAGTTTATTTCTGTTATTTCTTATTTTGGGTGTGCATAACTGGGCTGGTTGTCTCCTTGCTATGAATCTTTTCATCTGCTGCTTGGTTGTTCCCATTGCAGCTTCCTGAGTGATGTCCTGGGATGGGGCAGTTCTGCTTGTGGAAAAGACCAGTGGCAAAGATGCCTGTAAGGGAGGGAAGAAAGCTTAAAACCTGCCAAATCTCTGAATAGGACTGTTTTGGGCCCTTAGTAAGAAGCAGCAGAGCGCTTAGCTGAGTTTATTTCCAGCTTTGCTGCCTCCCACAGCAGAGTCCTGGAAATTGTGGGTCAGGCTGCGATGCAGGACCTTGCTCTTTGCCCTATGCTTCTAAGGAGCAGTGGAGGGAATTCATAATTTGTCTCTTCCCTCTTCCCAGCAGGTGTTGGGGTACCTGTGAGGGTGGTATCCCCTTTTTCCACGGACAGAGGGGGTGATGGAGAGAGCAGGAGCTGAGCCTGGGACAGAGCCTGGTGTGAGCCCTTCTCCCCAGCGGGGGGAACGAGCCCCTTTGCACCGGCCATGAAATCAGTCATGTGTAGGTTTTTGTCCAGCCCTGGGGGGGGGTGGGGGGAAGGAATGTGGGTTGGGCGAAGTCTAGGATTACACCACCACCGCTGAATTTTTTTTTTTCCCTTTTCCACACTTTAAATAGCCGGCACCTTTCAGTCCTGCCTTCACCTCTCCTGTCGCCCGTGCCCCGACAGCGCCATCCACAAGGTAACGCCTCCTCTCCTTTTACTTCTCCCTGCTCCCCCTGTGCCCCTCACCCTGCTGGGGCTGCTGAGGGTGAGAGGTCATGGAATGTTTTTCTGCCTGTTTAATAATTTTCTACCTTAGAGGGGTCCTCCCAGTCCTTCCTTTTGGCCGCTGTCAAACGCTTGCCAGTGTTTCTTAGTCCTCTTCATGTCCCCAAGTTTTTTATAGAGGGAGGGGTTGAAGGTGTTGATGTGTCCTTTTTGAGTTCTCCCTGAATAGGAGAGAGTGTAATTTGCTGGCAGTGCCTTTTCCTGCTCTTATGGCAAGGGATGAATGTCAGTGTAAGGCTGGGGCCGGGGGAATGGAGCAGACATGAATACTGGCACTGTGCTGGGGAAAGTGCTTTCCTTGGCACAGGGTCCTCAGCAATCCCAGCTTTGCCACTGGGAATTGGGAAGAACCACAATCCTCACCCTCTTTGCTGTGGGACTTGGCAGCCAGCAGGGCATCTTGCCTGGAAGGAACAAGTTCAACCTTCCCTGATCCATCCAAATGGTGTCCTCTTGGGGGAAGGTGGGACAGTGAGGTGGTGCCCACCTGCTATCTGCTGATCTTCTCTTAGCACAGAAGTATTTAGAGATGGTGCCAAATGATCTGAGAGCAGTACTGTGGGCAGCTTCACAAGAAATGGGCAGATGTTTGGAAGGGCAGACCATGAGAAAGGCATGATCCCAGATGCCAGTGACTTCATCCTATTGTTAGAAGGATAGCATTGATCTGAAAATCACCTCTTCACGCAGCCTTGGAAGTTTTCAGCAACAGTTGCTGCCATCAAAGGAAAAAATTGTTTTCCTATCATTTTAATTTGTTCTTGTGTCTAGGACCTCTGTGTGTTTTGTGTCATCCAGCACATGGTCTGTAAAACCAGGCCTTGGTAGGCAGCAACTGAAGAGAAGAAAAAAACTTATAAGATACATTGTCAAGTGTTTGATCCTGCCATGTGACACAGTGGGAGCTCCAGCCTGAGCTGCTGGGTCTTCTGTGTAATCCTGGGCTTAGAGAATGGGCTTCCAGAGGCAGGAGAGTTTTGAGATGAGGCAATTTAAAATAATGAAACTAGTGATGGCTTGTAAGGACTGGTTTTGGACTTAGTGAAAATGCATGTGTGCTCTTAGCATCAGCAGGAATTAGTGTGAGGAGAAAGAGCAGAACAGTTTGAGGTCTGTGAATGCATGTCCTTGCCCCTCTCTTGCCTCCCATGGTCCAAATTTCTGCCTCTTTGCATGGCTTGTGCTGAATGTAATGAAGGAATCTCTTTTTGCAGGTGGGATGGATAACAGAGTCCCTGGTGCTGTCAGCAATGGTGAAATGGTGCCCACACACCCTGGAGTGGAAAAGGAGAAGGAGGAAGAAGAGGAGGAGGAGCAGACCCTGGAGCGTGGGCAGTGGAACAACAAGCTGGAGTATGTCCTGTCTGTGGCTGGGGAGATCATTGGCCTGGGAAATGTCTGGCGCTTCCCCTACCTCTGCTACAAGAACGGTGGAGGTAAGTGCAGCCAGGGCCACCTGGCCACCAGCACCACTCCATCCTCAGCTGACCCCAAATCATGAGTCCAAAGAGAAGATGCCAACCTGCCAGCATGGTATTGCCATCTGGACCCCAGCCAGGAGTTTTGAACCAGCTGTGACATAGATAGCAGTTGCAGTTTTCCAGGGTTTCTGATGGCTGTAGCTGTGTTTCCATGGGATGAATGGAGCTCTGCTCCTGCTGGTGAGGTGGGTGGCTGTGTGCAGAGGGAGGGCTGGGAGAGCAGGGAGAGAACTCAGCTTTCCAAGTGTCTCTCACTTCAGGCATCGCTTCCTGGAGGAGCACCAGGCATCCTGTGCAAATCAGATGGTGGGTCCTGGTGGAAGAGGCCATGGGGCCCCTCCCCAAAGACAACAAAATGTCTTTGCAAGCTCTGTGAGTAGGAACTCAGGGGAACTCCCAGGAGTTGTTGAACACTAGCCCCGCTCCTGTGTGTGGAGGGCTGTCCCCTGGGTGCTGGAAACAGGGGGTAGGGACAGGGCAGAGTGAAGGGGTTTCTCCTGCCTTGGGGTGGAAGTACAATGTCACTCCTGCCCCACATGTCATCTACCAGAGCTGAAAGGTGTGGGAGAGGAGGGGACACCTGCCTCTGATCCCCACGGCAGGGCTGTGAGAGTGCAGATGGATGTGGCTAAAGCAGGGAAGCAGAGAGTTGCCAGCACTCTAGTGCTGGTCAGGCTGTGCTCAGCCATCCCCCTGAGGCTGTACTCTGCCTTGGCAGCCTACATGGGCTTGCTGTGCAGCTGGAGGGTTGCTGGGGGCTTCCACAGTTTGTGGCTGCCTTTTAAAGGACCAAACTTTAAAAAAAGAACACCAAGTTTTTCTCAACTTGGCTCAGACGTGTGTGGAGAGAGGGAGCTGCTTTCTCTGTCTGGTGATAAGCTGCTAATTGGGCACTCCAGAAGAGCAGGGGAGAGGGGAAGCAGGGAGCTGGCAGGGAGTGAGCATTGAGGACCTGGGGCTGAAATCCCCTGGCTTGAGCTTGGGGTAGTCTCATGGGCCTCACTAAACTGCTTTCACCCCAGTGGCGTAAAAGAGGATTAAACATTGTTTAGCTACTTTCACACCATGCTTTGTTCAGTGCTTTTTTCTTTTCACCAGGTGATCAGGCATTCTCTTTCCCTGTTGAAAAAGGGCTGCATGTTGTTTTTCTGTGGGAAATGCTTCTTGTCTGCTTGTTGCGCTGTGTCTGGTCCCACTGCTGAAACTTTCCTTGGGAGCTATTCTGTTGATGGGAGCAGGCCCTGGAATCCTGTCTAGGCACCCCTTGCTCTGGATGCTAGGGAAGAGCTCAGGAAGTGCTTTGGAGGGAGAGGGGAGCTGCTGTGGGAGCAGCAGAGGCAAGACATAAAGGGACTGCTCAGACTTTTTCCCTGGAGACATGGCTCTGAAGCCAAGTCTTATGAAGCAGTAGAGGCTGTGAGGAATTTGAAGTCCCAGGCAAATTTTTCATCTCCTGCTCCCTTTCCATGAGGTTAGAGCAAGGATGAGACTCCTGTGTGGTGAGGAAAACAGTTTCTCTAAGGTTTCTCCTGCGGCAGAGCAGTGTGATGAGGTGGTGCAGGACACCAGGCTCCCTCCTGTCTCATGAAACCCAGCCTGCCACATACAGCACTGTGTCAAAACCCTTGTAATGCCTCAAGCTGAATTTTAAAAGTTGCCGGAGGTTTTGGCTTATACTCCTTTAGGAATGCTGGTCCAGGTACTTGCTTCTCCCATTCTTCTACAAAGGTGCAGGGCCTTCATTTCATTTCCAGCTCTGGGTCAGTCACAGCCGGCCTATAACCATTAACTCTTGTGCCAGCACTCCCATTAGTCTGAGGCAGTTCTGCCCTGCTGCATGACTCTCTGCCTTCTGAGCTGTGTGCAGGCAGTGGTGATACTTCTCTCAGCTCTTGCTTTGCTTGCCTAAATATGAGGCTCTTCCAGAAAATGGCATCTGTAAAATTTGAGTTATGCAAAGAGCCAGTCGCTCTTCCTTTCTTTAGGGATATTTTCACGTAACAAAGGAAGAGTAGTCCCTTACCTGTTTAATGCTCAGTGCATGGTACCAAAGCCCTACATAGTAGAGAAAAACAACAAAGAAAAGCAAAAATTTCTACTTTATGCTCCTCTTTGCTCTTGCTTTCACCTGCTGGAGCAGGGTGAAGCCCTCCATGGGCAGGCGGGCCCCAGTGATTGGGAAATACCAGGGAAGCCTGTCTGGTGGTGGGGCTGCCAGCACTGCACTCCCTCCCCAGCTCTCCACATCTGCCAAGGCCCCCCAGTGCTGAAAGTGAGATGGGGAGGGCACTGGGGCTTGTTATGGAGTCATTTCTCCCTCTGTTCCCCATTTGCCCATTTGACAGGAGCTTTTTAAGGAATAAAGACACTGATGGAAAGAATGGTCTTATTTTACTGGGAATACAAGGGCAACACAAAATAAAATGATATATTCAATAAAACTATGCACTTGGCTTTAGCAATAGGCAAAAGGAATCAAGGTGATGACCTGAAAATTTCTAAACAAGAGAAAGGACAGGGATTGAGACAAACGCATCACCAATTGCCTATATACTTTACCACCAGCCAGAGTCTGCAGTGGCTGGGGAGCCCCATTTCACAGCAAGAATCTGGAGAACCCTTCCCAGAAATAGGAAAAATCCCATGTGATGCATCCACCCGTAGGTGAAGTCTCCAAATTTGCCCCCTAAGTGAGTCTAGCTTTATAGGCCCCAATCAGTAAGTCTAAGAGACTTGATTGTGTTTTTCGCACAGAAACTCCTGGATCTGATGGCAGACATCCCAACCAGCAGGGGCCAGGGCTTGGCCAGAGCCCAGACCTCAAATGGGATGTTTTCCCCTAAAAATACCCTACAAACAAGCCTCTGTTCATGGCAGTTGGGAAAGTTGCTGAAAACTATACGTTTCTTACACATAATTACGCAAGATTATACAGAGCTAGCATAAGTGTCTTTGTCATCTGTTTTGAGCTAAATAGTGCTGATGATGTTAATCACCCAGTGCCCAGGATTCATCCTCTAAGTCAGCTCTGTTCAGCACACCAGTCCCCCCACCTGGGATGCCAGGGCATTAGGGCAGATTGCAGAAACATGTCTGCAGTTTTTTCCTCTCTCCATTGTAATTCTGTGCTATTTCACAGCCTTACATGTCAGGACCTTCCTGAAACTTGAGATAACCAGAAGTTAGGGGGCAGGCCAGACTGCAGGCTGCATATAAGGGAAAACTGGGCTGGAAAGCCTCAGAGACCTCTCCCAGAGTTTAGTTAAATATAAACTTGTATATGACAACAATCTTTCTTGGAAACAGGCTTGACTTTCATGATGATATGATTTTGTGCAAGGTGGGAGTTGAGGGTATGGTGTTGAGACAACCATTTCCCCTTCACCAATTTTTGTTTACTGGTAGAGGGACACCATGTGGGCAGATGTGCATTGTTCCCACAGGGCTATCACAGAAGCACTGAGATTAGAAAAGGGACTCTAAGATCCCAGAGTCAAATCATTAAGGCAGCACCCCTTTCAGCTCCTGTT
>VRYO01002253.1:18963821-19038520 GCA_009812075.1 Sialia sialis
CGTCTCTGACCCTGCATGCCCTCTGGGCTCACCACAGCCAGGATGCTGCTGTCTCCTTGAGTCTGCCTCTTTCCTGCCCTGTGTCCCTGCCGTTCAGCAGGGTTTGAGCAGCTCCAGTGGCATATGGTGTGCATGGACCCTCTTGTGGGGCCGTCTCCAGTGCTCTGGGGCAAAGGCCATTACAGCAATTAACATTAGTCTGGGGTAGTCATAAGCTTGAAGCATTTAATCTCTCTCTGCCTGTTGCATGACAGGGCTGGAACAGGAGGGCAGTCCTGGCTGCTGCTGTGAGGTACTCTCCTGCTCTTCCTTTGCTTGTCAGCTGCATTTTGCGAAGTAAATGATTGAGCAGCCCCACAGATTGGGCAAAAGTGTCAGTCTCCATGTGTTCCTCAGTCTTGGTATTGGCATCCATGGGTCTGTCTGCTTATTCAGTCACAATAATCAATGTGAAAGGAGCCACCAACATGATTAGAAGTTGGAATGTCTTTACAGCAGAGTGTTCTTCTGTATTTCCATACAGCTATTCACACCTTTCTTCTCCATTCTTTGTACACATTGAATTATTCATGTAATCACATCACTCCAGAAGATGAATTGTGAGGAAGTTTTTTTTTTCCTGGCATCCTGTCTGTAACCTTCCAATCTCCACAGCTGCCATCCCTCCAAGGTTGTCCCTAGTTACCCACAGGAGATAGCCTGACCTCAATCCTCTCATGGGGCTTATTTTCTATCTGCCAGGTGCCTTCTTCATCCCCTACCTCATCTTCCTCTTCACCTGTGGGATACCAGTGTTCTTCCTGGAGACAGCGCTGGGGCAGTACACGAGCCAGGGAGGGGTCACTGCCTGGCGCAGGATCTGCCCCCTCTTTGAAGGTCAGTGGAGGGAGCTGGGGGAGGTGGGGAGACCCTGGGACCTCTGGGTGGTTGAGCAGAGGTGTGTCTCCCCACAGCCTGGATTGTTATTTCTACCCATCCTCAGCCCACCTGCCTGAGAGGTACCCCCTCACCAAAATCCTCCTGGAAAAACAGATCACCTTCTTCACCAAACAAACAGTTTTCACTGTCACGTTACATCCCAGTTTTCTTCTTCACGGCCACAGCCTTGGTCAGGAGCTTTGTGTCCAATCAAGGTTGTCCTGTAAGATGTAAATGGGGAAAGTGCTTCAGTGGTTATGAAGAACCTAAAGCATGCTGCTGGTTTTTTAAGTCCGTGCTCTGTCACTTCTGTGAGTTTGCAGGTGGTGCAAAACCTTTCTGGTGAAGGTGTCAGCTCTCTTAATAAATTGATAGCAGTCAGATCCTCTGTGTCTAGCACCATTTCATCACAGTTATCTCAGCCTCAAGCCACTTTCCATCATTTCTCTGAAAGTCACAATTACCTCCTCCTTACATGCCAAATCCTTTAGAAGCTTCTCCAACACCTCCCAGAGAAGGTGTGCAGTGTGAATAAAAGAGCTTCCCAAATAAAAGTGAAAAGGGAAAGTGAAAAATATTAAAAAATATATTTTGTTAGAGGAGATGTGACTCAACAGGTGCCTCACCATTGCATGTCTCTGCCCTTTTGGGTAATGTTCCAGCCATAACCTGCCCAGCATCCCTCTCACTGCCACCCTTTCACCAGGGAAGGCTGTGGCAGGGCAGCAGGAGCAGTGACAAACACTGTGTGAGCAGCTGCTCTTGCTGTCCCCTGGCATGTGGTCACCTGCCTTTGGGGCTCACTTTCTGCAGGAATTGGCTATGCCTCCCAGGTCATCGTCATCCTGCTCAACTTCTACTACATCATTGTCCTGGCCTGGGCCTTGTTTTATCTCTTCAGTTCCTTCACCATTGATCTCCCGTGGGGCAGCTGTGACCATGAGTGGAACACAGGTGGGTGTGGAGCCCTCTCCCTGTCCTTCAGCAGGTCCCAGCTGAGGGAAACCTTCAGGAGAATGTGTTGCTCCTCTGGGGGTGGATTGTAAGGTTTGGGATGCTGGGTGACTGCAGTGCTGTTGGCACTTTTGTGGGAGAGGCTTGGTTGATTACTGTCTTTGCTAGAGAGCACCAGTGCTGTGCAGTGGTGACCTCCTTGGTGACTTCTGCTATGGGCTCCAGCTAACATGGGTGCCCTACTTCTTGGCATCTGTCAGTCATCCTGGTCTGTGTGTTAGCCACAGAGCCAGTGCTGATCAAGACCACACCCACTAGAAGGAAAAATTAAACACTATCTTCCTAAGGGCCCTAGATTTCTTGCCAGCCTTTCCATGGAAGGGATTTTTTTTGGTGCATCCTTGGGACTATACAGAACATGTCCTATAGTCAATGACAGTGAGTCTGAGCACTGTGGGTGGACAGGGAGGGATTTTTCAGATCCTCTAGTATTCCAGGCACTGTTGCTTACAGTTCTCTTCTCCCTGGGCCTTTCCTGCAGGGAACTGCATGGAGCTCCAGAAGGCGAACTCCACGTTCAACGTGACCAGCGAAAATGCCACGTCCCCGGTCATCGAGTTCTGGGAGTAAGTCAAGGAGAGGCCTGTAACCCCTTCCCTCCCAGATATCACTTCCATGGGCACAGGACACACTGCAGTAGCACATCCTATTAATCCACCCTTGCCAGAAGAGGACACAAGGGCAGAGTGAAGGCTCTCAGGGCTGTCAGACAAGGTTAACTTCAATGCACCTGTGGTGTGGCTCTGGAGCTGTGCTGGCATGCCTCAGAGCCACATGATTTTGTCTTTGTCTGATGTTGTGTTCCTGTTCCTCTGGACCTTTTGGCCTTTTTGGTCTCACTGATCTCTTTGCTTTGAATCCATGCTGCTGTGTGATAGCAGCGTGTTCCCAGGAGGCTTTGGCGTAGTGGGTGGTGACTTTTGTATGTGCTCTGGCCTTATCTCAAAAAGAGAAAAAGTGATATTTTCACTATAGGGTGACTAATTTGCAAGTTATGCTGAGGAGAGAACCTCAACAAAATTGGAACCAACTGCTAGGGTCAGATAACGTCACACTGAAATTTGGTGCCTCATGTTGTTTTCTCCCCTTGTGTTGTTCACCTGTGGTCCAGAGTAGCTTTATGTCAGACACAAAGGCATAGTTCTGTTTGCTTAGGATCTCTGATGATCCTCAGCAGGCCCAATTAAGCATTGAGCCCTGGCTGAATGCAGGTAGCCCCACTGCTGCCACCCTGCATTTTCCTTGTGTGTTTGGATGGATGGATAGATGGATGGAGGGCTCTGTCCCTTGGGGGTGGATGGAGGACACACACATCACCCATAGGGCTTCCTCAGTTCAGCACAGGGACGCTGCTTTTAAACTTCAAAGTCTTTAAATTTTCTTTGTCTCCTGTGTGCTTCCTGAGCCTGAGCATTCCCTTTCCCTATTGCTCACAAGTGATTAGATGGTGACCTGCCTTAGACTGCTTTTCCTCTGGCTGAACACTGCAAAAGTTGTTTCTATCACTGCTGTGACCATTCCTGTGTAACTGAGGAATAAACAGCATAGGATTGGAAATTTCCACTGTCCTTTGCTTCTGGTGTAGCATCTGTTCCTGCCCTTCCTGGGCAGGGAGGTTGGAGGCCAGCATTTCTTTGAGGAGCTCTGACCTGCCAGTGGGCTGGTGGCACACTCCACAGGTCTCTTCTGGCTGCAGTACAGCACCCAGTTAGTTCCAGTCCAGTGGCACCCTTTGCACTGGTTAGAGTCCACGTCCTTAGAAGCAGGCAAAGAGCAACATGACAAAGTGGGTCTGAGAGGGAAGTGTGATTTTTCCAACCCTTCTCTCACCCCCTCAATCCCCTGCCAGGCTGTGGGGCAAGGAGGGCAGCAGTGTACATTAGACAAGGGTTCTCCAGCAGCACCTTTATTTTGGGGTAATTGCTGTCTTTTGCAGCAGGGTGGGCATTGTTGCTGGGCTCCAGTGCTGTGCAAGTCCCTCTCTGCCCGTCTCAGGTTTGGGGTTCTGGGTCTGCACTGTGGAGTTTCACACTCAGCTTCAACTGTGTGGTGTGAGAGATGGAGGAGGATGAGTCCTTACTTTTGTAAGTGATGAGAAAGATTTGACATACACATGACATGGAAAGGCTGCTATTGTCTGATTCATAGCCCAGGATTTTATCTTCACACTGCAAAATGATGCTCTAGGTGGCCTCTTCTGACTGCACACTGGGGATTATGGTTGAGTCTTAGTCACAGAACAAAATGCTGTGCTGCTCTGTGTTCTGAGGTCAATTATGTGGTTGCCTCAAAAGAGAGAAGTGTGCCATGGAGAAGGGGCTGGACAGCATTGCCTCTTGGGTGGTCCTGCTGGATTCTGCATGGTAAATGCAGTGTATCCCTCCCTTACTTTGAGGATTGGAGCATGTCAGAAATATAGGTGAATTCTGTGTGTCCACCAGCTGCCAGGCTGGCAGTATTTTTCAGAGAAGAGCACTGCTTAATTCCTCTGAGGCTTGTTAGTGAGACAGCTTTTCTCCCCAAAGCCCTCAGGCGCTGAGGAGGTAAGAACCAGCATGTTGGGAACATCAGTGACCCTTGCATGTTCCTTTGCTTCCCCCCAATGCAGGAGAAGAGTGCTAAAGATTTCTGATGGCATCCAGCACCTGGGTGGTCTCCGCTGGGAGCTGGCTCTGTGTCTCCTGCTAGCTTGGATCATCTGTTACTTCTGTATTTGGAAAGGGGTCAAGTCCACAGGCAAGGTGAGTCCTTGGTTCAGGTCAAGCCTCTTCCCTTGGTCACAGCACTGGTTGTCCTCACCTTTTATAGGTTCAGAGAGGTCCTTGAGGTCCCCTGGGAACCACTGTCGGCACAACTTGGCAGGAGCCTGTAGGGCTCAATGTGCAGCAGGAGTGTGAGCCAGGCTTTATGTTTTTAGGTAGGAAAAGATGTGAGGCATCTCAGAGCATTAACTTCCAAGGCATATATCCCTGTCCAGTCCCTCTCCACCCATTCTTCTCCATGTATTCTTCTCTGTATGGGATGGTTGCATATTCCCTTCCTTCCCAGCACAGCATGAGCAAGCAGCATGTTTTTGCAACGGAAAATCTTCAAATTCATTAGTTACAGACAAAGATAACTGTGATGGCCCCAAAGCCCTCTCTGCCTCAGCACCAAAGGACTTGTCTTTCTATGCTTTTTGTTTGTCCCAGCTCTTCCTACCATTGCCCATTCTCCAGCAATAAAGATCTGCTTTTTTTTATTCCACGCTAGTTACCACAGAGTTATTTCTTTGAATGTTTTTGGGAATAAGTGGTGTGACTGTCCAGCTCCATTCCATACGGTCTGTTACAGAGTGTGCCACTCTCATTTGCACTGACCCCATTACTTAGTTTCTTCTTCTGCCTCCTGATCCTATTCCCTGCCAGCTTTGTCTGGAGCCAGCAAGAACAGATAGAAATGAAAAGGTTTTAGTGTGTTTCCTAAATGATGTCTTCTGTGCATGTCTTGAACAAGCCATCGTGTATGATGGTGTGTAAATGTCCAAGTTGATGGCATGGATGTTAGCAGTTTCTCTTCAAAAAGGGTCTGGTATTATGAAATATGACAGGGAAATCAAGCAGGCTTCTGGGATGATAATTTCTGGTAAATTAGTAAAATTAGAAGAAAAGAGCAACTGCTTGCTGTGGTGGCCTGGTAAATGAGAGCAGTCTAATAACAGCAAATATGATACTAAGTGCTAACGTAGAGTGGGAAGTCCTGAGAACATCTATTTTAGATACAAGTTCTCAGTCAAATGCAAGTGATTTTCAGCAAAAAGTACTAGTCATGGTGAGATCTTGAAAACAGAAATTTTCTTTCAGTGAAGCAACAGCATCCATAGGTTCATCAACCCTCCATGTATTTAATAATTGGACTAAAATGATGGCTGTGGGACTATAACCCCACTGGGAAAGAAATACTCCTTAATTCTGAGGATTTGCTTGTGGAGGGTAGAACACCCTGAGCTGAATCACTCTTCTCAGATCAGCAGTGGTTCTCATCCTCCAGCACAGGGACTGCCTGACCCCAGGAGTGCTCCCACAGGCAGGAGGTTGTCACAGATGGAACCACTTTGCTGAGGCATGTGGATCAGGTTCAAATAAAACCCTGGATGTTGTTGACCAGCATGTGACAGAATGATCACACTGATCCCAGCAAGGTTCCTAGTGATGTAGTTAGTGCTAACAATGCCCAAAAAATAAAAAAGATGGGGTCTGAGCCAAGCACTGAGTAATATCTCATTGGATCCAGATGTTCCTGTTGTTAGATAGAAGTTTGGCAATCTTAATCCAGCAAAACATTCTCCAAATTCAGGCTTCTGATCTCTGTGGAGGTGTGAGTGATTGTGGAGTGAAAAGCTTAACGCACTAATTCATAGGGCCTGTGAAACTCATAGGATCTTACCACAATGTGAATCCAAATCATATTCCAGATGACTCCCTGTTTGTACCCTGAGCTCCTAAAACTGATGTTATTTAGAGGTTAAACCAAGAATGTGCAACCTGGAAGAACATGCACTAAAGTTCAAAGACAATGACTTATTTTATGATTTATGTTTTAATCTTGCTTTCATGGGCTGAGAAAGATTAGACTTGCATCCTGTTATTTTCTGAAGGAAGACTTTGATTGTGTGATAAATACAGTGGTGATGGTTGAACTTGCAGGACCTGCAAATTTGATTTACTGTCACTGTACAGCTCTAAATCAGAGGTTCCTTGAACATTTGAGACTGAGGGGAATGATGACATTTACTTGTGTGAAGAATCTTGTCCTTGGTTTCTACAGGATGCAGGTTGGGAGGGACAGGGATGAACCTGCTCCAGATATCTCAGGCAATCCAGAGCCTCAGTAAGGAGGTTTTTTGCACTGGTCTCTGTGTCAGTGTTATCTAAAACTGCTGAGATACATAGAGCAGGGCACATGAAATGTACAGAAAACCTGGAGCTGCAGATAGAGATGATAGCCTAGTACTGGGTTTTTCCAAGGATGGAAAGGAAAGGATCTTTCAAATGCTGTCCTATAATACCAAACTGAATTGCTGGAGAGTGTGTCCTGACTAGGGGGAGGACTCGCAGAATCAGGTGCTTTGGGCATTGCTTTATTCAGATGGATCCATCAGAGTGGATCCAGAAAAGAAATTATTTTTGAATCGCTACTCAGATCATAAAGATTACACAGGGGCAAAGCAGAAATTGCTGTATTGTCCAGGGGAATAATATTCTTGTTCTCAGCAGGATGTCCCCTAATGCAGAAACCTCCAAAGGTGAGTCACAGCCTGTGAGTCCTGCCAAGGGATGGTGGGCTTTAGGTGGATTTTAAAGCAACTTATTCTGGATGGATGGGCAGGTGTGAGAAATGGATCACTTCACATCATTACATTTTGCACTTTCTGCAGAGATGAGCTCTCCAGTGCACGACTGCCAGAGAGGAGAAAAGAGCTGTAGGGTAGCTTTCAGGTGAAGCATGCTGATGCAAGTCCTTGCTCAGCATGCCCACACAGGAAAAACCTGAAGAAGCAACCATTCTTTTTTTGGCCTAGCGTGATAATGAACAACCTCTTCTCAAGGTGGTCAATAATTCTTTAAGGTGTGGAAGCAATGAAAAAGGATTAATGACATTACTTGAACTGTTGAGGAAGTTGCACAAGCTCTCAATGTCAGTTTGTGTGGGAAAGACTGCACTGTGGTGTCATTGTGGGTGCTACAGCAGTTAGCCTGAGCAGTCTTGAAAGTAGCCCCGATAGTCCCCAAACTGAGTGTCACATTTACCAGAGGTGAAGTCCCTGAAAGGATTAGCTGATACTGGATTTTAACCCTACCTGAGTTTGTCTGCAATGTTCATGGGGCTAGTGGCACAAAAAGCAAGAGGACAGGTGTTTGAGGTCCTGTTTGGGTCTTCATCCTTGGTGAGAGTTTCGAGGTGTGTAGCCCTGCTCTGCCTGAAATGCCTATGATGAGGGATTGATCTGGGGTCACTCAGAGGCAGCAGCTGCAATGGGAAGGGCTGGGCATAATCCCTTTGCCAACAACCCCTCTGCCAGTTCTAGCTCTGAGCTTAGGACCCCCAGCATTGTGCCTGGTGGTCCTTCAGTGGCAGTCATGTTACCTGCACACCCCTTCACCCTTGGCACTGCAGGCTCTGGAGAAGGGATTGTCTGTGTGTCACCCAGACTCTGTTTGGAGTAGGGATGTGACGATGGGTACTGGGGGCAGCTCCTTTTCTGATGCGTGTAAATATTACACCACTGACTTCCACTCCAACCTGCTGACACCCTGGCTCAGTGTCTGAATCTCTCCTAGGACTAGGAAGGCTTTTTCTGGCTCCAGACATGCAATGGCATGTCCTAAGTTTCCCAAGTGCATTTTAAAACACATTTCTTTCTACTGCAGGAGCCAAGGTGATGAGCAAAGCAGCCTGCCCTGTCCCCTGCCCACCTCTCCCTGCCTGGGGTCAGTTCTGTGCTCCTGGCTGGTGCTGTGTGCTCTGGCCCATGCTGTTCTCTCACACTTGTCCTTTGCTGCTCCTCCCAGGTGGTGTATTTCACTGCCACGTTCCCATACGTCATGCTGATTGTTCTGCTCATCAGGGGAGTTTCCTTACCCGGGGCATACCAGGGAATCCTGTTTTACCTTTATCCAGACATCAGTCGCCTTGGGGACCCTCAGGTAAGGTGGAGCAGGGGGAATGAATGGCGAAGCTGTGCTTGCATGGATTCCTCTGGCAGCCCTCACTCTCTCCTTTTTCTTTTCCTACTCTCTTTCTTCCAATTTTTACTTTCTAACCCCTCTTTTCTCCCTCTGTGGCTATAAGGCAGAGCTGTGATATTGGTGTGTTTCCTTGCTCTCTTGCCCTCCAGTGCTGTTTCCATGTTTTCCTGTCTGAGTTGTGTGAATTGCTCAGAGGTATGGGCCATGGAATTTAATCCTTTATCATGAGTGATGCCAGCTGTCCCTCCCATTTCTTGGGGTGACTCCTCTGCTGTTGAACTAGACAGTGCATGGGGTGCACTGTGCCTGCTTGTGGAGATGAGCCCTGCTCCTGGCATATTTGCTCCATCTTCCTTGGGGAGCATGCTGGGTGCATGGATGTTTGGAAGCCATGGCATGCAGCAGCAGCAGTCCCTGGGACCTGGCTGCCTTCCTCTCCTTCCCATCCCTGGTGAGCAATTCCTGCCTGTTTGACAGGAGGGTCAGCACCCGACTGCTGCTTTTAATCTCTTTGGGACAAGTTTTTCCACGTTAAATCCTGGCTCCAGCTGAGCTGCTGTACAAGCCTTTGTGTGAAGGTGTTTCCAAAGGAGATTAAAGGGTCCCTGCCTGGAAAATAGGCCAGCAAAACCCTTGGTAACCCCATTAACTCTTTGTAGTCTAGCACCAGTGCTGCCTCAATTATTACTTTTGTGAATGGGAACATAAGCACTGGTGGTTGTATGACATGACAGCTGCTTCCTCTGCATGGAGGTGCAGAAAAGCACGAAAGGGCATGAGGACATCTCTATGTTTGCTGTGGTTGTGTCTCCATTTGCACTGATGTGGTGCAAGAGGCTTCTGAAATGAAATATTTTTGAATGGTGCTCTTTCTCTTACGGAAAGTCCTGTTGTTGCTGTGGCTGTGTTGCCCAGGGGACTGAATTAAGCCACCTCAGGCATGGCATGGTTGGTTCTAGCTGTGTCCTCATTAGCTCTGTCCTGGCAAACATTTTCAATTGCAGACTGTGCTTTAGAAGCAGAGCTTCCTTCCAGCCTAGAAAATGTTGGCAGAAAGGCAGAGTAACCCTTCAAAGTAAGAGGATGGCTCTGAACCAAGGGAAGAAAACTCTCCTGAACCAAGGGAGGAAAACTTGCTTCTGCCTCCCCACTCCACATTCCCCAATGAATGGTTTGCTTCTGAGGGAGAAAAGCAGGATTTGGCAGCAATGCTTGCCTTCCTCTAGCATGTTTTAACCATCCTACTGAACCATACAGCAGGACTTGAATCTTCTCTTGTCTTCCCATCAGAGAGTGCCCCTATGTGTGTGGTTGTGCCTCCCCATCTCTGTGCAGGGACTGTGCCAGCCCCTGGGGACCAAGTTGATTATAACTGATTTGTGCTCAAAGGATAGTGAGCTGTAATTGTTTACCAGCTATCCTGCACTGCCTGGAAAAATAGAAGGTTCTTTAGTGCTTGGGAAGGCATTCTGGAAATTAAAAAAAAAAAAAACACCACAAAACCTCTCTGATCTGAGCCTTATGAGAAGACGTCTCAAGGGGAGGTTTAAACAGAGGGCAGACAATATACAAGGGGACAAAATCAAAGCTCCTCTAAAGTATATGAAAAACCAGGTGAAAAGAGGGGATGAATTATTTATCAGATTCTACCAGGGGAGCAGCAACAGCTGAGATCTGATTAAATGTCAGAATATCAGGCTGGTGTGTGGAAATCATTGCTTTTCACCTGCCAGTGACCTTGGACAGAACTGGGAAATCCTGTCTATGACAGCTTAGTCAAGCTGATTGATGATGGTCTCTTCTGGCTGTGAAGTGTACAGTGCCCTAAATCTTCCTGCATCTTAATTTCCTCAATCTGTAAAATGCCTGTAATTAAAAAGGTAAATGAATTGCATTTGATAGGTAGATCAGACCATACAGAGAGCTGTCAAACCAAGGTGTTGAATAATGAAGACTAGTTATGCTCAAATATGAGCAGATAACAGCAAAACCACCAAAGAGGTCATCTGTCTTGAACTGGATGTCCTCAAACAAACAACAACACTAAAAGAATTCTTAAAAATGAGTTCATGGCTCATATTTTTAATATGTAGATTATTTAATATTATGATGTTAGCATGTCAGCCATAACTAGGCCCAAAGTCTTTTTCCACTCCTTGTTGTGTTCTGCATACATCCTGTGTATTTCACAGTGTGAACCAACAGAGAGTCTTGGGATCAGCCTCCATTTCTACTTTTGATCACTCCATCCTTTGCATTTATCAGTTTTATCTGCAGAAAATGCTGGAAATTTATGAATATGATTAAGGAGAGCAATACGTGGTGGGATCCACCAGTGAGAAGATGACATGAGAGGAATTCAGTAGTAGAACTAATTTAAGTGTGTAAAATTTGTCATTAAAAGAACTTTTTTTTCAGGTGCTGTCAGGCTTTTTTTTTGATTGAAGCTTTCATATCGGTGCCAGTCACTGTTTAGATAGACAGATACAAAGAGAGGACAGATAAGCTTGATGCCAAAAGTGCTGTCTTGTGTGTTTGGGTTTGCTTAGAAGAAAATAAATGTAATAGTCTCCTTTCACTCTGCTGTCAAGTCTCTTAGCTAAATTTCCTGAGGTTTAATGAGTGAGAATGGAGAAGGAGTTGTGCTCAGAGGCTGCTGATTTTCTATCTCTCTGGAAAAGCAGCAAATGTTTCTCAAAGCCTCCCATACTTTCCAGAAAACACCCATCATGCTGTATTTGCTTTTACTTTATCTAGTCTGTGTATAAAGAAAAAAGTGTCTATGATAAGTTGCTTTCCACCCATCCCAGATGTGTTGAAGGGCCCTGATTTTGGGGGCTGTATCCCAGTCCTGGGGCAAGGAAGCACAGGAGGTGCCAATGGTCACCAGAGTTGTGCATTTCTTTCTGAATATCCTTCCCTACAACCCTCTCATTTTCTTGCACCTATTTCTCTGTTGATTGGTTTTTGGAGTGTTTGTCATTGCAGATTTCCCTGATGGCTCTTGCTTCCCAGTAGACAAGACAGAAAGGGAAGCCAAGAGAAGATGCCCCCATTTTTTCGGGGGTGGTCTGCCTATTCTGCCTGTGGCTGCAGAGGGAGGATGCTGAGGTCATGGTTTGGAGCAGGGCAGCTCTTACAGTCAGTGCTGAGCTGAGGATAAGCCTCACCAGCCACCACAAGGGAGGATGAGAGCTGGGGGCATCCTGCAGGGCTAGGACCTGCTGGGTTAACCATGGGCCCCTGTAGCCACACTGGGAAGGGGTCAGAGCCCCAAATCATGGCCCTTCCTGCTGCTGCTTCTCTGTGAGAGCGGAGGGCAAGCACAGGCCTCCTAAATATTATTTGTTCCCCATATTTATTGTTTTCTCAGCAGGCCTTTGCCTTGACACAGCGTGCAGGGTTTGCACAGCTTTTTTCCCCTTCTGCAGGTGGGTGTTAGTTTCGGTGCGCAGGGGGTCCCGCTGTGCCCGTGTGCCCTGGCAGGGCCGTGCTTGTCCCCAGCCCTGGCAGAGGGGCTGTGAGCCCCTCTGGGGGACTCTGCTCCCACTCTGGGAGGACAGAGGGCAGGCAGGGAGAATGCTATGCTCCTACAGCATGCCAGAGGGGCTTGGGGCTGGAATCCTCTCCTCCGCCTTGCTGGAGCAATGCATACCCCGTGGGGTGAATCACAGCTGTATTTACCTTAGACTGCTTCTTTGTCCCAAGCTTGTTCCCAGCCCTGCTGAGCCTGATCTCATAGCAGGAAGGAATAAAGTTGGCTGGCTGGCTGCCTACAAAGCAGCAGGGCAAGGGAGGACCACAAAGCAAGGAGCATCCCTTGGAGCATCCACTCATCCCTTCACCTCCCTGGGGCAGGCAGCTGCGTTCCTTGGGATGAACCACAGAACTGTTTTCATGTGGTGTTTAAAGTAACCCCAGCAGTGGGAGGCCCCTCCTGAGTGCAAAATGTCCCTCCAGGTGTCCTGAGGTATGGGGATAACATGAGGTCAGTTTTGAGTGCTGGCACAGGGAGATTAATTGGGGAACAAAGCTCCTGTTCCTCACTCATGAGGAGTATTTTTCAAGCAGGATTTGGAACAAGATGCTTGGCTCAGTGTTGGCTGGGTAGACAGAACAGGAGCACTTTACAAATGTCAGTAACATTCCATGTCTGCTGGTATGAATGGGGATGGGGGAAGGATTGCCCTGGGCTGTGCAGCAGGGCCTCAGCTCTGTGCTGGTGCAGTGCTGTGGGATGTGGGCTGCATCTTTGGGCTGTGGCCTGAGTGAAGGAGAACATCAATCATGTGGAAATGGTGCCCTGGGAACTATGCAGTAAAACCTTAGGAGTGGCCATCTCCCTTTCTGAGGCAGGGATGTGTTGTTGTGGTGCAGTGGGTGGCTGGTGGGTAGTGCCAGTGCCACAGGCTGACTTGTGAGCTGTGAGCAAAAGAAATGCTGCTTGAACTGTAGCTCAAGACTAGGCTGGGTTTTGCTCTCTGCTATGCATTACACCAAGTGTAACACTCCACACAGCATGTACCTACTCTGTGCTGCGTCTCTCCTTGCTGCTGGGGACAGTTTGGTGCTTCTCAGCATGCCACCTATATTTGATGTATGGCACCCACTGGGGTTCAGTAATGTTTTACTTGAAAGTATTATTTGTAAGTGCTTTGAGAACTTCCTAAGGAAGTTCTGTCTCAGTACTGGGAGCTATTAAATTCCAGTACATATAATAAAGTGAATATTGCTGAGAAAATTAGGGATGAAGGAATAGCCATAACTATCTTGGATAACTGCAGCTCAGGTGTAAAGGTTTTGGCTAAAAACGAAGTAGCAGGCTATTGCAAACTGGAGCTAACAACACGTTCAAAGCAATTGAATTATAAATTAAATAATCTGTGTAGCTTAGAAAAATGCAGACAATAATTAAATCAAAATACTCATGCTGCTAATATGCCAGCAAAATCTGAACAGGATAAACTTTACCAATCACTTTGGGAGCAGTGGCCAGAGAAAAGCGGGTTGCTTTTATCTGCAGTGGAAATGGAGCCCTGCCTGACCCTGCAAGGCTTTTTAGTCAGAGTGGTCTGGGAACAGCTGGAAAAAGACATTTCTCTGAGTCATTACAAGGAGAGAAATGAGCACAGGCAGCAGGCTGATGAGGAAAGGTTTGAGTTGCTTTTTGCTGAAATGAGTCGTTTGTGTAGCCCCCATGAGCTCTCTGGGGCTGGACGGGCAGTGATGCTGCTGGAGGAGACTTGACCCTTTCCACTCCTAGTGACCCCACAGCCCTGGGACTTGTTGCTGCTGCTTGATCCCATCACCAGTGGGTCAGGAGCAAACATGGCATCAGTCCTGTGGCAGTCCTTTGACCCCCAGACAATTTGGGAATTGCAAGGAAACTGAGAAGGTTGTAGATGTCTCTTATTTTTGGCCCAAGAGCTGCAGTAATCTTTTAATGTGTGAAATAATGTGCAGACAGCCTGAGCTGGTGTTCACAGTCATGCTAAGTAGGATCATAAGCTTGCAAGTCAAGCATAGCTCTATGTACAGTTTCAACCACAGGCTGCCTTGTTTCAAACATATGCTAAGGCAGGTCCTATATTTCCTAAAGATATCCCTTTGGGGCTGCATTCCCACAAAGCCAGGTGTGCACCCCACAAGTGTGGGATTGGCCAGAGCAGACAGTGAAGTGAGCAGCCCACAGACCCCATGCTGTTCTCTGCTCACAGGGTTATCACTGGGCTTTAGAAATGAGCCATGCCATAAGCCACAGAGCTAATGAAGCTTGGCCTCTTGATATTTGCCTTCCACCATGACTGGTAAAGCACCAGTTCTTTTCCTGCCTGAGGGGTATTTCTCCTCTTCTGGTGTGATTTATGTGGTATTTAACACTGGTAGACTCTTCTTCCCTGTAGCTTTCTGCTCAGTGGGGACCCTGTGTTCCTGTGTTTTTCCCATTCCCTGACTGTTGTGCAATTCATAGGTAGTTGATATCCTTGAGGTTTCTGACAACTGTTAAATCTGGTTGAAAAGCATCAACTGAGTCTAATGTTATGACAAGCATGGGGTAGGCAGTTTAATGGCAAAAGTCTTGCTATCTTGACAAATTGAGCTACAAGAGCTTACAAACCCCATGAGAGGGTGTGTTCTGAGCTCAGATTTTGTCACAGCACAAGCTGGCTTGTAGCTAGGCAACTAATTCAGCCATAGATAACTGTTTTGGTTTAAGTAGCCTGGTTTGATAAACAGGCCCTTAGGTGAATAATGATAGGATATATTCAAACCCACACAGGGATTTCATCCAATGTAACTGGGTGAAATCCCTAAACTGCAGTTTACTGCCGTTTCATCCTAAACTGCAGATACCCATTGGTCAGAGAGCTGAGCAATCCCTAGTCCCAATCAATTATATTTGTATGCCTGGAAAATCCAAACCCTCTATTTAAAGGTTCTCCTCTTTAAAGAAAACCTTTTAAACCTCTATTTAAGGTTTATTTTAACTCTGTTTTAAGCTCTTTTTAAACCTCTGTTTAAGGAAGGTTCTCAAGATTCAAGTGCTTTTGTCACATGAATCACACAGTGTCGTGTCAAAGGTCCCCAACCTGGCACCGGTCAATGTTATAAAATTTGATGGAAAACAGAGCTGTAACAATCAACAACAACAACAACAAAAAGCAAACCTAGCAAAGGATTTGATCCCAGTCTGTGCAATGATGTTTAAATTATTGATGCAAAGAGGTGTCTGCTGGTCCAGCTCACCTTAGTGCCTTGCTGTGCCTAAAATGTAGCTGCAAAATGAAAGCTGTGACCTTACTGCCCATGAGCACACTGATGCTTTAGCAATCAATTTCGAAAAGAGCTTTAATCTTTTTCTAATATTTTTCAACTGAGAAAAATTAATACCTTGCTCTTTAAACCCATCTTCCCATTCATCTCCTAAAAGAGTAAAATACACTGAGGTCAACGACTTTTTCTACTTCCCAGAGCCTCTAATTAGTTGTTCCAGTCCCAGCTCATCACCTGTCCCTTCCATTCTACAAATCAGAGATTTGATCTCACTCCCTGCTTGATGTGAAACCCAGAGTCCAGGGTTTCCATGGACTTAAGTGAAGGTGGTGGTGTTGAGACTTAGACAAGTGGCTTGCAGAACAGTCAGGGAGAACAGTTTCACCAAACATAGTCCTAGAAGCACTTTGCCTTCTCTCCATGCTGGGTGGGGAGAGGATTTATTCTGTGCATCTGTGCCTTGAGCAAAATGCAGAATTTCTTCTGGAGAAATGGTACCTATGAGCGTTGTAACATGCCTTCATAGGCCCCATCAGCCCAGGAAGGAGAAGTAAATATAAAACAAATGATTGTATCACCACATGATTTGCCCCGTATGGAAGAGGAAAGGCAAAACCATGCATTGGTGGCCTGAGCAACAGGGGTGGTTGGGCAGGTGCTGCCCAGCTGACCATTGCCTCAGGACATGAGGTCTTGGCTGACAGATACAGCTGTGATTTGAAGGCATCAAAACCTGTGAGAAGCACTGTGATGCTTTCCATTGTCTCCTGTTCTTCTTGGAGGGGCTCTGGGGCAAGGCTAGTGTTTGTCTGAGGGCTTACTGGCACTGCCACTCTGGGAGAGGAGAGTGGAGTCAAACAGAGACTTTGATCATAAAGTTGTCTCAGCAATACTTTATTTCTGCTTTTCTTTTGTCTCGAGAATGTGGCTACCCTTCAGCATTGGTTGAATGATTGTCTTATCTTGGTTTTATAATGCCCCTAGGAAAAAAAGATCTTACAGAACAGAGGTTTATTTAATAATCTTAGTCGTTGCTTCATTCCTCACCGTTGGTTCCTGCTTTTGCTGTTGTCTGCAGAAGACAGTGACAGTGGCTGAATTGGAGACTGCACACAGCTAGGCTTTCAGATGAAATTTGGCATTGACAAATGCCAGCCTGAGTGCCCTGGGATGTGTTATTGACAGTGAGAGCAAGGGGCCTCATGGGAATAACAGTGTTCTTGTATGTTCTTTTAGGAGCTGTCTTTTGCAATCAACTCTACTTTTTTCCAGTATTCCTCCCCAGTTGAATTTCATTTAAGTTTTCGAGTCTTTATTTAGGTCTTGGAGGGAAGAAGCTGTATGTACCTGTGCTGGCCAGACTAGGCTTGCCCAAATCAAGTACCCTTCCTCTGGTGGCAGAGAGCTCCTTCAGCTCTCATGGAAAATGTTCATTTCTCCTCCTCTTTCTGGAGTGTCACAGGGTGCTGCAGATTTGTCAAAGAAAGAAAGAGGTGGTTATGAAGAGCTATATGTGATTTGGGTGGATGAGGCTCCTGTGTATCCCTTCCCTGTGACACTACTAGCCCCTCTGGGTGCCTCACTGAGCACTGCAATTCCTGGCACTGTACAACCTGCCTCTAGGAAAGGCTTCTTTCAATGCAGAGTCCTGCTGGCCTTCTGATCCCTGGCCTTTCTGGTGCTTGCAGCAGCCTTTGGGCTCTGCCTCTTCCCATCTGTGCAGTGTCTGTGCTGGCCTTGTCTTCTGACCTATGTTTGCATCTCCCTGTTTGCAGGTCTGGATGGATGCAGGCACTCAAATCTTCTTTTCGTATGCAATTTGTCTGGGATGCCTGACGGCTCTGGGCAGCTATAACAAATACCATAACAACTGCTACAGGTAACTGCTGCCTTGAGCCTTCCCCTCCTGAACATCAGGGATCTGCTGGAGGCTGCTGGCCTTTGGAAGTGTCATGGTTTCTGTTTCTACTCAAGGCATAGGAAAACTCTTTCCAGGTGGTTTCTCCCCAAATCCAGATCTCTGTGCTTTATACCCAAGGGAATTGTCTGTCTGTCCCCTCTTCCATACTCTATAAAGTTAGCTCCTCTTCACTAGCTTTGTGACCCCAGCCCACACTGCAACCTCCCTTATTACATGGGTGCACAAGCAGGGGAAGCAGAACTGTGGTATCTAATGGTTTTCAGTTGGAGTCCTTTCACCTTGTGATTTGTCCTTCTGTGGTTCATTTGGACCCAGTGACTGGCTCAGCTGTCAGTGCTCTGTTTTCCTGTGTGCTATGGTCACATATGAGCCTGCAGATGTGCCTTCTGTTTATTGCATGCTGGACTGCAGGAGCAGAAGTGGACCAGGTTGCCAGATAGAATCAGGCTGTTGAGGTGAAGTGGTGCAGTGAAAATAAGCTCATTTTGTTGTAGATGTATCCATCTCTAGGGTTTAAAGGCTTGTGTGAGAAGAGGCCGCCTGTCTTCCCACACTTTGTTGCTGATTGGGTTGCTCCTGGCACTGACTTCTTCCTCCATCTTTTAAATTCCAAATTGTGGTTGTTGCCATTTAAGGTCCAGGCACACTACTGGCTACGTGATCCCTGGTTGCAATCTTTCTTCACTTTAGTAGTTCATTCCTGCTGCAGGGCTGCCTCAGCAAGAACAGCTGGGCTAGGATGCCTGTTTCCTTTCATGTCCCTTCCCCCACACTCAGTTCTGAGAGAACAAGCTGTAGGAAAGGAAGAGATAATGGATCTGTTTCTGGCCTTCAGCATGTCCTTGGACATTAGACCTTTGCATCCCCAGCCTAATATGTAACATGGAGATGATGACAGGGGCTGCTCAGCAACGGGGTTGTAAAGACCTTCTGTAACTGCAGCTGGGAGTTGCTGCAGAAAGGGGAGAGACCTCTGTCTACACATGGTACTGTGCTTCTACCCTGTATGCTGTTTGTCTTTTCTAGGAATGCTGTCTTAGTTTTGGTGTCAAACCTTCAATTAGCCTTTCCCAGGTTTTACCCAGGTTTAATGAGTCAGTCCTGTGCTCTACAGGCTCAGTTTTGATAAGAAGACAGGACCAGGATTTAGTAGGGGAGAGGGACATCAGTTTGTTATACCGGCCAGGTGTAACCCTTGGTGGCCTGGAAAAGGATGTGGGCAGTAAAAACAGCAGTGGTCCAAGATGACATCAAACAGTATCGACCATTTCTTGTTTCCTGTCACAGCAAGGGAATTTTTCGCATCTTCCTGGCTCCCTTTCAGGTGTAAATCTGCAGAGATCTCTTTGATCTGGCCATCCCCTCGTTTTACTCTCTACCATGACACCCCTTCCCACCTTCCAGATAATGGGAGAACACCTTCCAGACCATGCCTTTCCAAGGAGGGTTTGACCTGTCATGGATACATCCAGGGGAAAGAGGGAGAAACACCAGGAAGGACGAGGAACTGTTTGAAACATGTGAGAATTTGTATGAAATTACTGAGAAGATAATTTGAGTGGAGAGCAGGCACTTGATAGCAACTGGAGAAATGAGGTTCTGGCTTGGGCTTTCCATTGGGTAGCTGGGATTGGTGGAGTGTGGCCTTCCTTTCCAGCTGGGAGATTCATTGGACCTTAGAAACCAAATGCAAAGGAATGGTGCTGGGTGCAGTCCTTGACAATGCAAAGAGCTGTGCTTTGGAAGGAATAATTTGAATTTGCATGACGCAGGGGCTCTGACCTAGTTAACATGCAAGCAGGAGCACAAAACCCCAAAAATGCTATATAACTAAAGACTGATACACAAAAATCATGCTGGATTTGCAGAGTAGCATTTAATAAAGTCAGAGCAGGCCATGAAATGCCAGAAGGGGTGTATTCAATTTGGTTCAAAATGATGCTGCAAATGTTATTGTTGTCCCCAGGGTTGCAGTCACAAGAGGACTAGGGAGACTCGAGCGTGAAAAGGAATTGGATAGATAAGAGATGTTCAGTTTAAAGTGTTGGTGGATGAGAATGAGATGAAACAGACACAAGGGAATAGATCAGAGAAAATAATTTGGATGGCTGTGATTATCTTTTTCTCATAATGCGAAGACCAAGACATACCTAGTAGTGCTGAGAACCCAAAAGATTGTAACTGAGAAATCTATTAAGGAAAAAAAAACATATTCCCTTCTCAGACAAAAATTAACTGCTACATGCTGCTACAGGAGCGACCAGGGGAGATAGAAAGGAAAAAAAACAGAAAAAAAAACCAACCCTGGCATTTAGAGTGTGGGAGGACTATCTCACAAGCAAGCTTAGGTGAGCAATACATCTTGATGCTGTCCTTGGACAAGGCTTCCCTTGGGGGAGTCCTGCAGTGTTGTCCAGCCTGGGTCATCTTTCTGCAGCTCCTGGTGCTGAGTCAAACTGCAGGTGTGTTGGGAGAGACAGAGTGGCTAGGGCAGAAAAGCTGGTGTTGCCCTGGGGGCCTGCCAGGGGGTGTGGGTCATACCTGGCTTACGCTTTGCCCCCTTCTCCCAGGGACTGTGTGGCCCTGTGCTTCCTCAACAGTGGCACCAGCTTTGTGGCTGGCTTTGCCATCTTCTCCATCCTGGGCTTCATGGCAGAGGAGCAGGGTGTGCCCATCGCTGAGGTGGCCGAGTCAGGTGAGTGCAGACCCAGGTGGGATGGGGCTGTGGGGGGTGCTGCCTATGGGGGATGCCTGCAGCTGCAGGTTTATATCCCTTGCTGTCTGTCTCCAAAAAGCAGGCAGAAATGAGTGCACACTCGTGAAGTACTGAGATGCAGTAGCTGTGGTTTGAGCCTAATAAAAACTAATGGTGAGGGCTGGAGTTAGGCAGCTGCTGTCTTTCATGGGGAGGGTGCTGTGGTGACTGCATGGCATAATGCCCAGGCTTGTGCTCTGCTCCCTGGGCTTAGTCTTCCCCTGACTCCCAGTCCTTGCAGAGTGAAGCAGCCAGAGGTTGCTTTACTTCCCTTCCTGCTTCTCCTTCCCTGCTCCAGGAGCCTGAGTTTGATGCACAGCACAGGTATTACTGGAGTGACAGGCATGTCACAAGCTGTGCCTTGGCTGGGTGGCTGCCTCAGGTAGGTCTGAACCAGCTGCGCTGCGCTGCTGCCCTGCCATTGCTCTGAAAGCCCTTCTCCCTGCAGGGCCTGGCCTGGCATTCATCGCCTACCCTCGGGCTGTGGTCATGCTGCCCTTCTCCCCACTCTGGGCGTGCTTCTTCTTCCTGATGGTTGTTTTGCTGGGACTGGACAGCCAGGTAAAGCTGCAGGAACGGAGTGGTTCCCTGCCAGACAAAAGCCATTCCCTCTTCAGGACAGGCATCATCTTGGCTGAGAGGGGGCCAGTGGGGCTGGGAAGCTGGTCAGGATGGGCTGACAGAAGTGGGATGTCTGCTTTTTTTGCAGTTTGTCTGTGTGGAGAGCCTTGTGACAGCTCTTGTGGACATGTACCCCACCATCTTCCGCAAGAAGAACCGCCGGGAGACCCTCATCCTGCTGGTCGCCATCCTCTCATACCTGGTTGGCTTGGTGATGCTCACAGAGGTATTTTGGGCTCAGAACCACCTGCATGGTGCTTGACAGGACACAGTGGCACCTGTTGGATGGTGAGGTCTGCCCTAGGGCCAAGAGCTTGCTGCTGAGTCCCATCCTGCCGCTCTGGGCCTGCCCTTCTCATGCCATTCACGTTCTCCTTTCCAGCCCTTATCACTGTGCCACTCACAGTCCTGATATTTCTGCTAAGACTGATACCTGGAGCTCTGGATAGCTAATGTTTTGATTATAAAATTATCTTGACACCGACCCAACCTTTACAGCTGTAGTCTGTTGCATGGGAAGGGGAGTGCCCTTGTCCCTCTCTTTCTTCCTGAATGGAATTAAAGCAAGATTTGCTATAAGGAAACTCATCAGGTCTGGAGTGCACCCCTTGTCTAATATACTGATTGCTCTTTATTATCTTGTGATTCATTGCCTGGGAGCTAAACTGTTCTTGTTTAAAACTTTTAACTCAGCTTAGCAATATGCATGTGCGGATTGATGCTGCCAGAATGCTCTTGGCACTTTCTGTTTTTATTTGGACACAGCTTTTGGAAAAGCTGTCTCTGATGTTGTATGTGCAACATCCTACCTGGACTGACCTACAGGCAGCCCTGCAGATCTGGGCAGTGAAATAGCCAGGCTGCATGCAGTTATTTCCTTCTGCAGATTGGGACTTCAAAATCAATTGGATGGATTGCATATCTTAAAGGGGGCTTCCATCTTCACTTCCAGCTACAAGAGCTGCCTAGGTTTTGTCTTCTAAAGCATCCCCATAATCTCTGGCAGTCATTTGCCATCTGCTGTGCTGCTCTGCATTGAAATGTGGGGTTGCAGAGACTCCTGAGAGCAGCAGGGTGGCTGCATGTCTCTGTCAGGCCTTGGGCACAAGGGGTGTGCCTTTTCTGTAGGCTAAAACTATGTCCCAGAGAGGGAGATGCCTCCAGCTCTGGGGAAGGTACAGAGTTTGTTTCCTGCTCTGACTAAAGCTCTTTGTCTAATTCCTCTCCCCTCTCTCTTAATTTGCTGCCCACTTGGGCCTTCCCAGGGTGGGATGTATGTCTTCCAGCTCTTTGATTACTATGCTGCCAGTGGCATGTGCCTGCTCTTTGTGGCCATCTTTGAGACTCTCTGCATCGCCTGGGTCTATGGTGAGTATGAACTGGGAGGGGTTCACAGCTCTGGCCTCTCACAGTCTTGTCTGGTTCATTCTCAAAATGTTGGTTGGTAGCTCAACTTGGTAATTGCTTCGCAGTGCAAAGCAGAATCTAAACCTTTTCTTTGGTGTCCCTGGACTCAACTGGCAGGGACTTCCTCACAGGAACACCCTGGGGGATCTGCTTGGCAGATAGCCCCTGCATGTTCCTATGTTCTCCTGCTTTCCTTGGGAAATTGGAGCTGTCACAATCTTTTCTCAACCTGTGTTCAGAGGGCTTGAGATTCAAACATTTTTGAGAGTCCTCTCTCAGTCTTGACAGTCAGCAGGTAGGGGTAAAAACCTGGGCTGAGGTCCTTGCCTTGGAGATGCTGAGAGGCTGGCCCTGCTGACCTATTGAGCTGTTTTGAGGGTATAAGAAGTTAGTGCAGGAAAAAGATGGAAGCTGGTCACACTCCTGAGGAGCTTCCTGACCTGACTGTTGATTATGCTGAGACTATTGCACTTTAACAGTGGTGAAGCAGGACCCTGGATGTACACAGCCTGCTTCCCTCCTTCTCTGGTGGCAGTGAGGGGTCTCATCCTTGCCCTCTTCTGCAGGTGCTGAGCGTTTCTACAATAACATTGAAGACATGATTGGCTACCGGCCATGGCCCATCATCAAATACTGCTGGCTTTTCATCACCCCTGCAGTTTGTATGGTGAGGACAAACAGGAAGAGCTGTGGGGAGTAAAGATGGGCAGGGCTGGGTCCCTCTGAGATACAGACATCTATATATATATGGAGGGATGTATTCTGTATAGAGGGTTATGTGGCCTGAACCTTGGGGGCCTTTTGGTATTTGTGCTTGTAGCTTTTGGGGCTCAACAACAGGGAGAGGCTCAACTGTGACAGAGGTGCTTGCTGGTGGATCAGGTTCCTTGATGCCATGACCAGTGTTGCCTGCAGGGACTGTCCCAGCAAAGCCTGTTTTACAGCTCTGTTGCTGCCCTGAGGTGCTTCTTTTTACCCTGAGTCTCTGCAGATGTGTACTCACCAGGAAGACCTCTCTTTGATCATGGTGTTGATTTTCTTTCTCTTTTTTTCTTGGTCTCTTTCACCTTGTCAGGCAACCTTCCTGTTTTCTTTGATCAAATATACCCCATTGACATACAACAAGAAGTATGTGTACCCGTGGTGGGGAGACACCCTGGGCTGGCTGCTGGCCCTCTCCTCCATGGTGTGCATCCCTCTCTGGATTGTCTACAAACTCTCCACCATCAAAGGCTCCCTCAGAGAGGTGAGGTTGGTGCTCTGGGATTAGGGCATGGGGAATTAGCTGAGATAATTGCTATAACAGACATGTTTTTTTAAGTTCTGCCTTTCTGGAGGCTGCTCCAAACTGGCTGCTGCCTCGCGGTACCCTTTTTTAATTTCTTCTGTGTCTTCACAAGTACCACCAGAAAAAAAATCATTAGATGGAGAGGGTAAAGATGATCTCTATGTTGCCCTTAACTGATGCTTGAGGACTTGCTCTGAGCACGCTTCAGATCCCCTGAGCATTATAGTCAGCTGTGTTAATCAGTCTGTGCTGAGGCCATGGAGTTGGAACGCAGGAGAATTTGGAATTTCCATCAGTCTTGGTGCTTTGTCCTTGCAGCTGTGTAAAGTGCATGTCTTTGCCTTACAGAGGTTTCGCCAACTCACCTGCCCACTTGAAGACTTGCCTTCCAGGCCAGGCACAGAACAGCCCCTTCCCTCCACCAGAGCTGGCCTCCTGATGCTGACAGAGCTTGAATCTCATTGCTAGGACCAGTGTGGCTCTCCCTCCCTACCCCCAGGATGGTTTCTATACAGTGTTTGCCACCTGTTGAATAACACAAAGATTCTTCGCTTGCCAAGAAGAGAGGGATTTCTGAGCTGAACTCCCTTCTCTGGAAGATTTGAAGGGCTGAGGAAGAGGCTGTCATGGAGATGTCTGTGTACAGTTAGGAATGCACCTTAATTCTCTGCCTGGAGAGAGCTCTGAAGGGGCACATCAAGCACCAGTGTTCCTCAGCATCCCTAGGCTTCTGGCAGGCAGAAAGGAAGGACTGATCCTGGAGTGTCAGAGTCTCAGAGCTGTGGCTCCAGTGTGGACTTTGGGAGCTTCTCCATTCATTCCATTAAATCTATGTTTTTCCTGACTAGATCTGCTCTGTCTCTATTTTGTCCCACTGGCATTCCTTGCCAACAGCATTTTAGGTGACATGTGTGTCAGCTGAGCTGTGCTGGGCATCCAGATCTGGTTCTCTCTTGCCCAGTGATATGGTAATGTGGCCAGAGAAGAGGAAGCTTTGTTAGGGTAGGAAGGAAAGTGTTGAACAGTGGTTCAGAGGCTTCTCTAAGTGGTGGACCTGGGGTAGCCTGGTGAAGTGCAATGCCACCTTCTGCTGGAGCACTGCCAGCTCACAGACTGAAATGTCATCTGTCTGAGTCACTGGGCTGTTCCTGGGGTCTGAGAGGAGAATGTGGATTCGTGTTTTCTTCTTGCAAGTGAGGGATATGGGAAGCTCTCCCTCACCTCTGCAGGTCTGTCTGTCTTTGTACTGACTGCCTTCCAGGTGCTCTGGAGCATCATTTTGGTTTTCCTGTGAATGGAGGAAAAGCTGAGTGCTGGAAACAGAACCCGCATGTTATGTCAACAAACAGGGCCCCTCGTTTCTAGGCTGTTTGGGTAAAAGAAATAAAACTCAAAGAGTTTGTGTTTCAAGTGCTGTAGCCGCAGCATCCGAGGAGGGCAGCCAGAGGACACGTAACCCTGGGAAGCTGGATGGCTCCCAGGAAACCCTGAGGGAGCTGGAGCATGGACGGAGCTGAGCCAGCAGCCGGAGGCGCTCAGCTTCCTGAAACACACGAGGTGGGCACCACGCTACGGCCAAGGCTTCTGCTGCGGCAGAGGAAGAGGCGAATTAAAGGGAATGAAAGCGAATTAGGGCAATCGGCGCCATCAGCCACTAGGGGGCGCCATGCCCTCAGCCGTGAGGGGGCCCCGCGGCGCGGGCTGAGGGACGCTGGGCCCGAGGGCGCCCTGATCCATCCTCTAAATCCTAGAGGGATTTAGTCCTCTAGGCAATGACAAGTTCCCGAGTTTGGTTTTTCTAGCTTTAGTTTCCCCAAGTTTAGTGTTGTTGGAGCCTGGGAACCTGAGATGGGACAGAGGTACTCATGGGAAGGAGTTAGGGAGTTTGCTCATGGAGGGTGCGAAACTCTGATGAGCACCAGTTGCTGAGGGGGTTCAAGTACGACCAGGAAAAAAGTCATTAGATGGAGAGGATAAAGATGATCTCCATGCTGCCCTTAACTGAGGCTTGTGGACTTCCTCTGAGCAAGCTCCAGATCCCCTGAGAATTTTGGTTAGCTGAGTTCAGCGGTCTGTGCTTAGGCCATGGAGTTGGAACAGAGGAGAATTTGGAATTCCCATCAGTCTTGGTGCTCTGGTTCTGTCCTGCTTCCAGAGTGATGCTTTGCTGGTTGCCCTGTAATACTGGAGGAGCAGGGAGCTGGAAAACCAGACCTTGCTCCAGATGAGCATCTCATCCCTGGCACAGCTCATGATTTCAGGGTGAGGTTTCATGAACAGTCCTGAGCCCCCAGGATCCCTCTCTTTCCCTGTCTCCTGCAAGTGTTCAAGAATGGGTTGTGACAGCAGTCAGACAGGGAGGAGTGGGAGCAGTTGCAGGGGCACAGCTTGATGTGGCACAACTATGGATTGCCCCCTGGGTAGGTCTGCACCTCGCACATCAATCTCGAGTTTCTGTTTGCCTTCTTCCCTGCTTCTAGAGAACACTGGGAAGCTGAGAGCTCAACTGATTGCCACAATTTTCATGGTCAGCCTGAAAGCCTCAGAGCTCCAGATTCCCCTGTGCTTCATGCATGAGCTAAGGGTAGTAAAGAAGTGAGAAATCCAGGAAAAGCCCCTTTTGGAAGAGATCCACGATGTGATGGAATACAGAGCCAACCGGCTGCCCTGCCACTTGGATACAGAACTGGCTGGTAGAAATTACTTTTTGAATGGAGAGAACTGAGTTAAATACAGAAGTTCTAGCAACAGATATTTTTATTTACGTGATTTTAACCTTAAACAGAATTATACTTACATTTTCCAGTAATATTTATAAGAGGTTTGTCCCACTGGGAAGATATTTTAACCATAATAGAAAACAGTAGTTGTCTGCAGCTATCTCTAAAATCTGGCTGATGTAAAAGTCTGCTTGGCTGCATGTAGGGGAAGTGTGAGTTTGCTCAAAGGCTTTTGACTTGCTTTGCTTCAAAACAGACTGGTGTTCAGTGAACTGGGCGTGTGGTTTATTGATCTGGTTATATATGAGCCAGGAAATCTCCCATGCCTGTGTTCTTACATGACCCAATTGCTGTAAAGCTTTGGATGAGTTAGGCAGGTCAGATAAGCAAGAGAACTAAAGGTTTTGCTGAATACTCTTAAATGTCTTATTTCTGACATGACTTTAAGCAAAGTGTTAGACTTGATGATACCTGGCTTGAAATATGAATCAAGTATATTCTGTCTTGCTCATTGAAAAGGTTGATGCACCAAAGTTAATTTATTTGAAATTTCCAGACATGACTTTTTTTCACAGCACTTTTAAGACCCCATGCTTAAAAAGAAGTTTTGGTGAAATTCAGAAATGGCAATTTCAGCCATACAGTGATTGTTTGTGATTTGGAATGTGGTGAAAAGGATGCTCGTTGCATTCAAGATCAGCATTGCAGTCTGTGGGATTTTCACTTTACTTCTGCCTACTGGGGAGATGCTGATCTACCTTTAGACAAGAGGTGTGTGGTCATTGTGTATTTCCCACTTTCAGAATACAAAACCTAGAAATTAGCCCAAGAATTCAATCCATTACTTGCTGGATAATGGACATGAGATTAAAGAACCTTATTTTCCTGGATTGTTTTGTGGTGGTGATCGTGATTGTTTGGATTTGATTTGTTTCGTTTTGTGGGGGTTTTTTTTGTTGTTTGGTTTGGTGGGATTTTTTGTTGTTGTTGGTTTTGTCTTGGTTTTCTGTTTTCAAATGAGAAGTTCACCTAAAAGTAAAGAAGTCCCTGAGACTCTACCCCAGGTCATTGTTGCTTGGAAAGGATACCTGTCCGTCCATCTGTCCATGAAAACCAGACTCTACTTTTCCCTTGTTGTGTCAGTGGTGCCTGAGGAGAAAACTCAGCTTTCCTTGTCCATGGATGGAGATGCTTTCACAGGGCAGGGGAAAGACTTCAGATCTCAGGGACATGGGTGAGGATGCATCTACTGTCATGGAGAGCATCTCAAATCCTGGGATGTTTGAACAGATGCTTGAGATTTCTTGTTCCTTTTGCCTTTGGTGGTAACTGCAAGGCAGTTTTCCATGACTATTGCAGAATGATGTATTGTGAGTTGTGTTGCACATTTTGGTGACAAGAAAAGTGGATGTGAAGGATGCCACGGTGCATAAATGGAGAGAACAGAGTAAGATGAAGATGTTAACTTGTGGGATACATAATCCTGTGAAGCAGAGATCCCCAAATAATCTGTTAAGTGTGTCCTACAGGCGGGTACAAATGAGCATATCCCACAGAGTAGGGGATGAGCCCTTGTGTGCTAACATGGTTAGCTGCTTGCCAGAGGGGAATCTGCATGGAGCAGATAAGGGAAGCATGTGTGGGGGAGCACAAGTGTGCACTGGAGAAGCTGTCACTTGAAAGAAGTTACTAGTGATTTTGTTATCCTGTCTCCATCTGACCTTGTCCTGTGTGTCCTTGTGCCCTGGGCACCGGAGGTGTTTGCTGTCACATGTCCCACAACACCAGGCTCCGCTGCCCTGAGGGAGCAGGGAGGGAAAGCAGGAGCAAACAGGCACATAGCCACGTGTCCTCTGCCTGCCTTTGTTCTGTGATCCTCTTGGTCTCTGATGTGCAGCTCAGAGAGGCTGTTAGGCTACGGATGTCTCCCCAGCATTGCCAGTCCTCCCTCCTGACCACCTTTATTGCTGACGCTGGGCTCCTACACCATTTTTCCATACCAGGGATGCTGTGAAACAAGGGGTGTGTCGCCCTGTCTGTACTTGCACAGATAAAGGCTCCTGGCAGCCTCTTCCTCCCTGGGAGCCGGGCACAGGAGCCGTGCTGTGGCTGCTGGAGCCCATCAGGGTTCTGTGGGGCCTCATTAGCTCTTGTTGCTTTGGTTATGTTCACTTGTGATTAGTTACAGTGAAACTGTTGTCAGAAGTCACAGGCTTACTCAAGCAGAAATTAGCCATAAACATGAAAAATAAATTATACCAATGCCTAGGGGAAAATCCCCTGCAAACAGTGTTCAGTCAGCAAGGCATGTTCTGAACCAAAGAAGCAGCAGTGTTGTGCCCATGGGGCAATCAGCATTTCTCCTATTCTGTTAGCAAAAGTGTTAAAAATGGAGTTAGTCTGGACAAATGAGGGCAGTGATGGCTGCTCCTGCTGGTGGCTCAGCAAGGGGCTGCTGGCTCCACTGTCTCTAACAACTGTCCCAGTGACTGCCTCTGCAGCCTCTAATGTTTGTAAAGCATGGTTTGGATTAATCCATGCTGACAGACCTCTCCCAAAATCTGGGCTAGGGGGAGATTTGACTCATTTTGGCTGGAAGCCTTGTGTCTTACTGGCTCAGGGGCGCAGGACTCACTGCTGCCAGGGAGCATGGCCCTGGCATGGGCTGAGGTTGGCAGCCTCCTCCTCTGGGCTGGCTCTTCAGCAGGCATGTCAGAGCTGCCTGAAAGGGAGGAAAGGGTGGGGACACTCAGATGATGGGGAAAGCCAGCATGTGTTCTGGGAAAATAAATGGTAAAAGGAGAGACAAGAGGGCACTGCCAGCTGGCAGGTGGTGAGCAGGATAGGGAGGAGAACATCTTTAAGGAGGTGCCAGACAGATCTGGGGTTGGGGTCAGCCATCCTTTGGGGCAAAGGCCCAGCTGCCCAGAGCCTGGCAGGTTGAGGGAATCTGGTCCTGGAATTTTCTCCTCTGCTCATGAGAAGGAATGGAAAGCTGTACAGCTATCTCTGAGCTGACAGCTGCAGAGGGAGTGGGCACCTCTGTGTGGTTGGACAGCAGTGCTTTCCCAGTTCTGTGCACCCTTGATGCTGTCTGGGGAGGAGGTGCCTTGGACATTTGCAGGATTTATTGCAAGCAGAGCTTCTCTTCAGAGGATGAGTGTTTACAAGCAACCTCAACCACATTTATGGAGAAAGAGCCCACATTGTGAAGTGACCTGCAGTCAGATTGTCACATCCTTTAGCAGCCCTGTCCTACCTACATAGCTGCTCAGCCCAGAGTGCCTGCTAAGGGCTGACTCTGCCAGTGAAGATGGCAACTGATGGTCAGGGAGTGCATCACCCCTTTCCTTGCTCTCTCCTGAGCAAGCTGTAGCCCACTGAGCTGCTCAGGATGTGATTTCTGCTTTTCAATCTGGGTCATCACACCAGTGAAATCCCTTACATGGAGGCTGGGGTGATGAGATAAATGTGCCCCTGCCCGTAGCATGATTTTAAAACCCTGTGAATTATTGCCTGATGGGAAACTCTGAAGCCCGAGTGTAACTTCTGGTACCTAGGCTGGCAAACAGAAATAGCCTTTTTTTTACCCCTCCTGGAGAATGATTTTCACACATAGCTGGATAAAGTTTTCATTTAGGTTGACTTTCTTCTTGTTTTACCTTAATGTCACAGGTCATTTCCCATCTATATCTTTGCAAAACCCCTGCGATGTTCCTGTGAAACACTTCAGTATGGATAAATCAAGTTTTTAGGTCAGCTCTGCTTACCTAGGCTTATCTCAATCCCCTTTTCATATCTGGATAACCTCTATTGCACCTTTTCCTCTGTTGTTCTGAGTCATGCCAGTCCACCACAGGCAGTGGCACTGTCCTCCACGGGTAGGGTCAGAGGAATGCAAAGCCAGCACATGCTCTTCAGCTTGCAGTCTTTCAGGACTTTGGAGACAGCCCCTAAAAGGCAGAAGATGGAGCCTGTCCCATCTGATGTTGATGCCAGATCTTACAAGGGAAGAATCAGCCTGTATTTCTTGGGCTATGGGACCACTCCACTCAACCAGCCCAACGGGTAGGTGAAAGCCAAGAGTTTTAAAAACAGCGTGTTTGGAAAGTTAAATCCCAGAAACAGCCCCAAGTAAGTGGAGATGTTTTGCCTTACTGCCTCCAGAACTGGCCTCAGTGGTTTATCCTGAGGATCCCACTCAATCCAGGGTTGATTCCCCTTATGCATCTCTCCAGCATCTCCAGCATTTGACTCCAGGGCAATCCAGTGTGCTCTAATGGGATCTGATTGACTAGCTTCTAGCACCCATGGCGGATTTTCTAGAGACAGCGTTACCAACAACCTCTATAGAGTGTGCAGGTGCAGGCAAGTAAACCTACTTCTTCCCCACACTGTGGCATTGAGGACTTGTGTCAGCTCCTGTGTTTGTCACTGAGGAGCTGAGAAATGCTCCTCCGGTGAATCTACCTACCTGGTGGTATTGGTGAGACTTGAGTTTGGCCACAGAAGGTTTAATGTAACGCTCTGTGGAGATTGATTCTGAATGTTTGTAAGCTGACACTGAGGGATGCCCCTACCCCGCTAAACTGGTGGAGCCCTAGAACAGTGGGAATATGTGGCAGCCAGCCTGGGCCATGCTGTGGGGTCTGCAAGGGGAGAGCTCCTGCCCTGCAGAGATCAAGAGGACATGGAGTTACTGCCTGACTGCTGTAATTGATACTTACAAACTTTTGGGCCTTTACCCCCGCCTGTGGCTGCTTTCTCATCTGCTGTCTTGTCAGGGCCACAGTACAAGGTCTGGAGAGGTGCGTGCTCTAAGGGATTAGGGGAGAAAGTTCTTCTGCCCTGACACACCTCCCTTCCCTACGTCCCACCACCCACACATGAGCTGGGTGATAATTTGATGGGGGGAGCTGGTGGAAGGGGTGGGACAGGAGGAGGAGAGAGCGCAGTCTCTGCCTTAACTCTTGCTGTATCTCTTTGGCACTCAGTGAATTCCCTGCCTGGACTCCAGTGGGACGGGAAAGGATTGGACGGGAGGGGCTTGCCTGGGGGAGACCTGCTCTGGGTTCAGGTGAGTTGGGTGTTTGCATGTTGAACAGATCTGGCTGGATGTGTGTGTCACCCTGGGAGTGCCGGTGACTTCTGTCCTCCCGCAGCCAGCTGCTGCATGCCAGCAAATCTGCAAGGGCAAAATCTTCCCAACATTAAGTAACACGAGAGCAAGATGGAAAATAAGGAGCAGATCATCAATTTGGATCAACTCAGGGTAGAGGTTTTTCTTTCAGTGGTTCCTTTTGGAAGAGGAAAGGACAGCCAGAGATGCTGCACAGGGGATGTCAGGAAGCTGAGAGCAAAGAGATGCCTGAAGGATGGGTAATTGATACTGAAGGTTGTGGCAGCAGAGAGAAAAGGAGAGAGTGATAGATAAGTATTCAGACAGTAGAAAGATTGAGAAGAGAGACAACAGTGAGTGAGACAGGGACAGGGATGAAGAGCAGAGGTGACTGGTTGATAATAGATACAGGAGACAAACACTAGGAGTGCTGTAGGCATTTCAGCCACTGCCAGCATGAGTCCTTTCCTGTGCTGCCCTGCAGAGGGTGCTGACCCCAGTGCACTGACTTGGGGTCTGCAGTTTTAAAAGGTGTGCCTGGGAATGCACTTCTTTTTCTTCTTGCCCCTGAGGTTTCATCCAATTTATTCCTGTAGGGCTGAGGCAGGGAGACAGCACAGTTTCTGCTCAACTCTTGGGATCTGTGGGCATATTTGTGGACAAATGCAGGCAGAACATAGGAGGATTTCATAACACCTGATCTGGGTCTTCTTAAATCAACAGTGCTTTTAAAGTAATCACTACTAATCAGGGCTTTCATCTCATGCCAGTGGAAATGCCATTGCCCTAGTTTTTCCTCTTTGACAGCTGCTGATACAAGAGGCTGAACCTTGGACCTGACCTTTGCAGCTCTGCAACAGCCCAGCTTTTCTGGATTCATGGTTGCAGATTGGTCCTTGCAGAGGGCAGGCTAAAGAGCCCTGTGCCAAATCTCTATCTGACTGCCGTGCGGGCAGGGCTAGAGGAAAATTTGTGTGCCTCAGGCTGGAGAACACCTACCTGGCCCCTTGGAGGGTGCAGGTGGGATGCGGTTCCACCACATTGCAATGTGGAATTATGGCAGGAGTTGCTGGAGTACACTCAAGGCACTGCTGGAGTCATGGTCTCCGTGTGCCTCTGCCTGTGCTGATTTCACCTGGTGTGACTTGTCCTGAGTGCCAACTGAAGTTGGCTTAGCCTGCGCAGGGTCTGACCTGGGGTGCTGGGCTTGTACAGAGTTGAACAGGGAGTACAGTGTGGGGACAATTATGGCAGGGAGTGCTTGTGACCCTGCTCTTCTGCTCTGTGCTGGCCACATACATGTCTGTGCTGAGGGTCTGGGCTATGCCACACACACTGTTGACTCCCCTCAGCCTCCCTGCTGGAGGAAGCATAAAGAAATGTGTTATGCTTGACCTTGCCTGGCTTTCAGAAGTCTTGATTGGGTGCTCTTTTCCTGTGCTCCCTGTTTCTCATCACTGACAGCAAGTGCCCCCAGGCTCTGCTTTTGGGAGGTCAGGCAGAGCGTGTCTTCCTGCAGGAGTTTAGACACAAGTTGCTAGGGCAGTGTGATGCCAAATCCCTGTGCTGTTCTCCCACCTCTGAACCACTGGCTGCAGTGCTGGCTCCTCGGCTCTGCTTTGCTTCACACTCTTCCCTCAGCCCTCACCCTCAGCCACAGGGGTGGCAGCAGGTAGCCAAGCAGGGCTGGGGGCTGGAAGTCTGTTTCTCTTCATCTGACCTGCTCAGGACTGCTGGCTGGTGTCTTGCTCCATGAAGCTGCTGCCACAGAGAGGTGGCAGCCCTGTAGGCATCCTGCAGACTCTGTCCTGTCCCTGTGGAGCACTTCTGGGCTGCACCACAGGTCACTGCCCCACTGTGCAAGAGACCTGTTTGCAGAGTGGATACTGGAGCAGTGTGGCTTTCACCCTGTGTGCCATTCACCTGCCCTGCTCCTCCAGCCAGTGACAGGAGCCATGCTGGCCACACACTTTGGCTGCACACAAGGACCTCTGAGCCAGCCTGATGCAGCCCCAGGACTTTGGCCAGACAGCCCCAGCTGTCGAGTAGGTGGCTCTAGGGGCTCCCCTGGAGTCTGGCTGGATCTGTGTCTGTACCAGATCTATTGCTGGTGCTCTCTAAGAAGAATGGATCCTGCTATGGCTGGCCCTTCTGCTGTGTTGCACTAAATACAGCCAGACTATGGGCCGAGTGGAGGTCTTGAGATTATCTAGTTTGGTGCAAAGGCTGGTTTCTAGTCATATTTATACACCATTTATTGACTTCATCAGTTAGTCTTGGTTTCTTTCTAGCCTAGAGAAAGAAACCACCTCTGTGTCTCTGTAGCCCAGAGCAGGGATGGTGATCCATGGACACCAACAGACTGATTTGGCCCTGGGAACAACACCCCACGCTACTTTTAGCAAGAGATTTGCCACTGATCCTCAGGCACTGTTGGAGGCTTCAGAGGGTGTCCTGTCCAGCAGCAGAAGACAGAGCAGGACCCATTTGGCAGCCTCGTGCGCTGGGGATGTGTGCTCTGAATGGTGATGCTCGATAATCCGTGCATTTTGTATTGCAGATGTCCGTGCCATCAGTGAACTCACTCATAAGGAACTCACTGAGTTCCTTATCTCGCTCTTTCTGGTGTCAGTAAACAGCAAACTCGCTCACTGCACAAGCACTGCTCTTATTTCACACTGGAGAAAACACAGGTAGGATCTGCTTCTTGTAACAGCCTCCTGTGCCTTATGAACTTGTTGAATAGATGCTTTGAGAATACCCTGCAGCCCAGAGAACCTGGAAGTTAATTAGAAACTGTAAAGAAGCCAACTAACTTTCAATTGCTGGAAATGAAAGGCATATTAATTTTGACTGCTGTCCTGGAGTTGATCCATTTTTCTCTTTCTACATCTTTCCTTGCCTTTCTCTCTTATGCAGCTGGAGTGAGCCATTCTCCAGCAGCATTCCCATTTGGAAGCAGCTGTCTCTGCTCATGTGGCTGCTCTTAGATTGCCTGGAAAGCACTTGCTTCCACTGCTAATATTTTCTTGATGACCGATTTCAGTAGCAGCCCCCATGCGCTAATTTAACCAGGTTGGTTCCTTAAGCTGTATCGTGGCACTGCTGTTCCTCGCTGAGCCCTGATTTTTTCTGTCTCTGCTCTCACAGCCACCCCCACCTCCTCCCATCAAAATGCAGCGCAGGATTTCAGCTGCCGACTAACTGATAGCTGTGATTGCGCAACCAGGGAATTTTCTGTGTCCTGCACCTCCTTCTGTAACGCAGCCCAGTCTTCTTGCTTCCTGATTCCTCCCTCCCCATCTTAAATAGCAGTTTATGTGCTTAGTTGCTGCTTGCTTCAAAATGAAACCAAGAAATATAAATGCAGTGCAGCTCTCTGCGTTATCACCTGTGATTCTGCATTCTGCGGTTGAAGCAGCACTTTTGAGTGTCCAAGGAAGCTTTAACATCGATATTATCAGCTGCTTTTTAGACACATTTCTGTCTGTTGTTCTCTCTGTTTCACCATTCCCTCTGGAGATTGTTCTCATCTCATTTGCCTTATGATAAAACAGCAAAAGAGGTCAAAGGGAGGATGTTAACTTCCCAGCAGTAGGAACTCCTGTCTGACAGCAGTTAGGAACTGGCAGTAAGTTTGTAGGAAGAAAAGCTTTAGGAGAATTGCTATTGGCTTCTTCCTCTGGTGCCAGAACTCCAGGTGGCTTCTCTCTCATCTTTCTTGTCTCGCTCTTGTTCTTGTCTCACCTGAGCAACTTTGAAAAAGCCCTTTTTTACCCTGAGAGAGGCTGACATAGTACCATATTTTCAAATTACACTTTCTTTCTCCTTTTTTTTTGCCTCTCCCCTTTTGTGGCATCTTATTTCCAAACAAAGGCAAAAAATGCTGTTCTCCTTCATATCTGCATTGTGTATTTAGCACATCATAGGCAACTGCTGAGTGACCTCAGTGCTTCAGAGATGTCCTTGTTTTTCCTTGCCCTTTCTGACCATACTTGAAGGATCCCATGGTGGTAGGTGTGGGACAAACACAGTCCAAAATTTGTAACCAAGGGGAGACTGTGTTGCCTCATTCAAGTGTTCAAGAATGGAACTCGTTGCTCTGGGTCTGTGGTTGCCTGTATGTTGCCTGCTCTCTTTCCAGGTCCTGCAGGAATCCAGGTATATTCTTGTTTTCCCAGCAATAAATCTTTTGGGGAAAAAATGTGGCTATCTCCATGCACCAAGCCCAGTATCAAATACCATACCATTTCCTATGGAGCTGCATAGAGGGAGCTCTCTGTGCGAGTATGACAGACTACAGGCCATTTCTGGAAAGGGCGAAAAGCCATCTCCTCCAAGCACTGAGGGCTGAAAATGCAGCAGAGCACCTCTAGAAAGAGACAAGTGAGGTCAGAGGGAGCTGAGGAGGGAAGGTGGTGGTGGTTGAGAGGGTCAGGGGAGGGGTAGACTGGATTACATCAAGATGGAATTTTAGCAGTTGGGAAAACTTTATGGCACAGGAAAATAAGAAGCTGGGAATAGAGTAGTCATAGGATTTTTTTCCAAACTTTGGTGAAGGAACAGCAGAAAAAGTACAGGCGAGCAGTGAGAGGCATAGTCTGCTCCAAACTCATTTATTAAGGAGGGGGCAACCAAAGGAACAGGAAAATATTTGCCTGTTGGGGAGGATGTAACCCAGTAGTGGCTGTGACTACTGTGGGAGAACCAAATTGTTCCTAGCTGGAAACAAGAAGTTATTTGACTCCCCATCTGGCCTAAGAACATATAGAGCAGGGGCACAGTAGGATTAAATGTTCAGGAAAAGAGCCAGGCAGGATATGAATAGGCTTTCTCCCAGAAACAGCAGGCAAAGCAGAGAGGGCAGTAGGGGTATGTGCAATGTGCATGGCTTTGTCTGGGAAAGAAGTTGTGGTTCATGCCATGAATGGCCAGAACTTTGGGCACCAATTTAATCCACTCTCTGTTCCTACATGAAAAAGGTTGATTTCATAGCCAGTGGGCTTTCCCCTTTATTAAAATAGGAAAATGAATGCAGAAATACTGTGTCTCCCCTGCTGTTCTGTGCTTCTCCCAGCCGTGTTCCTTATTGCAGCATCCCAACTTCTATCCTTCATGTTTGCCTATTCAGGAGTCAGATGACAGGTAAAAAGTGCTGGTCCAGGTGTCCCTGAGGTGGAGGCTGGTGACAGGGTTGGGGCTGTGGGCTGGCACTCATACATTCCCTTCCCAGGGCTAGGTGAGAGGAGGTGATTCTCTGACAGTGACCTTTGCACCCATGTGTGAAACAAGCCTAGCAAAAATGAAATAAAACCACAAATATTAGTAGAAATAGGCTGGCTCTTAGGATCCACCTTACATTAAAAGAATAAAAACAAAGAATTATCTAGTCTTCTCCTGCCAGCTTCCTGGGACATCCTCAACAAACCCAGATTTAAACATCACTGTACTTGATAATGTGCCCTGGACTGCAGCAAATTGGAATGTGCCAATGACTGTGACAGATCAAACATGTTTCATTAAGTACGTTACTCTTCTCTCACATTTGACAGTACGTGGAGCTCTGCTCCTCTCAGAGATAAGGAGGCTGTGCTGCAGCATGGGAATAGACTGATTAGCCAGCTGGCAGGCCTTACTGCAGGCAGGCAGTGGGGAGAAAAGCCTTACTTAGGCTTCTGAAGCTGAGAAATGGCTGGCAGGAGGACCTGATGATTCCACCTCTGAGTCCAACCCAGGAGAAGGGCTAAGTGAGGGGGGCAAATCTAGGACTGGAAGGACTGCTGAGCTACTGGAAGGTTGCAGAGCTGCAGCTGCAAGCCAGCATTTTGAGTGTGTGCCTTGATTCCTGGGTTCCACCACCTTCTTTTAAACATGAGGTTTTGTAGAGATTTGCAGGAGCCTCTTACAGGGCTGATTCACCTTCATGCTCTCATGTAGATCCACAGGTATCATAGCCCTCAGTGGTTTGGATCAGTGCAAGCCATACCAGTAAATAGGTGTTTTCCAACATATGGACTATAAAGGGCAAGGGCTGGAGATAAAGCAGAGGTTGTTTCCTCAGTGCCCTCATGCCTCTGCATTTGACACCAAAACTGATTGTGCCCACTGCAGTACTGCCCATATAAAGACTCTACTGACAACAGTTCTAAAACCTCTTGAATTTAACAGGGACCAGGATCTTTCTGCCATGTTTTTGAAGAGGAAGCTATATTAGCCTGGAGGATGGTCTTCACCAGCACCTGACTGCTCTCCTCTATGGTTTATGCCTCCCTGATCTTGTTGCAGCCCCTCTTACATTGGTTGATGTCTCTCATGAGACTCAGTCCATGGAAATCTGCTGCTGTAGCAAACAAATAGGATGAGCCCTTCAGGAAAGTAGATGGGGGAGCAAAGCCTGTTATTGCCTTCAGCATTTAGTGAGCAATTGGTGTATTACACAGTGAGATCTGATTTCCTTTCTTTACTTGAATAACAGGCAGGAAACATGCCTGTGTCAAAGAACTACTTGTTCTGCTGTGAACCTTCATTAGAAATTGTCTTTTCATACACAAGCATCTTTCCTTGCCCCAGGGCCTGGTATATCCATAGGGTTAGCATTCAGGAAATTATTTCCTTTACAGAACTGAGACACTTTGATAATGAAATGGCTCATACCTGATATTTGTCCAGTGGGACATGAACTGGAGAGACACCAGGCACAAGGAGGGAGGGAATAGTTTGCCATCATGGTCCTGGTGCACCATCCTGGTGCAAAAGGTCAGTAGAAGATTTGATGGTCCTGTAAGGTAAAGGACATCAAAGGTGGTGAGGTCCTGTTCACCACTGAACTGCTGACCGGGAGAGGTCCTTGGCCTGAGCTGCCTCCAGAGCCAAGGGAGAGAGCAAGTTTAAATAGTCTAGAGCAGATCCAGGGGCAGTGGAAACTGAGTGTTGTGGGTGATGCAGATTGTTGTCTCTGTTGCTCCCTGAAGATGGGGATATTCCTTTAGGTGGCACAGAGGAAGGAGAGATGTGCTATTAAGAAACTTATCAAATCATCAGCAAAATGAATTTGCAAGTTGGTGCAAAGGAATAAAACCCTGATTTCTTTGCAGTCCCAGCTGGTGGGAATGGAAGCAGAAATGCTGCTGCTTTGGAGAGACTTGCTTACAGTGTATTTTCCTAATCTCAACAAGGGAATGTGTATTCCTTGCTAAAGCAAATCACTTCTAGAAAGGCAAACTTCTTCTCAGTAGTGCCATCAGTTAGATGTACCTAAATTTACATACTGGTACTGGGAGCACATCTTACTGTGGTGTCTGGTCCCCTCACTCCTCTCCCACAAGTGTGTCCTGCAGCAGCTCCCTACATACCATACTCTCCTTCTTTTCTGTCCCACAGAGTCATGACAAGAGCCATATCCAAGGAAGGAGAACCCAATGGGGCCACCACATCTCACGAGGAGATAGAAATGGAGGAAATGGAAGAGAGAGGCCAGTGGCGCAACAAAATGGAGTTTATGCTGTCTGTGGCTGGGGAGATCATTGGTCTGGGTAATGTGTGGAGGTTCCCATATCTCTGCTACAAGAATGGTGGTGGTGAGTTCACAGCACACATTCATTTGTTCTAGATCTGTAGGTATGATCAGAGCCATCTACATGCCTGGACCCATTTCTCCTATGCTTTGTGTGCCCTAAGGCACTCACTTATTTGCTCTTTCAGCAAGTTAGTTCCTGCCAAAACCAGGGATGAACTCAGGGATGAATCCATCTCTCCAGTGGGTACTCGTTCTTAAAACAGCATTCTCACACCTGAACTCCTGAAAAATTGGACCCTGGTAGCAACTTAAGGCTCTTGGGCATCTCAAAAAATTACTGGTTTTTGGAAAATATCAGATGCTGTGAGTGGTCAGAAAGCCAACATCAACCTCCTCCTACATATTTCCCTTTTCCTACTCCTGGTGTCAAATCCATCTTTTTCAGGCCCTTGTTATAGAGCAGGAAAGCTTAGATAGTGCTGGTATTTTTTGCTAATATCCTAGCCAAGGCCTGATACCTCTTGGAATATACTTCTGCCTCTTCCCCTGGAGCAATTCTCACAGTGATCAAATCACTACTAGAGAAATTCATCCCCAAAAAGGGTTCATTCAGCTTCCCTTTTGTTTCTTTACATAGTTCTCCTTTTCTCTTGGAGTAACACTGCAATAAGATCATTACATGGTTAAAAGTAAAAAATTCTCATAACAATAAAATGAAACGTAAGGGAATAATTGACTGTCACTAACTTTTCTCAGTGAATAAAAATCTAACTTTATAAAAGAAAAAGGAGGAATAACAAATTACATGTCAAATACAGCAATAACTTCCCTTTTGTTCTTGTTCTCTAAAAACACCTTGAAATAATGGTCTGGGACTTGGTTCATTCCCTCCTATTTTGAGCTTCCTTTCTCTGCAGGCTTTTCTTTTCCAAGGTGCCATGAACTTCCACCAGCAGCTGAGTGGTTCCACTGTAATTTTCCTCAGGGCTTCCAAATTCCTGTTCTCTGTGCTGTTGTTTATCCAAATTAGAGAGAAAATAAAAGACATCCTCAAAACCAAAGAAGGGCAGGGTAAGAAATGGTTAAAGAGTTTTTCTTGAACCTGGGATGATTTTTAGCAGATCCTCAGTCTCCTCCTATATTATGATGGGAGGCACCAAGAGCAAGTCAGATGGGCACAGGTTAGGAAGCACTGGAGGTGCATCTGATTGAACAGCCCATTGTGCAGTGATGCTTTGAGAAAGGGGTCAGAGGTATTGCGTGGAAAATTTGTCCCTGAGCTCAGATGAAATCTTTGCATAGTTTGTGCCTGTGGTAGCCGGTTCATCAGTCCTTGCAATTTGTATGCTAATTAAAAAGGCTACTTTTGTTCACTTTAAATATCTATTGAATAACATTTTTCTTTTTAATTAAATTGCTCTGGAATATCTAAGGCTGTGATTCAGAGGGTAACCCAGCTAGGCTTGGGAAAAATTAGGATGGAAGAATCATTCCCTCACAGCTCCACACATTGCCTTTGCAGAAAGTATGCCACTACTTTAGAAGGTACTTTTCTCTCTCCAGGGTTCTAGGGAAACAAAAAACAGGCAATATTTTTTCCCAATAGATTCTTCTTACCATTGGAAGAGTTATTGAAATTGCAAAAAAGACATTTTCCACCTATAAATGCTGCATCCCTGTCCCACCCTTACCCCCCAAACTTGAGACTGCTGTCCTGTCCCCTTTTTCCACCTTTGGATGTACTGAAATGGTTACTCATCTATCAAGACAGGTGCCATAAAAACAATAGTGCTAATTTTCTGTAAAGCAACCAACTGCAACCTGATCTAATGCTGCACTGTCAAATTGGATCTAATTACTCAGCATCCTGAACTTACTATTGACCCATAAGGAAAGACAGTCTGTTTCTAGGGGCCCCACTCAAGGCTGTGTCTCCTTCAGTGGAGCAGCATATTGAGGAGAGGATCACAGCTCTGGGACAAATTGTATCAGAGGAGAGGGTCTAGAATCTGCTGAAAGGCTCATCTGTGTACAGGATAGTAAAGCTGCCTCGCACATTTGGCGTAGATGACTTGCAGCACTGAAAGCAGCAGCTGCCTCTAGTTCAGGGTCTTCAGTTCTCATTCCTTCACTGCAAACATGGACTGACCCTGAGAACCAGCCTCCTCCCTCTGGCCCCGGTGTCCTGCAGCTACACACAGCTGTGTTTAGGGGAAATTTGGATGCTCTTTGTTATTGTAACATTGTTGGCTTAAAAACAAGGGCAAGTGTTCTTAGTTGCTCATTGTCACTGGAAGGAATGTCAGTGCTGGCTGGGGGTACAGTGGCTCAGAGAGGCACCCTAATCTTGGTTGCAAACAGCTGAAATGGTTTCCAGTCACTGGGAAGAGAGGTGTTTCTGACCAAATGTTTATTGTATGGAGTGGCAAGGCTGCCACAGTTGTTTCAGCGAGGAAGGCAGTCACCTTATCTTGTTTGGAGGGGAGCAGAAGTGTGAAAATCTACACTAAGGATGTGGAGAAAGAAAGTGAGGTGACAGAAGGGAGGTCAGCTGTGAAAATGAGATCTCAGGAGCAGTTTTGAGCAGAGTCAGGAGTGTATTTGATGTTTTGGTGTGGCAGCATAATTGAAAAGGCGCAAAAAAGTTTCAGACAGCTGAACAGAACACTAAACCATTTTTCCAGGCATTAAGCTTTTTTTTTTTTTTTTTTTTTTTTTTTTTTTTTTTTTTTTTTTTTTTTTTTTTGTCTTTTCTTATGCTTAGTTTATGCTTCATTGTTTCTGGGAAAAATCCTTGCTCATTTTCTCCTTCCCCTTCCATTTTGACAAGGGTTAATCTGAGGGCCATTTCAGGCTGATTTATCTTCAGATATTTCTCTACATTTTAGCAAAAAATGGATTTTGAAGGTAGAAATTAAACTTCTTCATTTTGAAAATGCTGGAAAGATATTCTTCCCCTATTTCCCTTCTGGTGCAATCTGCTTTCCAAATGTGATGTGAAATATGTCTCAAGTAAATTTATATCCTGGCAAATTTATTACTTACCAAGAAATGTCATCAGCCTCCAGGTTTGTATCCTCTGGGTAAGTGGGAGTTTTGCTGTGACTCTCATGAAAGGCAGAACAAATGTGGTTATGTGAAACAAGGGCTTATTTTGTTCACCCCATTCCTGCTCAAAGCTGGAATGAGGTCAGGAGCATGAAGCAGGGAGAACTTCTTCAGCACTATCTTATTTTAGCTCCTTGCCTGGCTACTCCTTACCTCTAGGTTTTGGCCCACACCAAATGCAGAACTAGTGGAGTAGCACAAGACAGACCACCTTTGTATTTTTTTTCTGAGAGATTATGGAGGTGGAGACTTTGTTTCTTGCACAGTTATTTCAGAGAAATATTTATGTTTATGTAGCTGATTCCAGCTGTGGTCCCAGGTACCTGGCAAGAGGTTTTAAGGGTAAGGTTTTTGAAGAGGTTTCTGAGGCAGCATTTTATCCCTCTCTGCAGGAGCCTTCCTCATCCCTTACCTCATCTTCCTCTTCACCTGTGGGATCCCCCTGTTCTTCCTGGAGACAGCGCTGGGGCAGTACACAAGCCAGGGAGGGGTGACAGCCTGGAGAAAGATCTGTCCCATCTTTGAAGGTCAGTGAAGTCACAGTATTTACTGGCAACCCTTTCTAACAATTAGTGACTCACATCCTTTTTTGGAAATATCGTTATTCTTTTTTTTCTTTCTCCTTTATTCTCCCTCCCTTCCTCTCTCTCCCAGCCTTGTTATTCCTCCTGCTGCCTGCTGTGTGTGCAGAGGCATTGGTGTTGCATCCTTCTTACCATAGTGTGACCCGTATCTTTGTTGGGGTTAACCCTTATGTGTTGGGATTTGGTTGCCAGTCCCATCCTCACCTCCTTTGCTTTTCTTCACAGGAATTGGATATGCCTCCCAAGTCATTGTGGGATATCTGAATATCTACTACATCATCATCCTGTCCTGGGCACTCTTCTACCTGTTCAGCTCCTTCACTCCAGTGCTACCATGGGCCAGCTGCAATAACCCCTGGAACTCAGGTACATCTTCCCTTGGTCAGCTTCTAGCTTCTTTCCAATTCTCAGAAATTATTTGGGTTTTGTTGAAAATACTTTTGTTTCTTTGGACAAGAAGCTCTCATGAGCCACCATGTGATGTCACCAAACAATAGGCATTTTCTGGCAGACATAAGAAGTGGATGGTAATTTTCAAGCAAATCTAGAGCCCTAGTCATCTGGCAAGAGCTTTTTACTAGCTCTGATGCAACAGTTTATCTTACAGTTCCCTTGCTCTACCCCATTCCTGCAGAGTTACTGGGGCAGGTGCTGCCAGTGCCTGAACAGTTTCCTCTGTGCACTCAGCTTTTGGGTAAGCCAGGCCAAGCTTGCACTGTAGGATCTTGCCAGTTCAGGTCTCCCAATGAAGGAACCAGTAACACAACAGTAGCACTGTTTTCCTGGTTAAGCACATCCATACCGCCTCCATACCATTATATTCACAAGAGATCTCATTACTTCATGCTCACAGTTCACTTAACTCTGCCCTGCAGAGAAGACCTGGCTTTGGCTTCATGCAAGGTGCTTGGGCTGAGCCTGGGAAGATGGGGTAGATGTGCAGTAATCCTCATGAATGTCCTTGTCAGGACATTTTTAACATGTTGAACAGGTTGTTTTGCTTTGCAGCAGCTTGGTTCCCTCCCCTTTTCTCTTGCATCAGATGATTAATTTCTGCAATTAGTTAAATTTGGCTACCCTGTGGGCCTTTCACTCACAGCTCCCTCTGCCCTTTTATCCCAGCAGAAGTAACCAGCCTCTTAAAGAGCTGATCGAATTCCTTCAGCTCCCCCAGAATGGGTTTGTTTCTAAGGAAAGCCACATATGTTCTCTTAAAACAGAGAAGCTTCCCAGCAACAGCTGGATTTTCTTGGTTTTCCAGTGGATTGTCTTTTGCTGGCAAAATGCAAGATGAGGTGCATTGGATGTGTGATATCTCCTCTGGTTTTAGTTATTCCATGCTTTGTAACAGGATTGGGGATGGCAAAGGAGAACATGATGGCTTCTGTGGTGTGTGCTCGTGTGGACAGGGAATGATGCAGAATGTGGAAAGAGAATGGGATTTTCTATCCTGACTACTTGTAGTCGCTATCCCTTGATAATCTATATTTTGCAGCCATCTGTTTTCAATTTGACAGGGAATTGTTCTCTCTTTCCCCTCTTCCCTTCCTGAAGCCCCTCTGGCAACTGCTGGATTGGGATTAATACCTTGGGAGAGCCAGAGTTTAATGAGAAGCAAAATTCAATGAGATGCTCTATAGCACAAGATGAAGGATCTGTGTGTTGCCAGAGTGAGAGTTAGGATCCAGAGGGGAAGGAACATCCATCATGGAGGAGCCCTAGAGAATTTCTCACCTCATCAGCTTCCTTTTCTTTTGGTAGATCTCTGTGTGGACATTCTGAATAGATCCAGCCTGGACAACAGGACCTTGCCTTCGAACACCACCTCCTCAATGATTGAGTTTTGGGAGTATGTGATTGCCTTCCCTCTGGTCAGGCTCCCTCTCATCCAAAGGCTCCAGCTGCAGGACTGCCTGGGTGGGGGGCTGTGTGTCTGTAGGTGCCATGTGTCAGACCTGAACACGGGGAGCACAACAAGCTGCCGAGGAGATGGGCACAGAGCCCAGGGTGTGAGGACTGGGCACACCCCAAAGGCAGCTCACAGTGTGCTTGTCCAGGGGTGCTTGTGTGCACCTTGAGGGTGTGTTCCCTTTCTGGCACTGAGGTGCCTGGGGTGAGTGTAGCCACCGAAAGAGACACCAAAAGCAGGCAAGGGCTTGCTGCAAGCAGGGGTGCATGTGCTGGGTGTTGCAGGTTGGCAGGCAAGCATGAGAGGCCAGGGCAGACTGAATAGTCCTCCACAGTGAAACATAGAGGGGAAAACTGCCTTTTACCTTCTTCTGACCCAGTCCTGCTTGCTGTCTAAGGGAAGTGATCCATCAGACTGCTCAGGATCATTCCTGGAGAGCAGGGATCTGAAATAGATGCATGAGATGCCAGAGAAGAATTTAAGGAAGGTGGAGAATTTTGAGGAATTTGGAGCTGGAGGCACTAAAACACAGTCTGAGGGGTCTTGCAGCAGGCCAGGCAATGTCCCAGACAGGGTCATCAGTGCAGCCAGGAGAGGTTGAAATGACTGCTGGTGCCACTCTATCATTCCACGTGCTACCAAGGAAAGTTTTATAAAGAAGAGGGATGTCAAGGACTCAGCTTCAGCAGTTAGGTTTGGGTTTTTTCCCCATTTCTGTCTCCTAAGTACCTTTGAAAGGGTTGACTGTCCTTTGTTTCTGCTACCACAGGGCACATAGAAGATGCTATGTACCCATGGTTGCAGAAAGAGTCTGCACAGTTCTGGCCCCCTCTCCTGCCCTGCTCCCTTGCACATACTATTTAGTGAGAGATGAGACCCCTCTGAAACAGCTGTTTGGGTTTTCTGTAGAGAGGGCAAGAGGACACTGAGGGAAGTGGTTTGGAGCAGAATTTGCAGAGGAGTTGTAAGTGTGGGCTTGGGCTTCTGGGAACTGCATGAGCTGCAATGCTGAGCTCTTGTGTGGCCTACCCTCATGATGGTGAATCTTCAAGGAAGTAGGCTGAGGGAAGGGCATGGGAATCATAAAGATAATTTATGCTTACATATAGGGTGTCTATAGCACATAGGGAGGAAGAATAGTGGCCATGGGCTAATAGTGGCTTTGGTGACTTGCTTTGGATTGAGTTGTCTCTGCTGGGGAGCTGCCAAGCTCAGGGAGCAGGTGTTGATTTTGTGGAGTGTGGGTCTGATGGGCATGGCACCATGGGTTTGGAGAGTGGGAGGGTTTGGGTCAGCTACAGGACATGGTGGAGCAGAGATGAGTAGAGAGGGGGGCTTTAAGGAGAACTGGGACAATTTGCAAGGCTGGAAGCCCTGGGCAGATGAATGGTAGATAAGCTGTTAAGTCTTTGGATGGGGTAATATGGGAAAGGTGTGTATGGGTGAGTGGGGTGTGGAGTGTTAATGCTTCTCTCCCTGTCCCTGGACACCGGCAGGAAGCGAGTCCTGGGGCTCACGGATGGTATTCACAAACTGGGCACTGTGCGCTGGGAGCTGGCTCTGTGTCTCCTGCTGGCGTGGATCATCTGCTACTTCTGCATCTGGAAAGGGGTCAAGTCCACAGGCAAAGTAGGAATGGAGATTATCCTCCCAGTCCATAAGCCTTCTTGTACCCATCTTATATTTCTTCTCCAATCTGTCTTCTTTTTTCATGGAGTACAGGCAAGAGACACGGCAGTAAAGTGAAACCTAAAATCTGTTGAGGCCAAACTAATATACAAAAGTTGTGTTTGAACCCTAAGAGGAAGAATAAATGAGTAGGTCCATCAGGGAGGGGAGAATGGGGAAAGAATTGGGAACTGAAGGGAGTTTTGAGTCACATTTTCACTTGCAGATACCCACAGTGGCTGATGGATTCTTCTCAAATGCCCTTGGGAATCATCCACTCAGAGTGTGTTGTCCTGCTGTGGCTTGAGGGTGTTTTCAACAAGATCCTCTGCAGTGGCAGACTTCCCATCCCTGGCAATAATTAAACGCTTGAGCAAAACAGACAAGCTGCTGCCTGTAACCAGCTTAGAGAATAGCTAATGAATCTCTCTTGCTTCTTTATCCTGAAAAATACTTGGGGTGGGAGAAGTGTCCTTATTCTCTCTTTTTGCTCTTTCTGAATCTGGAGGTTTTGGGTCAGTTGGTCACTTCCTGCGTTTTGCTAATGAGGCTGGAGCCAGTGCTTCCTCCTGATGTTTATCCTGAAGAGCAGATGACTGGTTTTCCTTTTGGAGTGAATGAGTGATCAATGCCTTAGACTGGGTATTAGGGACACTGCCATGGCCTTGACTTGCTCAGGACCTCTTTCTTTCCTGGAGCTGCAATGAGATGGGTGGATCATTAATGATGATTGATGATTAATGATTAGTCTTGTGGGTGCCCAGAGATGTCCCAATAGCAAAGGGAGGGAACCAATTTCTGCAACAGCTTTCTTCCTTCAAATCACTGTCTCTATTCTTCAGAAGTGTTCCCTTTCATACTTGACACCTTTGTTTCAGTGTTAAATCCCATCTGCCAACTTAAAACTGCACTGGACACCCATTGCAACAGAATGAAACAACAGCTTGCCCCCCTGACTAGATTTTTCCCAGTTTTTGCTGGTTCTGACTTGTTGTCCATCATTTCTGAAGGAAGGAGTGCCAGACTCCACCTTTATGGGGAGAGGGGATGGATGGATGATCTGCATTTTAAACCTTGAATCTCTGATGCCTCCTGATTTGAATACCACAGTGCCATCTTTACAAGAGATTGGGTCTGAGTGTCTGTGTGATCTGCATGGAAGAATAAGTTCCCTGAGGTTCTCTTTACCTCTCAGCCTTCTCCACTGAGTTTCTCCTTTGCCTGGTCCTTCCCCAGTGTGCAAAACAACCTGCACAGGAGGAAAGCTAAAGTAGGCTGGTTTAGCTGAGTTGGTTTGGCAAAAACCAGATCAGAAAGTAAGAGAAAACAGTGACTACATACAGTAAAAGGAATGGTCTTCTTGAGACTATGAAAGATTTTTCCATCACAATTTTTACGGTACAGCACTATTGGCTATTTACCAGCCAGGTGTTATGGACATGGTGCAACAATGAGAGGGGTTTTCTGTCCCCAAATATACTACAAGTCAAACAGGCCAGTTGTCTTCTTGGCAGGCAGTAATTTTGAGTATTACAGGGGCACTGTCAAAAAATTCAACTGCTTTCCTCTTTTTCTTTGCTGACAATATAGTAAGACAAGCGTTACGAAAGACCCAAGAATTCTGAATAGGTGCATAATTTTGTTCAACAGCTCCAGCTTAAACAGGAGGTTGTGCTTGCCTAAGAGGCTGCTCTAATCACATAACCCTGCCAGATACTTATGTTTCTGCTTCTGTGATTTAAGAAATCCAAATTTAAAGAAACCATAGTGACCTCAGGACAATAATTTCCAATAATTCCATAAAGACTCATTTTCCTTTAAAAGCCTTTATCTTTTATTCATTTTGCCCTATGTTTCTCTTCCTTATGCATTCAGCTGTTGTGCACAAATGTTCCTTAAAAGTGATTTCTGAAGGTAGATTTTAATACTTATGCCCAAAGGAGTGCCATTATCATTTAATCAGGGAACAGCAAAAGTACCATGTACCGTGACTTATTTGACCAATTATCACTAAGCACAAAAAAATGCCATTTCAGGCCCATCACTATGAATCCATGGAGTAAACAAGCCTCCACATTACTTAGATGAATTTTAGTAATGAATAAATTGTAGGAAGTTTCAACTTGCTCACAAATAGAAAAAAAGAATATGTTATATTAGAGAAATGGTTTAGAGAGTATTAATTGTGCTTTAATATTTATTTATATCACACACAAAAAGAAGTAAAAATAGATCTTACAAAAATAATGGTCTACATTTTCTTTAAAGGCTTTGAGTTGCTCCCATTTTTTACCTATGAGCTCAGAGGCACTGAAGGGATGAAAGTGACGCATGAGCACTTCTAGAAATGAGACCCCTCATGGGTATCTCAAATTGGACATCAAAAGTTGATATTTCATTTGGAAAGCTCTTGCTGTGCATAGGACCATTTTAATAACTCATTAAAACTCAGTGTCAGGAAGAGATCTGGGTTTCTTCTGCAGTTATAGAAAGATGAAGGGAACAGCTGGAGAGAGGGAAATTGCACTGACTGGAAAGAGAAAACAAAGCAGAGCAACCAGTGGCAGAGTCTTGGATGGAGAACAGAATGCAGATTAACTAAATCACCAGTGAGATGTAACCTTGATTAATTTCTTTCCTACCCCTCTTCTATGTCAGCAGTAGCTACAGCCAACAGCAGAGTGAGGGAAGTTTGCTGGGGTGGGGACCTGCAGATGAGATGAGGTGAAGTGATGCCTACCCCCTTCCCTGCTGACCCTCTCTCCTCTTGTTTCCCTGCCCCTGCAGGTCGTTTACTTCACTGCCACCTTCCCATATGTGATGCTCCTCATCCTGCTGGTTCGAGGGGTGATGCTGCCAGGGGCTGCTGAGGGGATCATCTTCTACCTGAAGCCAGACATCTCCAGGCTGGCAGACCCACAGGTGAGGGGTACTGTCAGGGAAATGCTGGCCACAAGAATGTTCTCAGTGCTCTGGCCTTTGGAGCTGAGCATCTAGCTGTCACGTATGAAAGGAGGTCAGGGAACCAGGATCCTTAAAACTTCTGAGAGGGCTTTAGTCCCCCTACATAGGAAATCCTTTTTGCTTGTGGTCTGCAGCATGTGGGTATGTTAGGCCATTTCCACTCATGGGCTCAGCAAAACCAGCAGAGTTTATAAAATATTTAGCATGTAACAGATAGTTTTTCTGGCTATTAAATGCAGATAATTAAATTTTTTTCTGGCCTGGCTAGCACTTTTGCTCCATCAGGGCTCTCCCAGCACATGTGGGGTCCCTGTGCTTGCAGTGACCAAAGGCATGCACATAATGTGGGCTGTGACCAGCTGGGTGCCCTTCACTTGTCCTGGGGGCTGGTCCCACCTGCTAGGGCAGGGGCTGCCCAAAGGGTCCATCCCTGCTACCAGTCATTGGAGCTCATGGAAACCCTCAGTGAGATCCTGCTACTGAGATGAGGCAGAAGGTAGGGCTTTGGTTCCCATGGGATGTGTGTCTGTGCTTGAAGGGCTCCTGTGTACATGCCTATGTGTGAGAAGTCAGTGTGAACTTAGGCAGCAGTGCCTGGGCTGGATTCTTTGAAGGCTACCAAATTCCAGCTGCCTGGATATTTATATCTGGGGGCTGCTTAGGGGAAAAAGAGAATGAGTGGGGAGCCTCGAGACCATCAGAAAGGTGGGCTGTTTCCCTGCCTGTCTAAAACTCCCAGCTCAGGGCTTTCCCTGGGACTGTGTAAGAGCAGAGCTGCAGCTTAGCCCAAAGGTCAGCTATCCATGGAGGAGTGATGAGAAAACCCACTCAGATTTCCCCATGGAATGCCAGAGCAAGGGGGAGCCTGGGTGCATGACACCCCACAGGCGTGAAATCTCTCCTCTCAGCAATTTTCTGCCCTTCACTGTTGCCTCAGAGAGGTGGGAAACTAGATCTGGGAGCAGGGAAGAGAGCAGACACATTGTTGACCACACTCTCATTTGGGGTGACTCACCAATGGCTCTGCAAGGAGATTAATCATCATCTGGGCTATATAGGGACATCTGTGAAAGCTTCAGATGGAACCTTGCTATCAGGGATGCCATCTCTACTCTGAATGCAAAGGTGTGGTGTGGAAAAATGGTGTCACCTTGAGTAGGATGTGAAAATATGGTCTCATCTAGAGCCTTTTCCTAAAGGGTTTCCTGTTCTATAGCTCAGCTTTCCCAGATAGTATCTCCATTCACTGTAGATCCCCTTTCTGTCTCACAGAATTTGTTCTCCATAATGGAAGAGTTATTGTTGACAGGGCACAGCCATTTGTTTATTTTGTTGCCAGGTCTGGAGACCACTGACCTTCTCTGTTCCAGGTCTGGATGGATGCAGGCACTCAAATCCTCTTCTCTTATGCCATCTGTGAGGGGTGCCTGACAGCTCTGGGCAGCTACAATAAATACACCAACAACTGTTACAGGTAAGAAGAGACTGGGCTCCTCATTTCCTTCTGGAAGTTTTCTCAGCTATCACAGAGCTGCATCAGAGGCAGGCTCTGTCCCTGGGGGAGACCTTTGGTCGTGCTGCTGTGACTAACGAGCTGCTCAGAGTGCAGAACCTGCACAGGACTCAGCACAGGGATGGAGAATGGCTGAGGGAAGAGAGGAGTCCAGAAAATGGCTTTGAGTGCTCTCCTGCACAAGTCAGTGTGGAAATGAGAGACTGGAGGAGGGGGAGGAATGAAAATGAAGAGTGTTTCCAGCCACTGTGTAGACAGCACAGTCTATTTTGACAGAGTGAATGTGCAGGGGTTACATGGCCATCTCTGCCATCACTTGCTAGGCAGGAGAGATGGTACAAAGATGCCTGGCCCCCCTGTCTTTGGTGCTTTACTACCATCAGAGTAATGTACTGCCAGTGGCCTTCTGATCCTATCAAGGAGATTAATCAAGTCTGTCTGGCCTTCTCCTTGCCCTTGGATTACAGATTTATTTTATCCATGGCCTGACATGGAACTCAGTGGAGCCATCATGACCATTTTTGACACCCTGTACAGAACCCTGAGAAGCAGGGACTTTGCTATTCTTTCACATATTGCCCCAGCACAGATGGTAAAATAGAATTGTGCTTGGGAAACATCAATCATCACTCCTGTTCTCCTGTAGGTCCTGTTAGTTGAGCAGTTAATACTTTCTCCTGGCTCTCCCAAAGTACTTCAGTCACCAATGAAGTGGTATGCTGAAAGCTTCCTTTAATTTTAGGTGCCTTGTGCTGTCAGCTTAGCTCTGGGTGTACCAGAAGTGTCCACAGTGCCGGCGCCATAGCAGCTGATGCTGTGGGTCACCTCTGGCTGCTTCCAAGGCAGGATCCAGGGGTCTGGGGCTTCCAGCCCATCCAGCTCAGAGTGGTGCCCAATATACACAAGGACCAAGGGCACAGAAGTTTCAGGACAAGTAACATAGCACATTCCAGCCTCCATCTGAGCATAGCTAATAAAGACACTGCTCTTGTCAGTGAGGATTTTTATTATCCTATTACCCTTTTTTTACAAGACCTCCTGAACCTGTATGTCTTCTTGCTTTTAAATACTCTTCTTTCCTCACTGCGTTTCTTTTTGCAACCTCTTTCCTCTTCTCATTTTCTCTGTTGTCTTTCCTATTCTCTGGACTCTTGTCATTCTTTTTTATTGCTATGTGCTGTGTGGTTGTGCCCCATTCCCCTGCTGTGCCATGTATAGTCCTATAACTCTTGAACTCTTGGCTCTGCTCTCAACTTTTTTCTTCTGAGGAGTTCAAGAACAATATTGCTGTTTCTTGGTAGTGCTGTCTAGCTAGGGAAGCTGAGTACAAACTTGATCCTAAGAGGATCCATTCTGCAGCAGGAAACTCCCATTTCTCTCTGGTCTTCTTCCTGCAGGGACTGCTTCATGCTCTGCTCCCTGAACAGTGCCACCAGCTTTGTTGCTGGCTTTGCCATTTTCTCTGTGCTGGGCTTCATGGCTCGAGAGCAGGGTGTACCTATTTCAGAAGTGGCTGAATCAGGTATGTTTTTCTGGGACCATTCAGAGCCAAGGGAAAACAAACAGCCTGAAGGGGAGGGCACTCTTCTGAGGTGAAACCCAGTATGTTCTCTACATCCTCTATTACTATGGGTGTCTGCAGGACCAGTAGTCCTCAACAGAGCTTTTCAGTCATGGGTGGGCAAGGAGCTGTGGCAACAGGAGCTTTGAAGAAGTATGTGAACTTACTCTGTGCTGTAGTTGGTGGTGTGAGGGACACATGTGGTCATCCTGTGGTCTGTTGGCAGGTCCTGGCCTGGCTTTCATAGCATATCCAACAGCAGTAACAATGATGCCTGTGTCTCAGCTCTGGTCCTGCCTCTTCTTCCTCATGCTGATCTTCTTGGGACTGGACAGCCAGGTACAACAACCCCCCCTCCTCATCTAACATGCAGGTGCCTGTGGCCACCCTGAGCATTCCCCACAGTCATTGGAAAGGATAAGGTGGGTATGTGCTTTGCTGGTACCTTAAATAGGTTCTCTACATTGTGTACAGCACTTTCACACTGTGGGAGCTCAAAGCCAGGGCCAATACAGACTAGTGGTTAAGTGGGCTGGCATCTCTGCTGGCATCTTCTCCCTGTGTCTATGTGAGAATGACCCATCTACACCCCCCCAATACTGTGCAGCCTGCACAGTGAGGCCCAGCACAGACCAAGGCAGTCTGGGAAAGGGAATTGGGCTGTTTTCTCCTAGCTGCATTCCACCAGAACAATCTCTGTGTCCTCTTCTCACAGGTGTGCCCATACCCCTGTTATGCCAGGAACAAGCCCTGTGGAGTGCAGTGTGCAACTCTGCTGCTTGCTTGAGGGGAGCAGAGAGTGTCCTGCATGTCCACTGGGCAGGCATTTTGCTCAGGTTCTGCTCTGTTACACTTCAGCCTTCGTGCCTGGATAATCAGGCCTTTTCCCTCTGTTTCTGCTGGCCTTTGGTGGAAGCAAGACAGATGAAAAGAAAAAATGAAAAGATAAATATTTGGGTAGTGGGAGGACAAAAAGGACAGTGAGAGGAAGCGCGTGCTTAGGAAAGGAGAGATGCTGATTTTTCTGACCTGTTTTCTTCTGCAGTTTGTCTGTGTGGAAAGCATGGTGACAGCTATTATTGACATGTTCCCAGGAGTGTTTCGGAAGAAGGGGCGTCGAGAGCTGCTGATCCTGGCCATTGCAGTCATAGGCTACCTGCTGGGCTTGTTGCTGGTCACTGAGGTGAGCAAGGAGTACCTGGGTTGTACAGCTGAGCACCGAACCCCCTGCTACACAGCTCTGGAGGCCTGGGCAGAGGCAGCAAGCTTGTCTTCAACGCTGTTAATTGTCTCTCATTTCTAATGCATTAGCTGGTGTCTCTCACAGCCAGTGCTGCTTTGACCCCTTGTGACACTGCTCCACTCACTGCATCACTAAGCCTTCCAGAGATCCTGGTCCCACAGCCCGAAGAGGCTGCCTGACACATGGCTTTGTGCAAATACCAGACCTGGCAGCTAAAACAAGATGTGCAGTTTGAAAACAAGCTATTCTAAGGGCAGTGGTCATTTGCTGGCTGCTTTCCACACAAAGCAGAGCAACTGGAGAGGAGCCTGAGGGTAATGGCTGTGCCAAAACCCTGCTGGAGCCAATGGGAAGCCTGTGATCCTGGGAGCAGAAAGAGCAGAGCTGTGCTGGTGTGATGCCACGTACACGGTGTTTGCACTGCTCTGCAGCTGAAAGCTGCACCTCTGTGTACACCACAAGCTTGGTGAGGGTCTTAGCACTCCCGTGATGCCTCCATGAGCTCTGTAGTGACAGCTAATTGCTGTTAAACCCCTGAGGCACAGATGAATGATCCTCCAGCAGGACCCTCGCTAAGGATCTGCTGAAGGCAACACCTACTGTGATCAATTTGAGTGACACTGTGTCTAGAGCCCTTCAGCATTATTTGAAAGCATTTTCTTGACCTGGAGAGGCTTTCTCTTGGAGAAATCACATGAAAATCATCCATGGGCCTGTACAGGAAGGTGATAGCAACTCTGCAGGGCTCAGCTCCAAGTCGGAGGCAGCAGGAAAACCACATACCTCTGCCATTGCGGAACCTGCAATCTGTGCAGTATGTAAGGTTGGATGAAGGTAAAATGAGGTGTCTGAATATCCTTGCTCAAGATCACCATTTTTTGGTGCAGAGTTCTGCACTGCTATATGGTATTTCAGAAATTATTTCTGGGAACTTCCTGTTTTAAAACAACCATAAAAACCCCAGCTCATGCTCTTACGCAAATAGAAGCCAGCCTAGCCCAGCAGTATCATAAAACAGGCATGAAAACCTCTCCTGCCACCAGGCTTCACTGTGTTTTTGGAACAGAGTGAGGGCAGCCCCAGGAGAAGGCTCTTCTCCCACCTGCTCTAGGTTCAGTTTTTCTGCTGCTGTTCTTCTGCTTGCCTCACTTATTTTTCCCTGACATGGAACAGTCTTGCCATGCTCTGTTTTTTCTACCTCTTCAACAGGGTGGCATGTACATCTTCCAGCTCTTTGACTACTATGCTGCCAGTGGCACATGCCTGCTTTTCCTGGCTATTTTTGAAGTCATCTGTATAGGATGGGTGTATGGTAAGTGAAGGACAAAAATCTGCCTTGTTCTTTATCAAGGCAAGAATGGGAGGTTGAGAAGTGAGTGGATAGAAAAGATCCTCAGGGGGCAAAGAAATGCTGCAATTATGTTCTTTCTTGCCTGGTTTTCACTGTGTTTCCTTGCAACATTTCTTAATTGCTCCACATTTAGACTAGGAATGTTTTTTCCTTCTCTGTAGGTGCCTCATATTGAATTACCTTGCTGTTCTTCCCATCTGCCCTTTGACTTAGAAAATCAGATATAGAGGAATAGCTGCTGTTCTTTGGTGTCTGTCCCTGTCTGCTTACATTGTGCATTTAGTTTAGTCCTGCCAGTTAATTTAGCACAAAATTCTGGGATGCAAACTTGCTATGTGTCACTTGTTTGATGATTCCTGCTTCCTATTTGCCCAAGCTGTGATGGCACTCAGAAAATAAATAGGAGGGACTGCTTTGGCTCTTTGCGAAGTCTGTAACTAAACTACTCAGGAGCAGGATAAAACTGAGTTTCATGAACTATCAGGAGGAAACCAACTGTATGTTAGTCGTTCAATAAGAAGAGTTTCTCCTGAGATCCTATGGGGGATCTCTTCCTGACCACAAAGGCTTGGTTCTTCCCCTCAAAGCTTATGGCAATGCTGGTTTTTGAGTAAAGCATCTTGTGTGTGATGCAGAGCGGCTGCTCCCTCTCTTTGCTTCATGGAACTACATGAGCCTCATATCTGTAAGGATTGACAACAGCTGTATTAGATCCCAGCTTAGACCAGAGCTCAACATCCCACAGTCACACATCTGCTGGTCCCAACTGCTTCAAGCAGCACTTCCATCATAGCCTCAGGGAAAGATTGCAAACATAGCATCATGTTGGGTCTCAATAGTCAGGAGTGGATTCTCATGAAGGAACACAACAGAAGAAAAATGAGGAGTGATAGTGTCTGTGAATGTTCTTCCAGGTTTTCAAAACTTATAACAAAACTGTGCAACTGTTTGGTTTGGAAGAGACATTTAAAGGTCATCTAGTCTACCCTCTCGGCCACTTCCCACCTGACCAAGCTCCTCAAACCCCTGTCCAACCTGGCCTTGAAGATTTGCAATGGTAGTGTATTCACAGCCTCTCTGGGCAGCAGTTTCCACTGTCTCAGGATCTTCAGAGTAAAAATTTCTTCCTTGTATCCATTCTTAACCGCTTTTCTTTCAATTTACAGCTACTAATCCTTGTCATGTCACTATAAGCCCCCTTTATATATTGAAAGGCTGCAACAAGGTCTCCCTGAAGCCTTCGTTTTTCCAGGCTGGATTGCCCAAACTCCCAGTCTGTCTTCACAGGACAGGTGCTTCAGTCCTCTCTTAGTTTTCATGGTCCTTCTCTGGACCCACAGCTCCATGTCTTTCTTGTTGTGGGGATCCTAGAACCAGATGCAGTACTCAGCTTGTTGCCCAGGAATTTCCAATGCCAGAAATGAAATCTATTTATTTCTCTTCTGTTATTTTTTTTCCAGTTGATTTGGCTAATCGTTTATCATCCACAAAATGCTGCAGTAAGGACTTTCCAGGCTTTTTTAGGTGTTGTGTGAGGAATCAGTCTCTTTTCCTTGTTCTGAATCTGCCACCTGCCAATTCAATCTGGTGCCACTTTTGCCTTGTTATGGGCAGTCAGTCCCTGCACTCTCCTTTTTGTGCTTATGGTTTTATAGATGTTGCATTGCCTGTTGTGCAGCTGCTGATGAAGAGCTCACCAGTTTCTCCAAATACTTTATGTATAGCAGGGCCCAATTGCTACTTTGGATAAACTCCTCTCTTAGTGGAAGGGTAACCAATCCAGCTGCTTGGCCTTGGGCTCTGGGGAATGCAAGAGAAGTAGACCTGTAAGAGATTTATTTTAGAGCGATGTCCTTCAATGGAAGCTCATCTGACATCTTGCTGTAACAGGCCCTGGCCAGATTTTAATTTTTCACCTTCTGCCCAGTCCTTTTGGGATTTAAAAGGACATGGAGATCTTATCCATCTGTGACAGGATGGGGATCACTATTCTAGGTTGATTCATTAAATGGAATTATGCTTTGATGTTTAATTCCATTTTACAGTCACACAGGCAACATGCTTTTCTGATGGCTCATGGAGAGGAAGCAATGGCAGGCAATGAGTAACAGGAGAGGTGATGCTGGCCCAGCAGCCTCAAAGGGAGATGGGGTATTTGGGGACAGAGAAATGGCCCTTTTGCTCACCACCATGGGCTCATTTGTGCCACTCCACTCAGTGTGGTTTTACCCTCTTGAACTTTGCATGCATTAGGATGATTCTGGTCCAAAATGTAGTCAGAGGGCCAAGGTGAGGTGTTACAGTGGGGGAAAAAAAGTGACTAGTGTTGATTAAAATGGCTTTTTTCCCCAGCCTTGGAATTGGCAGGGCTGAGCCTCTTGCTTACACTGTGAAGAATTACAACATTTCTGCTAACACAAATATGTGTTCTGAGTTTCCCCTCTCCCAGCACATACGCCAACCACCCACCACTTGGCAGCTTCCCCCTGCTGCCAGGCAGCTGCTCTCCCAAAGACCTGAGGATTTCCTCCCTACTGCTCCCTGCCTCTGGAAGGGTTGCACCTCATTGGACTTGCATCATGTTCCCTAGAGGAGAGTGCTGGAGGGATTCTGGTGTCCTCCACTCCCTTATACTCTGGGACAATCAGCCCTTCTATAAGCAGGTATGGATTTTGAACACTGAGATTCACAACATGGTGCCACTGAAATGAGCTGCAGAGGATATTTTCCAGGCAGTCACAGTATGCACATTATCATTAGCTGTTCCAGGAGAAAGCAGGGGCCTCCATCACTGCAGGAGAGCCAGGGCTGAAATCATTAGGACTCTTTACAGAGCTAGAGCAAACTGATGCCAGGTACCTGTGGGTGGCCCTGGGGTAAACCCATGTTGTGCAGTGATAAATTTTTCTCTGGTTCTGTTGTTCACATGCAGCGTGGCTACCAGCGTGGCATGGCAGCCTCCTCCTGCCTGGATCCTGCCTGTCAGGCTTGCTCTGTCTCTGTGTGCTGAATGCTCTCAGATGCACTGGCTATGAGCAACCTTACATGCTTCTTTGTGGGCCATAAAGAGCCTGCTCTGTGTGCCTGTTACCCAGAGGATATGCAGTTGTGGTGCCACCATGCCTCTGTTGCTGGCTCTTCGCACAGGCTTGGTGTGGGTGTGGATGCTACAGGTTTGAGACAGAGGGAGCAGATACAAGCTTGATACTGAGGCATGGAGCCACAGCCATCACCTATTGCAGTGTTGTAGGTGAAATTTGATATAGATGAAATAAATTAATTAACTTGGGAGAAAAGACAGAGGTTTTTAATGGATTCCAAGCTAGCAGAACTGTCAAACTGACTGTTTTTTTAATATGGTAGAAGTAATATTAAATCTTTGTCCCTTTTAATTTGGGTCTTTTTTGCTGTTTTTATAAGCTGTCTAGAATGAGAAGGGCTCCGTAAGAACAAGAGATGTAAGGATGTAAGCAAATCTCTAGCTAGGTTCATGTGAAATTTATTCCTGTCAATTTACATGGATAAGTGACTTGTCAGAGGAGCATGCAACCACTTTGAAGGTACATGGGATTGATCAGCGCAAGGGAAGTGGTACCAGCATTCATGGTTAACTGTCCAGTGACTGCATCCCATTCTTCCTTGTTTTGGAATACTGGAGATAAAAGCAAACATCTTTGTTCAGTCCAGCAAAAATTTCTTAGGGGAAGTTTTATGGCTTTCTCTGCAGGAGCTTTATCTAATCCTTCTGATGTGCTGAGAAGGGCACATTGCTCCAGTATGTGTTCTCCAGCTTCTAACTTTCTCAAAAAGCCAGTGTTGAGTGGTTGAACTGGTGACTTCTTAAGCTTGATTACTTTTTCATCTACCTGTGAGATGTAGAATGTGTAAAACCTCCTGTTCATATTCTCTCTGAGGATGTCACATGTATCATGTATCATCACATCACCCACTGACTGCCACAGTGGCCATGGAAGTTGAGGACCTGTTGGTTGTCCCAAAGAGAAAAGGGACAAGGACAGGTGGAGGCACATTGTAATTAACAACATAAGTTGTGGGTTTTTTTCCTTTTTGGAGGATGGATGTGTGTGTTCTTCTTTTTGTTTGGCAGTTTTGTATTTCTTTAATTGATCTGTCTCTTTGACTAGATACTAGATCCAAATTGGCAGGGAAACTGTATCTGCCATGAAGTTATATTATGAATTAATTTATCTGTCATATGTCTGACATGACAGTGTGTTTCTGTGGAAGACACTGTGCTATGCTCATATTCTAAACTGCAATTCACATGATCTATATGTCTCTTTTTTCACCATGGGGAAGATTTTGGCTTTTTGGCAAAATTAATTTTATATACCATCTCCTTTCATTCCCAATATATTTTCAGGAGCGCTGAGTCCTCATGATATTTACAGCTTGTAAGTTCTCTGGTGTAGGCTGGGCTCTCACACAAGGCTGCATGTCCCTTGATATACTACAGCTGCTTGTCTTTGCTTGAGGCTACTTGTTAACTTGCCAACTCAACACCAAGAGGTGTTCAAAGAACTATAATCCCCCTTCCCCCCAAACACTGGGTTAAAAAAAGCTGGGTTTAAAAAAGATTTTCTGCATGCATTAGTCATGGGATATAGAAAATAATGCAAAGAATTACAAAAAAAACCCCCAAAACCATACGTAATGTGCTTTTGTAATATTACTATATTTAAGAAAAACATATTATGAGAATTTAATTCTGATAAAAATCATAAGTGTGGCCAGTTCTCTAGGTACTTATTTTGCCTAGTCCAGACTTATGGTGTTGAGATATAAAGAAGTAAAATCTTATCACGTTTGCAACTGGGAACTATGGCCTGACCATGAGTTCACTGATGGATGAACATCCCCCAAAGCAGAATCCTTCTTTATCAGCTAAGCACCAAGATAAAGCTTTAATAAGACAAATACGGTATTATTTCATCCCTGAGGTGCTTAACTGGTAACCCTTTTTCTGGATAGACTAGCTCAGTGTTTTTGTCTAATATTGTGGTCTTATTTTGCCTGAGGCAGTCTGGTGAATCTGGTTAGTTTTGGTTAGAAAGGTCCTAGGGAACCTTATAAATTACTTTTTGATTTTTTTTTCATTTTACATCTCTTTCTGGCCAACATTAGGCTCCTGATACTTGAAGATATCCCAGAGTTTATTGCAAGGTCTGCTGAAATCCATCTGCATTTTGTTGTCTCCTCTATGCCATTGCATAAGTTGCTCTTTGTGCTTTGGGTTGGGAAGAGTCAATGGTTAGAGTCTGGCCAGTGGCAGGACTTGTAGGTGCTTTTCTGAAGTATATCCCATTCCAGGGCACCATGAGATTGAGGTGGGTCCCACACACTGTAGACAAAACAATCCAGTACGAGAAACTAATGAGAAGGAGGAGATCAGACCCCACCAGACAGCTCTCACTGGAGAGTACTGCAGCACTTGCAGATGGAAGGTTTGGCTTTCAGAAGAGTTTTAATTCCTACGTTTTCCAAGTTTATATCAATAATAAAATTCTCTGTGGAAGGCAGGCTCTTGACATGACAGGGGTCCTGCCCAACTCAGTGGTAATTCTTGACATGACTTCCTTGGTATACCAGCATGTTTATTTGCAAAGAGAAAGTTTTGTTAGGTATTCGCCACTCTCTTTGTTCCTTTTAGCACTCTGGGCTCACACAATCCCATATGCTTAACCTGCAAGAGCTTTTCTTTGTTGTTCTATAAACCAGGCACCTCTCTTCGTCTTTCAGGGATGAAATTAACCCCCCCCATCTCCATTTAGCCACAGATGGGCCTTTTCAATGCCAGAAAACCCTATTAAACCCTGCTCTATTATTAGGATAGCCATGTTTTCACCAGAAGTAAACACCAAGGATAAAGAAAGTTGGGATGTGAATAGTCCTTGAAGGAAACAAAACCAATCTGACCTCTGACTTTTTCTCTGTGCTGGTTGGTGGCCAAGGTGCCAACCGCTTCTATGACAACATTGAGGACATGATTGGTTTCCGGCCATGGCCCTTGATCAAGATCTGCTGGCTGGTGTTCACCCCGGGTCTGTGCCTGGTAAGTGCAATTATGACATCATGACATTTCCCTCTGGGTCCCCAAATTCTCAGCAGAAAAGGTTGATTTATCTCCAAGGTGCTGCTGTAAATTTTTCAAACTGCTATGGAGGAGTAGTTCTGTAGTAGTGTCTGTAGCTGAGGTATCTGTTTATTTCCTTTGCTAAGCTTTATGTTTTGCCTGGAAAATTAATTGAGCCTGAAAAGCCAACTGTTTATTGTAAAGGCTAAAGGAAGTACAGTAGTTTCACAATTATAAGCCACACCTGATTATAAGCCGCACCTCCCGGTAGCTGGGCAGACCACGGGATTTGTCCATATATAAGCCGCACCTGAATATAAGCTGCACTTTTTTATTTTAGGATCCATGTGTAACAAAGTAACAAACTAGTAACAGAATCGCTGCCAGCTGGGTTTAGTGTCAGGTGCTCAAGTTGCAAACAGTTTCCATAGACCAGTGAAGCCTTTAAAGGCAGCCCCAGGCGCCCTCCCCAGCTGGCACTCACTTCCGGGTTGGCATTTCGCTGGGATTTGTCCATAGATAAGCTGCACCTGAATATAAGCCGCACTACTGGGGTAGGCTGGATTCTTCAATGAAAAAGGTGCGGCTTATAATCGTGAAATTACTGTATGTCCTCAAAGCCTTGAGAAGTTTGGTCAAATTACCTATGAATAGAAGACCTACGAAAATTACCCTGTTCTGAAATTCTTGCTTCAGTCTCTGTTCCTGGGACTTCTCACGGTTCAGAAATATCTATCTATACCCATTTGCCTTCTATGTCATTAAATCTCTTCCAAAACTTCTGTAACTATATTTAAATAAAATGCACCCATATTCAGGCAAGTTCTTGCCTGTTTTGAATTTATGTCCAGTCTTGCTCCACTGACTTTTACATTCTTTCTCAGCCAAATTCTGTTCTTGTATGTGATGTTGAGACTTGTTTTCTTTGACCTCAGTGGGAACACAGATGATATCTATAGCTACAGCTTACAAAAGATTCCTAGTCCTTTGTCCCCAGGCTTCAGCAGGCCTTGAAGATCTGGGAAATTTTCAAACCAGCCCAAATTGTCTGAAAGCTTTGTAGCTAGAGAGCCCCAGGAGGACAAAATCTGTGCCTGTGTGGTTCTTCTGGAGTGTTTCTGCCAGACAAAACAACAATTTTTGTCTTTGATATGCATAAATTACTGTCTCAATGTTGCTGGACCCTCAAAGCTGCTGCCAACTTTGCTTATGTTGAACTCTTCAGAAGCCTGAAGGCTTTACACTGCAGAGATGCCTGGCCTGGCTCTGAGAACTCCTTGTGCAGCCAGCACACACCAGGCTTTGCTTGCTGTAGCCAGCAAGGTCCCTGCTGGCTCATGCAAGACAGAACACTCTGGCACCTTGCAGAGCAGCCAGTCCTTGCAGGGTGGCCAGGCTGCCAGGCTTGGCTGCCCCTTGGCTCTCCTTATGTTTGTGTTTTGTGCTCCCCAGGGCGTCTTCCTGTTTTCCCTGATCAAGTACACACCCTTGAAATACAACAATTCCTATGAGTACCCACCCTGGGGATACATGGTAGGCTGGCTGATGGCACTCTCCTCCATGTTGTGTATTCCTCTCTATGCCATCTTCATCCTCCTGAAAACCAAAGGACCCTTGAAACAGGTACTGGGATTGTGGTCACTGTGGGTGTGTTGCTGTTGCTACCCCAGATGGTTCAGGATGGGCCCCAGGGAGGATGTACATGGCACATTTCTCCTCTGAGAGGGCAAAGATATATATTTTTTTTTTTAAGAATAAACTCCTCAAAGCTGTCCCAACACTGCATACATGTGTGTGGAACAGCCTGTAGCAACCTGCATTGCACAGGACAGAGGGAGCTAAGGGCCTGACAACCCCTGCCTTCACCATCACAGTCTGGCTGACTGGAAGAGGGGAGCTGAGGATGGTTTGGGGCAGGAACCAGTCTGCAGAGGGACTGCTTTACCTGGGAAATGCCACTGAGGTAGGTATCACCTACCACCCTGTGTGGGATCATAGCAGGTGCCCAGCATGTGATGATCAGCCCATTTGAAAGTCTTCACAGCTCCCACCAAAAATTGAAGGAAAGCTACGTGGTGTAGGAAAAAAAACAGTTTTATGTTGTTTTTTCCATTGCCACAGAAAATGTGTGTGGTGCTATTTGCTGGCAGCCTCCCTCACAGCGGCAGGTCTGACAAGTGCTGTACATCAGATTATCAGTGCACAGCCCAGATTTGAGCTCAGAGGCAGAATAATTGTCACTGAGAGCAGCTGAAGTGAACCTGCTCTCCTTCTCTGTTTCATGGCCCTTTGGTAGGAGAGGAAGAGGGAGCTGGCACGTTGGCTCTCCAGATGCCTTTGCCCCCAGCAATGATTGTGGATCACTATTGGCTGTCAGTTTGCTCATCAGCTTAATTAACAGTGACTTCCTCTCTGCAGCGACTGATGCAACTGATTTCCCCGGCGGAGGATCTGCCGCAGCCAAAGAAGAAGCACATGGCAAGGCCGTCCAATCCGAGGTGTGAGGGATGGACTCCTCCAGTCCAGGAGGTGCTCAGCATCACAGAGAGAGAAACCCATTTCTAAGGCACCTGGGATATTTCCTTCATAATGCAGACTGATTTGCTCTCTTCTTCCCAAAGTGGTTTCTTTTCCATTCTCTCCTTCACGTCTGTGATGGAAGCATCTGGGACAATTTCTCTCCTTCCAGCCAGCTGGTTGCACCCACTGGAAACAGCATTTCTTTTACACCCTGGGGACAACTCTTGCTGCCAGCAGCTGTGGAGGCTGTAGTACGCTTTTGTCACAAGTGCCCTCCAGTACTGATGCCAGTTGGGAAGAGTAAAACAACATTTTAGAAAAAAAGGAAAAAAAAAAGCGCATTCATGTTGGGAGGAGGCAAAGAAACCACAGTGGTGAGGGTGCTGAGAGAGAGCAGACATTAAAGTGTGAAGGAACCAAGTTAGGAATGCAAAAGCATGAAACGATGGGGCGTTATCACAGGAAATAAGTTGGTTCAGAAGTACATAAGAAGCTGGAGGATGACAAAGAAAAGTGCATTGCTAGGTCACTTCTGTACAAGACAGAGAGAGCCAGGAACATATCATAGCCAATGACAAAAGGAATCTGCAGTGTCCATAGTTACAGCTTCAGCTGTCACTGTAAGGAAAGGACTGACAGGGTGCTCGATGCAATCCTAGTTGTTGATGATCGATCTCAAGGCAGTATCAGTGTGGAAAAGGGGATGAGGAATGACTATCTAGGGGACTTGCTCTTGGTCAAAACTACATGGCCCAGTGAAAACACATCCGAGAGTGAAACCGATGAATATTTGACAATTCTTTCAGAAAATTCATGGAGTGCAAGGAAAGTTCCAGAGCAGTTGGTAAGAAAAAGAAAAAGAGCTGCAGCACAGCTGGGAAGATGAGACCCTGAGGACTGCACACCCAAAAATTTAACTGCACTGCTAGGGCCTTTTGTAGAGAAATTATTGAAGGAGTTGATGGGCCTGATCCTGCTCTGCAGAGCAGCTTTGGGAAGAGGGTGGGAGAATGAGTGCACTCCCTTGGCTTTGCTGTGGATGAGCGCTCAGGGGATAAGGAAGATGTAATCAGGCGCAATAATCATCAGCTCAGGCAAGATAAAGCAAAATTAATAGGTGATATAGGTTCATTGGAAGCAGATTGTGTCAAATTAGAGGTTGGTTGTTGCCCGAGTAGTCAAAAATGTGAGGCCATGGATGGGAGGAAATGTGTTCTGATGCTGGGTTTGGTGCAGTGCTAGATGTCTCTGTCCTGTGGAGGCTGGGGCTGTAAAGCTCCTGCCAAATCCTGCTTCAATGCCTATCAAAAATTCACAACTGAACTCATCAGAAAAGCCAGTGGCAGGACGCAGCTGTGCGCTGTGCTGTGGCCGAGGGTACATGCGCTGGTGCATGGCTGTGCTGCAATATTGGTGCATCCAACCACGCCAGAGAATGGCCTTCAAAATGAATCACAGATGCCACAGGCTCCTTTCCTTGTTCCAAGTAATTGCTTTTCCTTGTGCTGTGTGGAGATAAACGACCAGCAATGAAGTAAGCATGGAAATCGGGCCTCATCTGTGTGGCTCAGTACCTATGCCAATTGCTATGGGAACCTTATCTGCTGCAGTTTCCTCTGAGTTTAACTGGAGAATTAGCATAGAGCAATCTTTTCCCCGTTTAATTTCCTTTCCTTTACAAACTGCTGGTAAAATGAACGCTGAAAGTCAAGTATCAGAATTTGTACCTCTCCGGGACGTTATCTTTTGAGATGTTTTACTGTGGAAGATGGAGAAAGCTGGCAAACCTCATTCACATCCCCTGCAAAGGATTGCAGCACCACATAAGACACCATTTATTGTATTTTTATTTTTTGAAGAGTTGATTGCCATGCTGCAAATAGCTGTGGGAAGAGCTTAGCACCCAGAGGCTTGCAGTCAGGCCTCATGGGAAGCAGTTTGGTGATTTTTCTTCTCTCTCTCATCATAATTTTCTCATAATTTGGTGGGGGAAGTCTTGATTCTTGTACAATCCTTGGTAGGACATTGAGCCCCTTTGCTCCTGCTGCCACACCTTTAAGATGTGAGGTAGTGTCATGCTGTCAGAGAAGTCATGGAGATGTGTTCACTTCTTCTTCTGAGGTTGTTGAGTAACACTGCAAAAATCCCAGATGGAAACTAATACCTATTCAGTTTGGAACACAAACATGGTGCTGTGTTATTGACTGCATGTACTTGTTCCTCCTGCTTATGCATAATCTGACAATAACATCCCACCTCTGCCAGGAAGTGACTTATTTTTATAAAGCTATGGGAGGTATTGCTGTGCCCATTGAAAGCAATCATAAAATTTCCAGGATCAAAAATTAATCCAGATGGAATTGACAAAGTTTCAGGAATTGTAAGTCAAAGCTCAGTGGCCCAGTGTCATTTAATTCCCTTTCCTTTAAAACACCCACATACACCCATCTAGGGGGAATGCCATCAGTGGCTCTCATTTGCTGTGCAACACCCAGCACAGTTAGAGACTGAGTAGTGGTTTGTTATATTTATACAAATGTCTCAGGCATTGCTGCATGCATGTGATAGATCTGACAGGTCTCCATCAACCCCTGCAACTGAGCACCTCTGGAGACCTGAGTCTGATGGAAAAATGCTCCTGTCATACACACCTCCAGGATTACATTACTGGAGGGTTGGTATGGAGAAGAGGGAGAGATTTCTTATTTTTTTCCTTGTTGATAAGATGCCAAGACATGATGCATTTGAAGCCAAAGTCCAAGAGAAGGTATGAGGTTTTCATACTGTGCGGCTCCTTGCAGCTGGAATTAAAACACTGTATACAGAAGAAAGGACATACACCTGTAAACACCTAATTACCACTTCTGGGTTTCCAGTTTGTTGTTCTGGTTTTGGTTTTTGGTTGGGTTTTGTTTGTTTGTTTGTTTGTTTTTTCTTCAACAAAAGGCCATTTTCACCCCTCTCTCTAGAAGGAAAAGACAGGAACAGAGTGTTAAAGAAGAAATCATGCCAAAAGGTCTTGTACATTCCTTCTCCATCCTCTTAATCCTGTTCCCCCCCACTTCAGCCTGCACTTTCTTCTTCCTTTGACAGTGACAAATGGCAAAAAAAAGAAGGAAATGGTCATTGAAAACTTGTGCTGGACAAAATTTGAAAAAATGTAAAACAATCAAGTATCACCAGCATATCTTCAACTTTTGCGACTCCAACTCTCAACATGGCTTTTTGGGGAAGGAGAATTGCAGTGGGAATTCTTCTTGGGTCTCAAATGTTTTTCTGTCCCAGGTGATCCTGGTAGAAATGAGAGATATGAGTCAAATGACTTAATTGCACAGCAAATAAAAAAAAGACAGCAGTCATGAGGGCATATATAGCACATCAGGTCTTGCAGTCCTTTGCTTTATCAGCTTGCATGTGCTTACATGTGGCAACATCTTACAAATTAGCAAAATTGTGTTTGAGTGGGGTGAGAGGGGAGTAATGTTCATCAAAGGAGAAGCTAAAATAATTACTTCAAAAACTAAAGATTAAAATTTAAGACTCGAGAGGCTGAGGAGATGTGCATCTGCTACTATCCACTTCCCTGTGCAGGGTTGCAGGAATAAGCTTGAGGTATTAAAGGGAAAGACTTTACTCCTGAGCCTGCCAAAGGAAGAGAAGAAATGTGCATGGATGGACAGTGCAGAGATTGTTTTGCTTTGTGTTATTTTTTAAACCCACAATAAGCCCTGCCCCCTCAGCTGCTTGTGGAGCATGATCCTGGCTCTGGATTGAATCCCTGACCCACAACCGCAAAGGACGACATGTATTTTCAGAGCTGTCTGTTCTGGTTTGTCATGCTTGAGCTTGGAAAGCTATGTGGAAAAGAAAGGGATTCCCAGGGAGAAATGTTTTCAATGTCTATGTGAAGCCTGTTATGGCAATTCCATCCTGTCTTGGTTTTGGTGACATGCCAAGACCATTCTGCTAAGTGGCTAATGGCTTTTTGATTATTTTCTCCTGTTTTGTTTTGGTTTTTTTTTTACAGGCTGTAGAACAGTTTCCTGCCCAGCCTGGGTTTACAGCCAGGATGGGAGCTCTAGACTAGGATGGCTGGTTTGGACCAGAGGCGTGCTTACACTCAATCATTATTTTCCAGTGGCCACTAAACTTTTCCAAAACATGCTTTATCGAGTGTGCAGCTTTTGTTGTACCACAGTGTCAATAGTGGTCTCTGGAGGAGGATGGATATTACAGGCCATCTGGTGCCTTTCTGGACCTCATATTTCAGCAGGACATGAAATAAGCTTCTTTTTCTCATGGAGAAATAAACCCTCCCTCAAAAATAAAAGCAACCTGTCGCTTTCACATATCCTGGAGAAGAGCCATCACTGCAGCATGAGCTTCCTCCCCAAATGTTCCAGCTTTGAAGTGAGGATGACCTGAGAGCTGGAAGGAGGGTTTCTTGGTCAGGCTCTCCAGAAGCAGAAGTCTTTATGCTGGAATGCTCCAAGCAGCATGTGGGTGTAGGAGCTGCTGAAGAGAAATCGCAACAGTGGCAAGGCACAGTAGTGCAAATCAGTAACCCTGGATTAGTTGAGAAGGTGGGAGGCAGCCTGGCAATGGGAACTGGCCTGGTGCTGGTGCTCAGAACCTTGTGGAAATCATGCCCAGGCAGTGTTAGGGCTTTTTGCAGTGCTTTTAGATGAGGTATTAATTCCCCAGACATGCTGAGTGGCTGTGGCTCCCCTTGGCACTGGTGTGATACATACATCAGTCAAGGAACAGAGAAATGGTGGTGGGGTTCTCTCTTCATGCTCCATGCCATGCTGTCTCATGTGTTTCTCATCACCAACACTGGGCTCTCCCACCCCAAAAATGCTTTTGCAGGGCTCAGCTTTACACCTGCTTTACACCTTAGCTAAAGCATAAATTACCAGCCAAGTAAAACAGAGGCTCAGGAGCAGCCTCCAGTTGTCCCATCCCATAAACCTCCTTGTCCAGGACCCCAAGCATGGGAGTCTCTCCACATAGGCAAGCAGTGTGGTCAGGCACAGTTAGTTTTTTCAGAACCTTTGGGTGGAGAATATTTGAACACTTTCAGAACATATTCATTTTACAGTGTTTAAGCCGAGAAAATAACATGAATTATTATTTTTCTTTTATGAAATAATCAGATTTCAAAAGTTGTTTGGTATCTATTTTTTTTTTTATATGATCCCCACTCCAGCCTCTTTTGCAGTACAAAACACAGGGTGGCATTTCCCTTCCATCTGGGAGCTCAGTCTCACTTTGCTGTTTCTATGGTCAAGAGAGGCAGCAGCAAAACCTTTGCTGTTTGGCCTTGGGGCCCCTGTGAGGCTTCGAGTGAGGAGGAGAAAGGTGAAAAGGGGGCTGATCCCATTTGGAAAGTTGGAGATTCAGAGCATCTCAGATCAGTGTCTCCATGTGGTGGTGGTGTGTGTGTGTGTTAGGGCATCTGGGGGAGAATTGTGCTTTGGTGGGTTTTCCCTTAACAACTTTGCTACTAGGACATTGTGACAGAAGTTGGTGGGTAAAAGTGTTGCTGTCAGCGTTTTTAGTTTGTGAGGCTGTGGACTTTAAGTAGAGGTAATTAGTAATCTTAGTAAAACTTTGCAAAAATTTTTCCTCTCTGGAAGGAAGGGGAGGGTGTTTTAGTGACCGTGAGCAGAGGTGTCAGCAGCAGCTTCTGGTTGTTCTGGGCACAGTCCCTTGGGCAAGATGACGTAGGACACATTGAGCGATGGCAAAGCAATTTCCCACCGTCCAATCCTATCAATAAAAGCAATTTCCCTGGAGGGTGGGGGTGTGTGAAACTCGATTGCTGCAGACAGGGGCTGGTTCTGGTTATGTGCATCAGCAGCAGCAAGGCTGCAGGCTGGAAATATTTCCCCTCACAGAGGAGGCTCTGTCCCCTCCGATGCAGTAATAAATGACATCCCTGTGTAGCACTTCATAGAGGAGCCAGCCCTTTGCTCTTCTTTATCCCCAAGGCCTGTGTACTTATCATGATGGAGCACCTGTGGTGGACAGTGGTTATACAACCTCTGTCAGTAACCCTCATCTGCATCTCATACCCAAATCTGTCCTCTTTTTCCTCTGCATCTACCATATTTTGCCCACACTCCTGTGCTTCTGAGGTCAAACACAGCCATGCAATAAGGCTTCTCCCTGTAGGAAAACATTGCAGGTTCTATTGGGAAGTGGCATAAGCTCTGTCAGTATAACTGTGCTTATGCTGATTTAAAGCATCTACCTCAGAGTTTTTATTAGCATAAGCCTCTTAATAAAGAGAGAAAAAAACCACAAGAGCTACACAAATTATGTGACTAGATCTAGGGGCACATTTACTTTAAAGTCAGGTTGGTTTCACAGAGTATGTGATTTCAGTTAAATCTCCCAAAGTATGTGAGGACACTTCTATTTATATTCCATATACACTAATTTTAATTTATATTAAGTCCATCAGGATCAAGTTTGAGCTAAGTTGAACATGATATTACTGCTCACACTGTTTTTGATGGATTAGAAGCAACAGAGCTAAATCTTCCTAGTCCCTTGTGAGTCCCTTGCAGTTTCACTGACAGAAAGATGATCGGTTTTTTTAAACTACATTTATCAAAACAGCCTACAGGCACAGGTACACTTTCATCAATGTGCCTATGTCCACTTAGTACCCAAATGGTCTTTAAGCTGGAGTAATCATGCTTCAAAGTGGGCTATTGTGGTTTAATTTGTTTTGATTTAGATGGGCAACACTGGCTGGGTAGAAAAGACCTAAAGGCACATCCTGCAGTGGGTAGGTACTGCTGTTACTCAAGTCCTGCAATCTTTCCTGCAGAAATCCCGTGTGATAGCTCTCACTCTCTGGTTTCCAGAGCCTTGTGCTCCTTGTTGCTGTGCTAAGCATATCACAGGGACATAGCATACCCAGTGTCACTCCAACATCCCTGTGGCAAGGCAGATAGCTGGGCAGAAGGAGGTGAAGGGAGACTCTGCCACTCTTAAAATCTGCTTCCAAATCACTTCAGGGACACCTGGAGTGGTATGTGGCCTCTGGGGCCACCCAGGAACCTTTGTGTCCTTGTGCCACCTGAATCTCAGGAATGCTTTCACTGTGGGGGACTCAGCCCTGGAAGCATGTCTGGAGAAATCTGAAAGCAGGTGCCTTATTCTCACCAGTGCTTAGAGACTAACCAGCAATCAGCTTGGGAGCTTGCTGGCTGCTGCTGGGAGGCAGGTACTGCTAATTAAACCTCATGCTTTGGAAGCTGACTCAGGTCTGGCTTTGCCCACCAGGAAACTGAATCTGTGTCACAGTGAGATGCTGCAGGTGTCAGCCCGACCAGAAGAGTGGGCTGGGCTACCCACAGGAACAGGCCATCCTCAAACACCAACACCAGCTGTGCTGTGTCTGGGGAGGGAGATGTGACAGTGCAGAGGACTGAGCTTTCACTGTGCTTTAGCTGTGACAAAAGCCACATACATGATAATGAGTGTAGCAGTATGCTTCTCTCAGAAACATCCATGTGTGCATCCTTATTTATTTCAATCAAATGGAAAAAATGGGCACGCACCTAGACATACTTTACCCACACAAACTGGAGGTGAAGGCTGTTCATTGAAAGACAGAATATGGAAAATGCCATAGAGACATCTTTAAATGCATGGATTTTATTTTAGTGACCTTTTCTTTCTCTTCTACCTAATATCCCTCTCCTCCCATAAGACATCTGAGGACTTGTCAGATTGATCATCTTCATTTTGTGCTGGGGGACTCTTGGTCCTTCAGGTCTTACTTGCTGACCAAAAGCTCAGTTCTGATAAATCTTTAGCAGAGGAAGATTTTCTCCCAGGTGTTTCTCAACCACGTGAGTTATGGTAAGGTGCACAGGAGAAACAACACAAAAAACGCTGAGCTTAAGAGAACTTGGCTGTTTTACACCTGACAAAATCTTACTGCCAGAATATCCAGTGACATTCTCTCACTAATTCTCCCTGTCTCCAGAGAATTCCAGGGAAAAGAAAATGAATAGGCATGCACTGAATAGAAGTGCACCAGCCCAATCTATTTTTCATTGACAGGTCACTTCTAATCTCCTCCGGTGGTGGAAATTCCCTTTTTTTTTTTTCTTGTATTTATTTTCAGTTTTGTTATTGCCATATTTCTTTTACATTTTCATTCCTTCACCACGTTCTGTTTTGTTTGCGCTGTTGACAGCAGGAGAGATTTAAAAATGCCCAGACTAAAGAACAATTTCACCTGTAGATGACTTGTTTCAAAGGGCTCTTAGCAGCTGCAGGGACGAGGAGCATAAATGCAGATTTAATACTGGTTGCTAAAGGTAATTGTAAATAAAAGTACTCTCTGTGAAAAGCAGGTTTCCAGAGGAATAATATTTCCAAGAAGCTGTCTGCCCTGGAAGCATGGCTGGCAGCCTGTGGATAGCTATAAATGTGTGGGGCATGACCTTTCCCTGTGCCATATATGACTAGCTCATCCTAGCTTGACTGGAAATGCCCAAGATGAGGAAGCAGCAGAGATTCTGGCAGTTTTCCTGGGGAGAAGATGTCAGTGAGGCTGGCAGGTGATTATGTCACCGAGTATTAACAGTTCAGCCACTGGTGACAAAGAAATTCTGGACACTACAAGGGGGGTCTTTAACAGGCCACCTGGGTTAGGAGTCACCTAGAGCACCTGTTAAGTGGAAGCTGGGAGGATTGAGCACAGGAATTGTCCTGCCTCAGCTACCCTCACACTTTTTTCCTGTCTATTCCCTACTGGCCACCCTTTAGGATAGGAGAGCTTGGGTGTCGGGAGGCAGACCCAGACCTGAGCTCTGAGCCTGCTTAGGGACGAAGGAGGCCAGCCAGCTTGGCCTCCACTGCAGGTTGGCAGGATTGCTGAAGTTGCAGAGGAGGTCATGCCTTAGACTGGGCTCAAAAAAGCAATGCCTGCCAGTTCTGCTCTGCTGGCCAGCTCTGCTTCCCTTTGGAGGTGGGGGACTTGGTGGGCTGAGTCAGAGCCAGGCAGCCTCATATCTTGTAACAGCTCTTTTCAGTGAGTGCAGCCCTATTCCTCTGCAAATTATCCCTGAGTGATTATACTTCTGCTTATTTTGCAATGATTGTGTTAATGATTTCTGCAAATGAATTTTAAACCAAGAGATGTCTGGCCTGATTATTTGGCTGCTTTCACCACTGTCATCACATCCAACAGCTGTTATTTAGAAAACACTCTTCGCACTTGTGTTTACTCACACTGATTATATGGTGGGGTTGGGTTTTTTTGCTGGATATTTCCCAAGCCACCAAAAGCTTTGGAGGTGGCAGCCCAAATGCTTTGAACGCAAATACTGAAGCCAGCAAGTACTTGTCTGAGTATCTGCCAAGCTCTCATTTTCTGAGAATACATTGGTGAATCAAAATTTAGTCTCATGAACATTTATGGAAAACAACTAAGAGAGCAGCTCCAAATTCCATCTTTTCAAATGAATTCTGCTTCTCTTCTAAGGCATGTTCCCAAATTCATTTGGGCTTACCAGTCTGTGCCTAATTCTTGCCAAGTATGAAATATCCATGTACTCGCTTGTTTTCTTAGTCTCACTTCCCTTTTTTTTCTGGAAAAGCAGGGATTGCTCAGACTGATGCTGAGAGAAATTCTCTCCAGCACCTTTGATACTCACACCCTGCTTCTGCCTCTAACTCACATGACAAAAGTGGTACAAAAAACATTTGTGGCTTTCAAATTCAGGTTTTATCCCTTCGGTAGAAATGGTCACTTTCTGGCCAGTTTTCTTTCCAGACCAGAAGTACATGAGATGGGAAAATGGTGTACTGTGCTTCCCATGAAGGCTGTCTGCCTGTGGAACTGGTGTTTCCAGTGGACCCACAGCAGTTCTCAGGTGTTCCTTAGCCAGGACTCTGTGGAGAGCTGTGAAAACACATATAGCAGGCTGGTCCCCTCAGGTCTCAGATCTCCACCAGCCCTGCAAACAAATTGCTACTGTCTCCCTCTGTCTTTTTATTTTAGGAGGTGTCACATCAGCAGTTGGTCTTGAGCAGAGATTGAAGACTGAGAGAGAACAGTGATGGATGGACTAATGCCAGACTCAGAAAAGGGTGAGCTACGATATCTTGATAGCTGAAGTTCCACTCTTTCTGACAAAAGGAGGCCAGGAGGTGTGCTGCTGGCTCCCCCCTGAAACTACCTGCAAATACCTGCTTTAACTTGGTTGGTCTGGCAAAGCAAATCTAACCTGTTAACACTGCATTACATTCAAGAAGCCATCACCCAGCTTGGGCTCTGTGGCAACTGCAAAGCAAGCTGGGCAGACAAGGCAGAGCTGAGCCTCCTGTATGGTCCAGCACATCCAGGGCGTGCCTGCACACTTCCGAGGAGACAGGGAAGCATGCCTCTGCCAGCTCTGCTTTCACCAACAGTTGTGTTATAGAATCATAGAATGGTTTGAACTGGAAAGGATCTGAAAGGTCTTCTAGTTCCAACGCCACCAACATAGAAAAAACTCTCCAAGTCAATGTGAGCCTTAGTTCACTAGGAAGGGATTTGATCTTGCCCCTGCGAGACTCAGCTGGCAGCAGTTCCAGCAGTGTTCCATGTCATGGTGGGTGATAACGATTTCTCTGTTCTGCACTATGTGCTCCCTGTGCCTGTAGGTCTGGCCAGTGCAAGCTGTGCTCAACTGCAGAGATACAGAATGGGTTTCCAGGGGAGCCCAGGCAGCACATGTTTCCTGGCTGATTTTTTATCCCAGCTAGGAGCCTAAAAGAAAGATTCCTAAGTCAGATGAAGTATACTTCTCTTTTAACTTCATTACCTGCTAAATAAGAGGTACTCAAGCTCCCAGAGTGGTGTGGGGCATACAGACTCCCTAAAGAGGAGAGGGAGGAGGGTGCTCTGTCAGACCCATAGCTTTCTTCTAGAAGGGATTGCCACTCAACTGCATTTGCTTCAGCTCAGAGAGGATGCCTTTCTGTCAGGATGCCTCCAGTGTGTGTGCTGAAGAGCCCCTCAGCTCTCAAAGCCTCCTGCATTTACCCAGTAAAAATAACTTTCTTTCTCTAATCTCCCTCTTGCCAGTATTCCTGGCACCACTGTCTTTTTCCTTTAAGGGCCACAAACACCGAATGGGGGGTCTTACTGCCTCCTCCATGCTTCTCTAGTGACCACTTAGTCTGAAGTGTGATCTTTAAACATAGCCTATTGGCAGGATAATAGCATAGATGTAGATGGCACCACGAGCAGCAACCTCAACAAAGCTATAAGCAGCAGGTTTTCCCTCCCATCCCTATGGGACAAGGGCTTTGGCCCATGAGCTGTGTCAGGTTTAGCTGTGATGGGGTATTGCCTGCTCTAAGGGGACAGGGGGGACCTTTAAAGAA
>VRYO01002253.1:19039520-19094150 GCA_009812075.1 Sialia sialis
GAGAGGAGAGGAGAGGAGAGGAGAGGAGAGGAGAGGAGAGGGAAAGGGTCCACACAAGCTGTTTTAGGCCCAATGACAAGATTTACACACTAAGCAACTGGTTATTCACATGTAGCTCCTTTCTTGGCTGATGGTTGCTACCTGCCACTTCAAACAAGAAGTATCCATTTTCCTGCAGCTGCCCCCTCCAATCCCAAAAGCCTGACCCATTGCCAGTAGTGCACTCAGTCTTTGCAGGAACAAACAAATCCTTGCTGGAACTTCTGCAGCAATATGGGTTCAACCAACCCCTTGCAACCTACTTGCCTGATGGCTCCTCCCTTCTCCCCCTTCACTTTGTCCTCCCTTCTGCCCATGCCCTTGAAGCCTCTTCTCTCCCAGTGCCTGTGATTTTCCAGTGGCTGTGGGACCCCCCCACCTCACACCCGCGACATGCAGGGTGTTGATTTGACTGGACGTGAGCGCAAAGCTCATTAAGGACTTGTCAATAGTGCACTGTGAAGCAGTGTGGGGTGAGGCAGGGGGAGAAGGGCCCTGTGGCAGGAGGGGCTCACAGGTCTCCTCTGCGTGTGGGAGCAGTTCTGGATGTACATCCCTTGGGCTGGTGTCTCTGCGAGCAGCTCTTGCGTGCCCCAGGGACCTGCCACCGGCTGGCACTGTGAGGCAGGTGAGTCCGCTGGGACAGCGGTGTCTGGTCTTGGGGTGTGAGCATTGGGGGCAGAGAAGGGAATAGCAAAGCAGTGGGGAAAGAGCCCCATCCCTGGGGAAAAGTGGTGCAGGATGCAGGATTATTCCTGTCTTCCAAAAGGTGATGGAGGGATGAGCAAACGAGGACAGCCCTGCCTGGTGCTCAACTGGAGCAGAGTGAAGCAAAACAGATTTTGCCACAACTGCACCACTGCAATGCCTAAATTTCTCCTGTCAGTTGCCATTGCCATTGCAATGTTCACTTGGTCAAGAAAGAAACCAGTTGCTGAGAAAACAGCAACTTTCTTGTCGGTCACTCTCAGAGTTAGCAGAGCTAACTGGAATCCCCTTGGTGTTAACAGGCAGGTGCAGTAACCAACTCCAAAACCTGCTCACTGAGCAAAATCCTGGGCTGAAGAGGCTGTTTCTGCTGCAGTAGAGAAGTGGGGCAGGAGTGAACCATCTCTCCCCCATGCTGAAGTGGGGGTGGCTGGGAAGGATCTGCAGGTGCTGCTCCTTGCCCTGCTGCTTCCACCCAGGGAGCTGGCATTACCAGTCAGAGCAAGAGGGGAGATGACTGTCCCAGAGCATGATCTGAAAATGGTATGGGGTCCCAAATATTGGAAAGCTTCTTCTGCCTATGGGCTGGGGAAAAATGTAGTGAGTGCAAATGATTGCTCAGTAAAGATGATGTATTTGCAGTTATATGAAAACATGGGGCAAGCTTCTCTGGGGAGGGTCTCCAGTGGGTAGAACTCAGGAAATGGGCATAAGAGGCATGGGCTCAGCTGCCCTTCCCTGGGGCTGGGATAGCCCTCATGTTTCAGCCCCAGGGATCAACATGATATACAGTGTTCTAGGTTCTTGGTGACCCTTCACAAAGGACCTGCAAGCTCTGATGGCCTGTGGCAGTGGTGCTCTGCTTCCTTGCCTGTACAGCTGCTGGGATGTTTCTGAGGTCTGTGTCTGTGCCCTTCCTTCCTATCTATCTGCAAGAGACTGACTCTGGAGGAGGTAACTCACTCCATGAGTGAAGCCCTCCCCATCTCTCCTCTATCTCCAGAGCACTGGAGACCTGAACAACCTCATCCTTTCCCTTCCTCCCTCCCCTCCTACCCTCTCCCTGCTCCCTATCTCCCATGAGTGCTTCTTGGAGCTGCAGTCTGGATTCCAAAGTCTCCTCAGTTTGCTGCTGACCTTGGTTCTGCAAGCACCTGGTAGAGACCTGCAGCACATTTAGTTTTGGTTCTCCTCCCTCCAAGAGAAGCTCTGTAACAGTTTGGGATGTTGTTGTGTAGAGAACAAAAATAAGGTTGAAGATACACAGCTGGAAATGCATTTTCTTATGAAGAAACTCAACAAGGAACAAGCAGCTGATGTCCTTATACTGTGGGTGAACACCCCATGACACTGAGTCCTGTTTGCTGGGGATAGAGCAAGTGGGTGTTGTGTCTGGCCCCTGTGGAGATGCTCATGTGGTAAAGGCTGTTCCTGGTACCAGAGGGCCAAAGTCTGCACCCTGGTATGGACTGGTTGTGTGGGATGTGACTCAAGTCTTCAGCCAAGGCAACAGGGACAACAGCCTTTCCTTCCTCTGCCTTATCTCCTGATCACAAGTTCTGGGGGAAGAGCTGCTCCTTCTCCACTGCTCTATGGAGCTTAGCACAAGATGTGAGGATAGAAAAAGATCTGAGTGTTAAACTGGAAGAGATAATGCCCAGCTAGTTGCAGGTTGATCCTGGACAGCAGGGTATGGTGCTCTGGGTAACATTTTCCAAGCTGTTTTGAAGAAAACCTCAGCCAAGGGGCTGGAGGCTACCAATGCTCTTGCAAAGTTCCTGCAGAGGCAGCTAGCTCTGCTGTTCTCTAGTTTCTACCCCCAAAAATAGCATATGAACACAGGGAGCCTTGTGGCAGCCTGAGAGCTCTGGAACACAATTATCTCTCTGCTTTCATGAGAAGAAGAACCAAGAGTTTGGCATCTGAGAATGAACACAGATTTTCTCTTCATCTTGGCCATGCTGCATCAGGAAAACAATGCTATGTTCTGCATGGTGAGGCTCTAGTCTTTTTGGAGCTGGATTCTTGTGCCAGAGTGGTGGCAGGCACATTCACACATGCCATGTTCTGAATGAGGTACTTGGTAGCTGCTGTGGTCCTGCCCAGATGGAGCAGGGGGAAGGTCTGTGATTTTCTGACTGTTCTCCTATCTACCTTCCCCTTAGCGCTTTCATCTGAATGCAGTAAGAGAAATTTGTTGAGGCAGTGCAGGGTTTTTACCTGCTCATCTTACTCCAATGGCAGCAGGTGCTGATCAATGTGGAGCAGGCTGAAGTTGTCTATGCCCTGTGGATGGGTCATTTCCCATGCAAGGGGAGAAGAGATCAATTCCTGGCAATGCTGGACAGCTCAGAGCAGACCCTGGATCATTCTCATGTTTGTTTCTGCTCTCTCCTGGACAGTGTTTTTCCTTATTCACTTTTATCATTATTAAATTGTGGCAACAAATTCCAGGGTGACTTTCTCAAGTGCATGTTATCACTTTTTTTTTGCAACACCAATTATGCTGAATCTGCTCAGTTCAATGACTTATTTTAAAAACAAGAAGCAAAAACGAAAAAAACCCACCCCAAACAACAAAAAGCAAACAGGAAAAACCCAAAACAAAACAAAAAAACAACCAAAAAACCTTTAAAAATTCCCCCAAAGAATACCAAGACAAATACAGCCAATAACTATTGACATCACTTGCAACACTTCTGGAGATTATGTGTATGAAGATTTATGTGTATGAAGTTATGATTTCTTCCCCCTCATGCACTGCACAGCCATGGCTTTTGCACAGCACTGGTGAGTCCTTGTAAGACAGGGCAGTTTATCCCTGGAAACACCAAAATCTCACCCAGGATGTTGCTTCAGATCAGGATTTAAGCTAAAATCTCAGTTCAGAGGCAGTCTGGGTGAGGTAGTAGCCGGTGAGCAGTAACTCAGGCTGCATTGACTGAGCTGTGACAGTGCAGCCTCTTTTGAGAAAAGAGAGAAGGGGCCAGTGTGGATGCCTGTCCACATCCTGGTGGCAGTGGCTGGATACCACGCTGAGCTATCACCAACAGACACAGGAGGTATAAAGCAAGTGAGAAATTGAATCTGAAAATGCCCTCTCTGTGTCCATTCTTGGCACTTCTGCCCCACTGGTGTTCTCAGTGAAGGCACTGGGAAGGTTTTTTTCCATTAGCCTCCCTGGAGTGGAACTACGCCTTACCAAGGAACAGAGCAGGTTACCCCACCACCCTTCTTCTGGAAGAGCACTAACCTGCAGCTCTCCCTCCATTCCCTACTTGAGGAACTTTGAGAGCTGTGCTCTTTTTTCAACCACAGGTGAAACTCTCCAGTGAACTCAAAAAGTAACTGGAGCTGGGATCAGACAGATGGGTCTTTGCATAATAAAGCTGAGCTAAAAATGTCCATGTTGCTTCAGGCAGGGCAAAAGAATAACGCAGCAAAAGCTACCTACATCATGAAACTGGAATCTCACCGTGACAGGTTATATATAAGGCACTATATAAGAAAAGGAAAACGCTTTTAAATTTCATCGACACATGTAAAATAAGCAGAAATAGGCCTTTAATCTTTTTAATGTGATATTTTCATTGAGGAGGATGGAGACAGAGATGCCTTTAAGCAATTTATCTGTCTTTCCCAATCTGGAAACGTGCAGTCTGTGCAGAACCTGCCATGAGGAAGATGTGGCCTGGCCTTGATCCTCATTCTGCTGTGGTGGCTCAGACTAGGTCAGGACAGTGTGTTAGGGCCAAAAAAGAGGCCTGCCATCTCTCTGCTTCCTGGGACAGCTTCTCAGGGACCTGGATGAGTTTTAAGTGAGAGCATTAAAATGATTCAGAGGCTGCATCGCTTGCATTTTCCAAAAAAGACATGAAGCCCTGCTTTACTTAGGGACAATGTAAGGTGGCCACAGACACTGAAGTGATGGCAGAAGTGATGAGTGAAGCATAGCCTGTGGCCAGGAGCAGGACCTGACCCCACTTTCCCCCATGGAGTGAGAAGCCAGAGGAAATTCAAGTGGGCATCTGGAGACAGGGAGGTGGTTGCATTATTTGCCCCCTGCACATATAACACAAAAATGAAGGTGCCCCTTGGCAAAGTGGTCTCATGGTAGGGTGCAGCTAGGCCCAGTAGCTCCAAAAACATTTTCAGGGCTGTGAGGTACTGCCATAGCCCTCCTAGGATCATGGCTGAGGGCTGACAGAGGTGTCCTGGACTCATGTGGAAGTCCCATTTATCTGATGGTTTATGAAATGTGGCTCACACCCCGATTGCCCCTTCTCATCTGGGTAAGTTGTGGTGTGGTGCCAACCTCACCTGCCACATTATTTAGAGTGATGTGAGCTGCTGGTGGAAGAGAAACATTGGACAGCAGCTGCAGGTCAGTCCCAGGTATCAGCAACCCAAATCTTATGCAAGAGGATGGAAATGGGGTTGAAGCTGCAGGTCACCCAGCAGCTCCATGATCTAGGAGTGGTAATTTACTTTTTTCTCACAACCTCTGTGAGTGCTAATTTCTCCAACCAAGCAATCACTTGTCTTTAGGGGAAGGGAGATGAAATATTGGGTGACTGCAGTGGCACCTCTTGGGCAGCATGCAGAGAGGGCTGTGAAGCATGAGCCCTGTCTGCCTGATCCAACTGGACAGGACAGTGATGCTCCAGCCCTGAGTGGGCTCCATATTGGGCCAGCACTCTGCCAGAATCCTCAGGGGGCTTTTCCCCAGACCCTCTAGCTTTCATGGATGCAGGAAGCTCCAGCATATGCTGCTGCAGTGAGCAGAAAATCGACCAAGAGCTTGCTGTGCCCTGATGGGCTGGTCACAGCTCTAAACAAGACACACAAGCCTTGGGGCTATTTGGCTGTCATTAAAATGGTGTGGATAGAAGGAAAAGTCTAATTGACTGAACAACAGCCTGCACTGTGTAATTAAACTCATTGTGGCTCTACCTGCATGGGTCAGAAGTAATTTGTGTGGCTGTTAAATCACTGACAAATAAGAGGTGGGAAGGTGTGTGAAAGTATTTCTTACATATGTTCCCATAGGTCGTTTTGCTGTTTTGTTTCTGGCAATTTTGTACCCTTGAAATTTTTTGGTTTCTGTCAAATTTGAGATTGTTAATACTGGATGCTGAAGCAGGGGAAAGTAAAAAGGTCACTGTTGTTAGCACCAGTGTTTCAGAAGGCAGAGTTTCAAGTTTCAAATTTCTCAGCACTATTTTCTTATTTGAAGCTGAATCCCTCAAAAGAAAAGAAGGTCTGTTTGCCAGAATGCCTTTCAGCCTGGCTCTGCATCCACTGGGGAACAGGCAATTGTTTTTATTGACTTGAGCAGCAGAAGACCAGCCCTTCTACACAACTTGGTGAAACACAGGTCATTCCTTTACTGCCAGGAATTTATGGCATTAGCTTTCACTGTTTGCTTGGAAAGTTCTGGCTTCAGAATATGGTGCATTTGGAAGAAGTGGAATGAGAAGCCTGGTGCAGTGTGGCCTTGAAACTCTTTGACCTTGTTTTCAAGTCCCTGCTCCATCTTGTAGCTCTGTTCTTATTGATTATCATTTTGAGTCCTTCAGGTGTTTTGCTGTGCCCAAAGCACCATGTGCTGTTCAGAACAAATAATGTGACATGACAGAGCTGCTGAACTGACTGCTCTCTCTGGGCTGTCAGCACAGGACAAATCTTTGTGCTCATGCTGGATGAGACCTGTGTAGATAAGTAGAGGGGCTGACATTTTGTCCCAGTAGGACCATGTGAGCAACACAGGAGTCCAACACTTGGCCTGGGGCCACTGCTGCCTGTGGTTTTGCTGGTCGGGGCTAGCTGTCTGGGGAAGAACATGGCACAGCTAGGCTGTGGGACATGCACAAGCCCTTCTGTTCTAATCATTCATCACTGTAGAGAGAACAGTAGATGGGATGGATTCTTGGTGGGAATCCTCTTGTCTGATTTTCTATTTCTTTACTGTGAAGAAACCTCTATAAATCTAGCTTATTATTTCTGAGACAGAGATGAAGCATCTCACTTTTCAGGGTAAGAAGAAATGGCCAGTGTGGTCTGCTGCCCTGTTATTATCTTATCCCAAGTACAGGAAATAAGAGGTGTGACCATCTAGCTGCAGTATCACTTCAGATCTGTGACAACAGGGCAGGGAAAAGAGCACAGGGAAAGCAGGATATATAATTTTATTTTAAAGACAGCAGCTTACCTTCTGTTTTTCTGAATACAGAAAAGAAGTGAGTCTAAGTGTCTTCTGCTGAGTCCAATTTGTTATGTCTCCAGGCACAGCTAATTACCCTGACTTAGCCCAGCTCTTAGTTCTTCCCAAGGGTTTTGTTGCTATTTCTTCTATATTGATGTATAAAGTTTCTTTATTTTACTTTCCTTCTACATGTTCTGTATAATCTTTTTCTCCCTGCCTTAGTGAGGAACCCGCAGCTGGTGTGACAGTGCTATCACAAGTTGTAGGACAGAAATAGGACGTCAACCAAAGCCTTTGCTCTGAGTGTCCTGCAATGGTCTCTTCTGGCAGCTGCCTCATGGGCTATGTGAAATGGTCTCTTCTCCCCGGCAACCATTTTCATGCTGCCACTTACTGCTGGGCTTACTGCAACCATCCCGGAGCTAGAGGAGTGAGCATGAGGCTCCACAGCTCAGGGAGTTTGATCTCAGACTTTGTCCCACAACAGGGGGATTTCTGGCTTCTCCACTGACTTATCAGAAGGAATTACAGTTATTTCCTGATTCAGCCATTCCCTTCACAGTTGATAGAATTTTTCTAACCTCAGTGATGAATTCTCTGGGGGAACATAATCCACCTGCTATAATCATGGGATGCCTGCTGTAGTAAGCAGGAGTCATACTGCCATTGAGCGTGGACTTAAGAGACCACTTCTGTCAGGTACACTTTAGAAACACTAGTTAATGAGTCCCCCAAACATCCCATGGGACAAAGGGGTACTGTTTCTTCATGAGACTAGACTGCCCATAGGAAGAAGCTCAAGCAAGGTCAGCTTTAACTGCTAGAGCATGACACCTCTTTACAGTATTGATTTGTTTGCTGATATACCCATTTTGTTTTTCTTTTTGTTTATTTTCCAGTGTTCGCATATGTGCACATTTTTTGTCAACAGTCTTCTCTGGGAGATTGTAGCACTGATTACACCCTGGTGAGGATTAAATTTGTCTGCGTAAAATGGGCTGGGAAGTGGGTGAGTGTCAGCAATTGAAGAGATGGGGTGTCCACAGCTTGCAGACATGAAGCCAGTTTATTGATGCTACACATCAGTCTATATGCACTTAAAGCTATAGCTAAAAATAGCAAAAAACATATATGTAACTAAATAACCTTGCTTAATCATAGCTTTGCACAGACCTACACAGGCACCTAGGGTCTTGCATGATTTCTCTCAAACAAGGCATACTAAGCACACTTATCTTTTGCATTCCTCTTTTAAGGTTCTGCTTTCTTTTGCCGAGGCTTATGGCCCACTCTGGCTAATACATCCATGTTGGTCACAAGCTGAGAAGTGCTTTGAGTCCTGATCTCTACCTGTATTCCCACAGGTGAGAGCAAACCCTATGCCAGTCCTGTCTTCTGCACTGGCTGAGGGCAGATGCTGAGGGGAGAGGGGAAAGCCAGGAAGAGTAGAGAGTGTTATTTCCTTGGAAGAGTCCCTCAACCTCCAACAACTTCTAGCTCAAGGTTTTGCAGAACTACGATAGTAGATTCTGGTGGATATTCCTTCCATTATTTATTCCCTTAATTTCCTTTTCTGAAGTCATAAATGCTCAACATCCTGCATATCCTGCAGTCGGGAGTCTTGCTCCACAGCTGCACATTTTCTAGCATATCAACTCTTGCTCTTTTTGAACCTACCACCTGCAGGTCATGGTTTAATCTCTTGCAGTTCTTGTGTCAGAAATGGTGAATACCTGTATTCTATGAAACTGATACATTTATAGGCCCCTGCCAGCTACCTATTCCACAGAAGAATGGATCCTGTTTCATTTATACTCTCTTTGCATGGAAGTTGTTCCACACTTTTAAGCAGCCTTTTGGCTCTCTTCCATGCCTTTTTCTGACTTTGCAATAGCTTGTGTGACAGGAAGAGAGAACTGAACTTATTTTTCAAGACAGGAGTGCAATATTGGGTTAGACACACGTATAGTAACATAGCCTGCTCTCTCTCTCTTTCCAAATTGTTTTGGTGTGGTGGTTATATACTTCTTAGGGCCTAAAATCAATGCAGGTATTAATTAAATTTTTTAGTCAGACTGATGCAATAAATCATCAGGACTTTGGAGTTCTGACTTAGTGGGCTTTCAGTGGTTTACAGTCTGTCTCTAGTCACTTGAGAGCACAAGGTGAATACACCTGGGGATTACAGTACCACATGCAATGTAGTGTACAGGGAGGAGCTGAGCAGAGCAGAGATTCCCTTGCCAGATGCTGCAGGTGCATGGCTGCGTTGCTACTGTGTTGAGGGATAAAGGCATGGGATTGCCAAGTGGAGCACATCCACATCAGAGGAGTGGCTTTTGCCACTGCGAAGCTATGCTTCACTGGCTGGGCCACACAAACTCTCACATGGCTCTGTGGCTGCTGCACTTAGTTTTGGACCCCAGACTTGGGAGCTGTGGCACCTTCATCATGCCCTTTTCCCCTGTCACTCAGACAGGACAGATTTATTTCTCTGCTCTGTGGTGGGTCACCCACCACCAGTGATTTTGCTGCACACCTACTGGTCCCAGAGCTCTTCCTGCAGAGCACTGGGATGAGAAGCAGATAAGATGAGAGTTGAGGGATTTGTTATATAATGGTAACAATCAAATCTGACACACTACATTGACACAGGATATCTTCCTTCTCTTCTTTCTCACCAGGAGCCTGGCCCAGTGCTTCCCATCTTGTCTTCCCGTAGCCAGGGTAAAAACTGCCTTTCCTGCTCCTCCAGCCTCTCAGCAAGAGTGGATACACATCTGAGTCACCATGGGCAAGATGGACAACACCTCCGTGGAGCTGAACTCTCCCTCCGAGGTGAAGCAGGCAGCCCTGGAGGAGCCAGAGCCCATCAGCCCTGAGGTTGTGAGCACCAAAAAGAAGAAGAAGGAGATCCCAGACAGAGGTTCCTGGAAGGGGAAATTTGACTTCTTGCTGTCCTGTGTGGGCTATGCTATTGGTCTGGGCAATGTCTGGCGCTTCCCTTATCTCTGTGGCAAAAATGGAGGAGGTGAGAGAAATGCACGATGATCAACATTGTCATCAAGCACTGTTTGGTTTGGTGTGGGTCTGGGAAAATGGGTGGTCCTCCAGATGAGAGCTCTCCCACATGGTAGGAGTTATTAAGTTGTCCAGAGACAAGTTTCAATTATCTGTGGGAAATTTAGCAAGTGCAGGCTGGGAAGAAGCAGTCCAAAGAAATAAAACAAGCAGTTTGAATTCTGTCAAGGACCTTAAAGATCATTCAGTTCCAACCCCACCGCCAAGGGCAAGGGACACTTTCCACTGGGTTGCTCAGTCACATCCAACCTGGCCATGAACACTTTCAGGGATGGGTCATCCACAGTTTCCTTGGGTTTTATGGAGAGGTAGAAATGTGAGGTATATGGGAACATCCAGGGCTGCCCCGGGGAGCCTGTGCCACCAATGCCAGAGCTATGGCACAGGTTTGTCATCTTTGTCTGACCACACTCTGACTTGTAGCTCTACTCACAGAACATTTACCCCGTGGCTAGGTCCCAGCACCCGTTGTTAGCCAGCATCTGCCCTGTGGTGGCTGTGTCATCTCAAGTCTCACATCAGCTGTGTCCTCCCCATGACTGTCTCCTCACACACAAAGGTGGAGATGACACTGCCTATGATTAGATGAGGGGTGTTGTGAAGCTAAAATCGATCCTACATATTAAGTCAGCTGAGAACCGAGGACAGAGGGTGCTGCAGAGGTGTAGAGCGCTATTATTAGCATCAGCAATGGCACACGGGGTGATCTCTGCCCCGCAGAGGGAGCAGCCAGGCAGATGAAATGCGAGAATTGGTTCCTATCTGCCTCCCATGCCGCTTCATGCCGTGCGTGGCAGGCTGTATGGCGCCTTCTTCTCCCGCACGGGCACTAAAGGAGCGAGCGGAGCTGCCGGGTCGGCAGAGCTGATGGGCGGAACCGCGACCGGAACCGAGCGGAGCGCACGGAACCGCGACCGGGACCGCGACCGGGACCGGGACCGAGCGGAGCGCATGGCAGCTCCTCCACAATCGGGCGGGCACCGCCTGGGCTCTGCCCCGAGGCGTCCCCGGAGCACAGCAGACTGTGGGTGCGGCTCTAATTTTAGCGTCCTGCATGTGCGCTGCTCAGAGCGCATCGTGTGGGATGCTTCCATTACGCACAGGCGAATTGAACTGAATGGAAATATTGTCATCTCACTTAGCGCTGTCACGCTGCATCGGCTCACGGCTGGTTTGCTCGGCGCAGGGAACTCAACACTCGGCCCATCCGCTGCGGGCAGCAGGCTTCACGCAAAGTGATGCTTGGGCTCCCTGCAGGCCCTGCACGTAGCTGGATGTGCCCAGCTGTGACGATGACTCCTTTCCCATATGGCTGTATTTCCCTCCTGGGGATAATATCCATGTGTGCTTGGGGACCTGGCCCTCTAAAGTGGCAATGTCATTGCCAATAGCTCTCAGCTCAAGGAGGTTGTCTGGTTTGTAGATTTTCCACAATTCCTGAGAATCTTTGTCAATGCAGGATAAAATACTTTTGTTCAAAAGTTTAATTGGTTTTTCCTTCCCAACAGTCTAATGCGATCTCTCACCCACAGATCTTCCTGACCTGTTGTAAATGAGAAGTGCAGGATCATCAGAGCTGCAGCCAGATTTCATTAATTGCTTGCACAGAAGCAAGAAAGAGACTTGCTCTGCTGCTAAGTCAGCCTCCAAACTCCAGAGCAGCAGGGTGGCAGCAGCCGTGTCCTTGGAGCAGATGCTGGCTTCCCGCAGGGCTCTCAGGGGGCTGGACCTTGCAGGCTGTGCTGTCTAGCGAGCGCACAGAGGAGGCTGCTCAGCAGGCACAGTGATGCCCGAAGCTGTTCTCTCCTATGTGCCAGGCTGCTGGTGAAGCCAAGAGCCTGCACTTCCATGCCAGCTGGTGATTCAGTCTCATGGTCACCGAGCTGCTGGCACAGAGAGTGTTTTCTCCCTACCACTCCCTGCCAGCTCCTCTTGCATGCTGCCTCCCATGGACTCCCATGCCGGGTGCTGGCACCTGCCTCTCCCAGATGGGTTCAGCTCCCTGCTTGGCAGGCAGATGTCCCCAGCTGAATGTCCCCTGAGCCAGCAGCCCTGGCTGTGCCTGGCTGCTTCCCTGCCCTCAGACAGCAGCTGCTGGAGCCTGGCTCTGCCGGGTGCAAGCTGGGCCACAGCTCCCCAGAGTGGTTTTGCTCACTGGCTCAATGTTTGCTTTCCCACGATTATCTTTAGAAAAAGACTCAGACTGACAGCTCAGCCCTCAGGCTAGTGCAGGAATCAGTGGTGTCCTGAACGTGGCCAGCTTCTTCTGGGCAAACTGAGTGTCCTCCCTCTGTCCCCAGCCAACATCTTCTGCAAAAGTTTGTCCTCCTCAGAAATGATGGCCCACTCAAGTACATGCATGAGAAGGATAAAAAATGGACTTTGTCCCACATCCTAGAAGTTAGGATGATCAGCCTGTACAGAACTTGTACAGCCTTCCAATCACAGAGCAAGGCTTTCCTATTCTAATTGCTCTTCTAAAAACAGAGTGCTAGTAATATATCTAGTGAATGATTGTTCTACCTCTTTTCTAGTGATGAGATTATTTCCATAGGGCCGTAGAGAAGAATAATATTTTCACTATGAATTTTAAGGGTAAAACATAAAACACAGGTGGGGTGGTATATAGTGCTGTTACAACAGGCAATACAGACTTGGTCACAGTTTTCTTAAAAGACTGAAACAGCTGTAAACTAAGAAAGCAGTGGTCAATGCCAGATATTCCCATGCACTATTCTCTCAAGAAGAAGAAGAATTGAAAGCTTCTGCAGGTAAGACAGAAAGCATCAACAGGTTACCAATGTCAGGGTCCAAGCTTTTGGATTTGTTGTCAGATTTGGTTTAGCATTGTCTAAACAGCTAACAAGGTGAGCCTGGCATTGCATAGCTAGTGATGCCAGTGTAAGTGTACACATGGTACACACAAACCCACAGTGATGAGGGGAAGCAGCAGTGACCTCAGTGGGAGACTCACTGAATACACCAACTCCAGCTGCAAACTGTCACCTCTGGGACAGGCTGCTCCTCATCACATGGGTGCTGCAGGCAAGAAACTGCAGCTGGAGGCATTTCCATTTTTATCAAAGGGAGAACTGCCTGGTAACATTGTTCCTCCTTTCAGGGGCCTTCCTCATCCCCTATTTCCTGACACTGGTGTTTGCTGGGATTCCTCTTTTCCTGCTGGAAACTGCTCTGGGCCAGTATACCTCTATTGGTGGACTGGGAGTCTGGAGATTGGCACCCATGTTCAAAGGTACTGTGCTGTATGTTTGTGACAGCAGTGGCATGTAATTACAGGCAATGCCCCATTAATGGTTTGAAGGCAAATCAGCAAATCCCTGGGGGCTGGGATGGGATGGCAGGTGAGGGGAGGGATTTTCCCTTCCATCTTTATCAAGCTGCCCTTGGCCTCAATGTCTGAAGTCACTAACATCACTGTGCTCTGTTCAAGCAGTTTTCTGTGGTGACAAGGGACTTTATGAGCAGTATGGACTGTGATGAAGGGGCTCTGGTTGCAGAAGACCCTTTGTTTTCCCAACGTACACTTACTCCCTACATACACTTACTTTAATTGTATGGGAATGCAACCTGTTGCCATGCTTGAAGTAACTGTTTTCTAGAAGCCAATAGTGACTTAGAAATGCCTTAGATGTGGGAAAATGCAATTCTGCCAGGAAGTGACAAGATCCTGTTTTCATGGAGCTTTGTCTACTGAAAGGTAGCATTGTTTCCTCAGTGGAAATGGGTGGCTAAGAGACGTGAGGGAATGAGCCCCCCTTGCTGCCCAGCTCACAGTGCAACTATAGGCCACCCTGTGTTGATGAGCCAATTCCCTATTTCTGGTTTTCAAAAAAACTCTTGCTGTGATGCCCATGAACTCTCTTGGGTACTGGAGACCTGGATTGATGCTGCTTTCTGCCTTCATTTGCAGGTGTGGGACTGGCAGCTATGGTTCTGTCCTTCTGGCTGAACATCTACTACATTGTCATCATTGCCTGGGCTCTCTACTATCTCTTCAACTCTTTCACTGCAGTGAGTCATGGACATGTCTGCAGCATAGCATTGGCTGTGGTCTGGGCCCTCACTCCCCCTTATGGGCAGTGATTTGTTTGTGACCCACAGTGGGTACTAACTGCTTGCCATTTGTGCAAAGAGCCCTTATCAGCATCATGCTATACCCTTCCTGAAGAGGTTCATCAGCCCTGGAGGCAGTTTTGTAGTGCTGTTGAGTAGTGATGCTTGTCCTCCAGAGGGGATGGTACCATACCCTCTACAGGAGCTGTTCCCCACTCACATCAATCTTTAAAACTCACCCTGTGTTTCTGTTTTATTTCTAGGGCTGCTCAAATCTGAGCTGCACATTTCCAGAACTGGTTCTGTCAGGTTTTGTCACATCATGGTCTTATTTCTTAGGACTTACTCTTTATCTTAATTACAGTAATTTCACAATTATAAGCCACACCTGATTATAAGCCACACCTCCCGGTAGTGGGCAGACCATGGGATTTGTCCATATATAAGCCGCACCTGAATATAAGCCGCACTTTTTTTTTTCTTTTTTTTACTGCGAGGGTCCATGTGTAACAAAGTAGTAACAGAATCGCGCCAGCGCAGGGTTTGGTGTCAGGTGCTCAAGTTGCAACAGTTTTCCTAGACAAGCCTTCAAAGGCAGCCCCAGACACCCTCCCGGCTGGCTCTCACTTCCAGGTTGGCATTTCACTGGGATTTGTCGATAGATAAGCCGCACTACTGGGGTAGGCTGGATTCTTCAATGAAAAAGGTGCGGCTTATAATCATGAAATTACTGTAGTTCTTATTCACTCCTCTCTTGATAAATGATATCTAAGGGATTTTTTTTCTGCTGGGAAAATGATTCAGAAAGTATCTAGACATCTACTTGTGACTGTCCCTTAGCATGTGCTTTGATGTTATGTTTTATAGCAGGTTTCTCTTCCTTAGCAGGGCCTTCTACCATGCAAGGTTAGTCATACACCATATTAACTTCTTGGTAGCTGAATTATTTATTTCAGCCCAGAACCTGCTAATAGTTTCCTTAATGTAATTCTCTGAGCAACCTGCAGCCTTAAAGACATCAACCCCATGGTTCAAACAGGATCTTCTTAAATGTCATTTAGATATAACCCTGAAATGCTATTGTACATCCAAGTTTTACTTTTTGTTCCAGCAAAAATTTCAGCTATTAAATCTTTAGCTGAATCATTCCATTTAGCATTCCCAGCAGTGTTTCTGCCACCAATACCACCTGTAGGGTCCTGCATCCAGAACAAAATTATTGGCTGTGGGTGATTAGATGCACCCTCAGGTATTCCCACATAAACAGAGGTCTTCCCCAAAGTAACCCATCCCTACTACACCCTGGACAGGATTCATCTTAGGATGAGGCTTTGGTGTTACAGAACCGGCTGGTGACAGTGCTTGTATGTACATAGGCAGATCCAAGACCTTTTCTTTTACCAGAGATAATAATTCCAAATTCCCAAAAGGACCCAAGGTATAAATGGAAAAGCTAGGCTTATGTCTGTCCCCCGTGCCTCCTGAATTTGACTGAGAGTATTTTGAGCTATAATAGGAACCCAGCCTGCCTTCTGCAGTTTCTGTCCTCTGAAATCCAGAGGAAATGGAGAAGCAGCAAAACTGTCCCCCAGCCTGCCCCTCCTTGTGAGAGCTGTGCTGCTTCTCTAACATGCAGACATTGAAGAGCTGCTGTGCAGCACTACTCAAGCTATTGCCTTTCCTTCAGTGCAGTTAGCAAGTCCTCAGTGAACTCACCAGGTGAGTGACCCCTGGAATGTCACTCCTGCCATTGCAATAGACACCATTCTGCCAGGATACCATGTTAGTAGGTATCATCTGCTAGAGTGAACTGATTTGAATGGAGCAGTGAAGGCAGAACTGAAAGGCACTGATGCCATAAGGCACTTCAAACACATAATATTTTTGAAGAGGTCTATGTTCATGGAAGAATAGGGATGGATACAAACTTCTTAAAGCTTTGTTGAGCTGGAGCCTAAGGTCTTATCTGCAGAGGGAAATCACCCAGAAAAACTGCTCTGCATTTATCTACATGCACTGTTCTTGGGAAAAGAGGTAGCTGCTCATGGAGACATATCTGAGCTCCTTTCCTTGGGCTGGCTCAGCCATGACACTACATGGCCTGGGTCAGTTGCCCTGCCACGCTCACACAGCCCCTGGCATTGCCTGCAGTGTCAGAACTGATTGCACTAAGTCTGTAGTGTTGGGCTGCTGTCACACTGCCCACAGTGTAAAGATCTCCCAGGAATTCCTTTGTGCTTCTTATAATCAGGGCAGTGTACAGCATGAAACAGTTACTGTCCTGGACAATTCACTCCTGTGCTTGTGTTATAACAGTCTGTTTGTGTAGACAACCCATTGCCTCCATTCTCAGGGCCATGTTGCTTTTTAAGCATTGAAGCTGGTGTAAATGAAACATAAGAAACAAATCACTGCTTATTCTTTGTGCAGTAAATTCTAGCCACTTGTTGAGTGAAGCTAGCAAAAAGCTGTAATGGTTATAAACACAATATCTCCTGATAGTATTTTAATTTATACCCATAAATTATCAACAGTTAATTGGTTTTCTATGTGGGGGTTGCTAACAATTTGTCAGAGCTACCTAGCATTGCCCAAACCACATCATGATACTTTTTTCCTGGAAAATCCTTGTTACAATTTATTATATTTTGGAAAATTGTTCCATTATTTTGGACAAGGGCATGCTCATCCAGTGGAGCTACCCATTCTCTTTGCAAAAAAAAATTTAAGGGGTTTTGTTTTAAAAGAAGACAGATTTCACTTGGGAGATATGACAGGAATCATAACCCTGCTGTCCTTGTGCTGGTGCAGGACCTACCGTGGCAGAACTGTGGGAACACCTGGAACACAGAACGTTGCTTCTCCAACTACTCCCTGAACGACACCACCAACCTCACCAGCGCTGTCACCGAGTTCTGGGAGTATGTCCCCAGCCTGCTACACCAGGTTTCTCCCCATCCCCCTGCTCATTGTGCCTGCCCAGTGTTGCTGTTCCTGTTGGCTCTGTTCCTTGGGCAGCTTTGGCAGGAGGGCAAACAACCTCTCCACCTCTCTTTGCCTCCTTTTATCCCATCACGATGAATCTCAGTTCTCTCTAGGGATTTGTGAGTTCTCACACTTGTCTGCACCTGGCCCTTCACCCTCCAGCCACCTCTGCGAGCTCCCAATCCCTCTGCCCTTGATAGTTAGACTTCCTCCTAACATAGTGTCTCCCACCCTTAGGAGGAACATGCACCAGATGTCTGGAGGCCTGGGGGAGCCTGGCACCATCCGCTGGCCCCTGGCTGGCACGCTGGCCCTGGCCTGGCTGCTGGTCTATTTCTCCATCTGGAAGGGTGTGGAGTGGACAGGCAAGGTACAGTGTGACGGCTGGGTCTTTTGGTGCTGCCTCTCATTGCTGTCCCCAATGTCCTTCAGATTTAATTTTATTTAAGTGTCTGTAACTGAGGTTACAGTGTTTAGAGGCAAAATCACAGCAGATACTATTAAATTCCTGACATTTACCTTTCACAGCTGTAAAAATTGCTACCATGTTTATGGTAATTTTCATCCCAAGTGTAGAGAATAGCTCTTGCCTGTAAGGTCAGGGGTCTGAGCACACATTATTTTTGGGAAGAGGCATTTTCAGAAATTACTTCTATTTCCCACTTTGGGCCAGCCCTCTGAGAGAGCAAAGCTTCTTGTGGCCTTCTCCTTTTGACAATCACAGTCTCTTAAATTGCCTCTGGTGGAAAAAATCTCACCATGTCCTTAGCAAATTTCCCTGCTGCCTTTTTGATATTGGTGGGAGACCTTCAGATGAGAAGCCCGTTGTTATTCCCTGTGCAGTGTTCCAGGCTAGCACAGCAGAAAGGTAATTGCTTTGTTTAATGAAACAGCAGTGCTGAGATGCTGGGATGTGTTATTTAGAGCACAGCATGGTGCTGCAGGACACTATTATGAAAAGAATAATCTAGAGGAGAGATCAGAAAGAAGCACTTCAGGGGTAGGTCACCTAAGCTCTTAACTTCCCCAGTGGCTTTCAAACAGGCTTCAGCTACACAGCCACAGCAAAACCTTGGTGGGTACTTGTGTGGGCCCTGTGATGAGGGATCCTGAAACAGTGCTGAAAAGAAAGCAGTGGAATCAGGACAACTCTTTTTGCTTGATACATTGGTCTAGAGAAACACCAGCTTTGTCTCTGCAAAATAAGGATGTGATGACTTAAGGGGATTACTTCTGTGGACTAAAATTATCCCTGTGCAATTCCCTTGTCTTTGGGCATTCCATCCAGACTTCAGCATATTACTTTTGTGATTAGTGTGTTCTTGTGTATCATTGGCAGGGAGAAACCTCAAACAGCCAGAAACATTACTAACATGGGAATGGTGGACAGCAAATGCAAGGAAATGCTTCGGAAAGTGTCTGTGCTTGGGAGCCTGTTCCCCTCACAGGAGAACATGATAGACTCAATGACACCAAGGGCAGGAAAGCACTGGTGGGCTGAAGGCTTCTCTTGTATGGGGTCTTTTTCAGGTGGTGTATTTCTCCGCCACCTACCCCTACTTCATGCTTTTCATCCTCTTGTTCCGGGGAGTCACACTGCCAGGAGCCAAGGAGGGGATCCTCTTCTACCTCACACCTGACTTCAAGAAGCTCTCTGACTCTGAGGTTTGTAGCCTAGTGTGGAAAGCTCTTACCTCCTAGCTGTCACTGCATTAGGCTTCCCCAGGCACTTCTCATGAATACTGTAAGTACTTAAAATAACACTGGAATAACCCTGTTCAAGTGTTCATGACCCATATCCCATAGACTGAAACAAAACTGAGGGATGGGTTCTTCATGGGTAGAAATCTGTGCAGCAGCTCTGTTGTACTTAAGCAGTGTTATCCACAGGGTATGGCAGTCAGAAGTTATCCTGCCAAGGGGACTTCCCTTCTGGGCTGGGAATATCTTATTTCACTGACTGTCCTAGGGCTGGTGGTCTGGTCTTCTTCTGGTGGTCCCAGAGAGAGGATGATGTGGTGGTGATATCATGGGGACCTCAGAAGGACTACAAGCACAGCAGCACACACAGCAGCAGTTTTTATAAGTGCTTAAGGGATGAGTGGTGGCAAGGAATGTGTTCTTGGTTACTGGAAGCAGAGAGGAGACCCAGGAGGAACAGGAACACTTGCAAAAATGAAGTTTTTCAGGAGACACAGACTGTGTTCTTCAGCAGCGATACTCCTATGGTTCTGGAGTCACCAGTCATGTGTGAATGGGGACAACTGGACATCCATCATTTCCCAGTGAGGGTCCCAATGATTCCTCTTTCAGGACACTCTGTAACTGTACTACCAACTGCATTTGCTCTAATGCAGGAAACAGGGCTCTCAAGACCAGAAGAGTTGTGCAAATACTATGCAATTAAAAAACAGCCTGCCTCCTTTTCCTGAACCTCCTAAGCTTTAAGACCTTAAGGCACTAGAACCAGCTTTGCAAGCTGTCCTCTGCATATGTTTGCAAAACAGCTCCATGTTGGAAAATCAAGGACACACTAGTGGAAGAGAAATGGAAGGTGTGAGAACCGGATGTGGGTCTCTGAATGGGGGCACACGTGAGAAAGCAAATGTACACACACAGGCTCAGACAGTGCAAGAGTCCCTTCTGATCTGCATGGGACACTGTTCAGAAGTGCATGGCCCTTCATCCATCTACATGCACCCCAACAGACAGCTGGGGATATATGTCTGATGCTAGGCCAGGCTGCACTTCGATATACTTGACATACAGGAAGGATGCAATTCCAGTATATAAAGGGCCCTACAGTAAAGCTCTGAAGAGGGACTTTTGACAAGGCCATGTAGTGATAGGACAAGGGGAATGGCTTTAAACTGAAATAGGATAGTTTTAGATTAGATATTAGTAAGAAACTCCTGACTCAGCCCTACAGACAGGGTTCTCCCAGTGGGAGACACCCCAGTGGGCTGTACCTGCAAGCACACAGCTCCACAGCCTGCACCCAGTCCCTCTGCTAGCCCTGCACTGAGCTGCTGCAGGACATGGACCTGCAGCACAGAGTCCCCTTCTGCTGCACTCCTCTTCTGGCTCCTTCTCTGCAGGTCTGGATGGATGCAGCCACTCAGATCTTCTTCTCCTACGGCCTGGGGCTGGGTTCCCTCATTGCTCTGGGCAGCTACAACCATTTCCACAACAATGTCTACAGGTCAGTTGTTTTTTTCCATCCTCCTGTGTGGCAGAGAGTGCTCATGGGTAAGGCAGGGGGCTGTGGTGAATCTGCCTGATCTCTGCTGTCCCCTTGCTGGCAGCATGCAGCCTAGGGGACACAGTGTGATCTCTGTAGAGGGACTCCCTACCTGCAGGACACTTAGTCTGTCACCTGTGCTACCCGTCCAAGCCACAGGACCAGCTCTCCTCAGGGCTTGGTCTTTTGTTTACCTCGCCCTCTGCTCTTGGTAGGGACCTGCAGGTGAGTTTTTTCTCTCTTTCTCTCTTCCAGAGACTCTATTATTGTCTGTTGTATAAACTCCACCACAAGCATATTTGCAGGATTTGTTATTTTCTCTATCATTGGCTTCATGTCACACATCACGAAGAAGTCGGTGTCAGAGCTGGCCTCCTCAGGTAAGCAGAAACCCAGGTTCACTTGCAACAGCAGCCTATGAGAATAATTTTTAACTCTTGGGTTTTTCCTGACTATTTGTGATGAAGTTTTATTTTTCTGTAGTGAAATATTTAGGCCATTTGCTGTCTGAAACCTTCCGATGTAGAATAGATAGTACCTATGTTTTCAGTAGACGTGATCAAAATTTGGAGTCCCTTTTTTATGCAAAATCTTGAGACTGTGATCTCAGAATAATTTTTTAACCAAGATGGGACTGTCTTTCTGCACAAAGACATATTTTGAAATTGCTGTCTTTCCAGAGAAAGCTTTTATCTCAAGAAACAGCATTTTGTGGAAAACAAAAGGCACCAGGAAGGTTATAACCAACTCTGAATATCAGTTTATTTTTCTAGCAAAGTGCTCCAGCTCCATTTGGTTGCAATAATTTGACGACTTTCTTGCTTGCAGGGCTTGTTTCTCCAATCATTTCTGTCTCCCCGTCTTATTCCCATGCCTCCCACTGAGCTGGTGTGTTACAGGCACGAAGGCTCAGGTGTTCCTAACCCCTATATGGAAACCTCTGAGTTCCTGGCTGTAATTTTTGTCTCCCTTATTTAACTATGGCACTTAGCTCAGACTTCCCATCAAATGCTCTGTAAACATGGGCTCATCCCTCTTTTCATTACTGCAGGTCCTGGACTGGCTTTCCTCGCCTACCCACAGGTTGTCACCCAGTTGCCCTTGTCCCCACTCTGGTCAATCCTCTTCTTCTCCATGCTGATGATGCTGGGTCTGGACAGTCAGGTGAGACAACCCAGGGACAACGTGAGGGAAGATACAAAAATGTCTTCAGGTACAATGGTAGTGTCCAATTCTGCACTTGGGACAGTGTGAGCAGAGTGGGTTTTAACTCTCTCATGATGTGAGGGCTGTGCTTTCCTGCAGCATTCTGGCATTGTTGTTGATGCCAACAGCAACCAAAGCAGAGCTGCAGCTCCCTGGCTTGGTCCATTGGTTTGCAGGGAGAGATCCTGGCAGAAAGAAGGAGTCATGCCTTGGAAAAGGCTGGTGCCTGGTTACCCTGACTGCTCTGCCATCTTATCTGATGGCAAAGTTTTACAAGATGCTTGAGGGAGAAGAGTTATATGTAGCAAAAGGTCTCCACTCTGCCCCTTGAGAGCCCTTACAAAACAAAGCAAAAACCATTCTCTTTGCTTTTTTTACAATTGGTGATAGGTGTTTTTTCTGATAATTCAGCATAAAAGTAGTTACCTAGTGAAGCAGTGAATTGCAGCATACCTTCCTTTTGAGTGCATCAAAATCAAAGGTTCCTGCAAAAACCTGCATTTGATCTGTCATATCTGCCCGTGTGCCTACATGCTCTTCTCTTGCAGCACAAACACCAGTATGAAATGGATGCTCTCTTGGATTACAAGTAGTGTTCATATACCCAAGCCTACTTCACAATCAGACTCAAACCTATTCCTGAAATGTGACACCTGGTTTCCAGGAAAATCTAATCAACCAAATATGGTTTTCAATCATTTCACACTCTCATAAACACTTCATGAAGTTCATGAATGCATTACCACAGACATTATTTGAATTTTGGTTATTTTTCTCAATAATTCCTAAATATTCAATAATTCCTAAAGAAACTCCATTAACAGAAAAAAAGAATATCTGCATGGATTATTCACTCAGTGCCGGTAAATAGTTTGACAATAGGCACTCTAAGCACTCTGTGGAATTAATTTGCTGTATTTGCTTTTAAAATACCTCCTGAAATTCTCCACATCCCTTCTGACAGCCAGTTTCGGTGGGCAGACAGTCTGTTGGGGAGGCTATCATTGCCTGGAGGAAGAGGCTTGGCAGGAGGAATGAAGCATCAAAAGGAAAACAAATTTTTAAAAAGTACAGCTAAATACATGTGAAGAAGCTTTCTGTCTGCATGCTGGAGCTCTGATTCAAACACACCAGCAACAACATAGCAGTTTATGCATATAAACCAATGAACACAGGTTGCTACAATGGCTGTAATTCTACCTATACTGACAGACACCTCCCTCCTGTGCCCTCTCTACCTTGTGTGTTCCCTCTGCTCTCAGCCATTCAGATTTCAGCTCTCCCTCTTTCAGGATATGCTGATGCTTCCTTTTAACCTACCAGTTTCCAGGTCAGGCATTTATTTATTGCTCAGGGAAGCTGAGCTCAGGGGAGCCTTGTGACTGCCAGCCTGTGTCTGTCCCATGTGAGGCTGCCTTGCACGGGTTGGTCATAAGGATTTTCAGCTGCCAGCAGTAAGGCCATTCTCATGGATCTCTGCTGCACATCTGGTAGCTATGGTCAAACTCCCCACGGGGTCCATGCATAAGGGTGCTCTGTGTGGCTGAGGAGGGAATAGCAAGCTGTTGACATTGGAAGAGGGTGGGAGAGAGACGCTCCTTTAGATAGAGGTGCCACACTTGTATTGACTCCCAAGCCCAGATTACTGGACCCAGCAGCTTGTGTAATGATTAGACCCCTAAAGGGGAAAAGGAGCAAAAGAGAGAAGTTAATGGAAATAAAATGCTTGGGAAAGAAATATCATGGGGTGAGGCATAAAGAAGAGAAGAATATGTGCTAAAAATTGTGGCTGGGGAGGGTTGGTGGGAAAAGCAGGATTTTTTTGAAAGCAGACTGCAGTGGCAAGAACAGGAGGCACCAGTGCTCAGCTCCTTGCCACTCTGAAAGCAGCATGCTTTCATTCAGGTGCCTACATGTGCAAGCAGCCACAGTTTGGTCTGTAAACTGGGAAAAGTGAGCCCTGTGGCAAACAGCAGCAGTCCCTGGGGCTAGAAAGGCAAGTCTTCTCCAGACTGCATCCCCAATGAAGTCTGAGGCTGTCATGAGACAATTTTCAGTAAATAGTGCAAAAGTTGTTGTTTATTCCACGGCCAGAAAAAGCAATGTACCACCCTTTGTTTTTCCACCTTATCCATTACACAGGAGCTTAATTTTGACAGGAGACAAAGAGAATTCAACTCACTTTGTAGCCCTTTTCCTCATCACCCATCTCCCTGTCTTCCTCTCTGTGCATTCCCTGGTTTGGCTGTTCTTCTTGCACCAAAGGGCTGTCAGCTTTACTCCATCACATTATCTAAGACATCATTTACTTTAATTTTAATTTTTAAAAAAATCTTTATTTTTCTTAATCATCTTTTCGTGTCCTTTTCTGCTGGACACCACCCTCTGCCCTTGACCATGGCTGTTCTCCTCCAAATGCACTTCCCCTCTGGTCTCAGATCCCCTGGCCCTTCCACAGCTCTGGCTGTGCCTAGCCATGCATCCATGTGGAAAGAATAGCTTTCAACAGTGTTTTTTTAAGTCATGCTAACTCTTTACGATGTGGTACCAGCTCAATCCTGACTCTTCCAGTCAACAAGCCAGGTGGGATGGGGTGAAGAGCTCACTGTCAATGACTACAAAGGCAGCTTAACCCATGCATGAACAGCAAAAGATGCTTTAATGGCACTTGTGTCCAACATAAAAAGCTTAGCTCATGAAAAATTCAAGTGGAAGCCATTGAGCTTTGATGCTCTGGGAATACTGCTTTCCACGAGGATATAAAACCCTGGGCATGCACATCTCCCTTTGCCTTGCTCTGGCCCACATGGAAGCCAGCTCCAGCAGTCAGCAGTGTGCAAGCTCTTCCACCATTCCTGCCCAGCTATAGGTTCAGGCACTCCCTTTTTCTTCCCCACATCTTCCCAACCCTCTGCTGCTCTATTTGGTCTGTATACCTCCACCTCTACTCTTGGGGCACTCTTTCTTCCCAGGGACAGAGAAGTCCTTGACATCAAAAAGTGATGAAACCACTTTCATTTTCATTGCACTGGCTTGTACATCTGCTCAGTGTGACCAGGGAAGCCAGTTTGCTGCTCTCATAAATTCCCAGGGTTGTTGCTAGAGGCATAATGTGCTCTCTGAGAGAGGTATGCTACCTGTAGTTTCTGGGAGCAAAATATAAAAGTAAATCTCACAATTTATCAAGAGATAGCCAGGAAGGATGCACTTCACATATATACAGTCAAACTGCCCTTGTGCCAGAAGGCAGAACTAGTAGGAAAAATGGAAGGCAACACTCATGGGGATTTCATTATGTGTTGTGGTGCAGACAACATTATTATACTCTGCCTGGTGCAGCACTGCACAAACCATCCAGGGGTTTCCTCTAGAAGGGTGATGTGCTGTGAGAATGGGCTTTTGGTATGCTACATGCATTTAATGTGTGCTTGAAAAAGTGAAATAAAGTCAAGGACTGGTAATCAGAGATGTTGTTATTCAAATGCACACGAGACTGGGCAATGCAGGTCCTTACTGAGCATTTTAGATTATTGCACAACACAAGTGCTGTGAAGAGCAAAAAGGGAAGAGCAGTAAAGGTCCTGCACATGTCCCATGAGCAGCCAGATAGACAGCTGTGGCACGGGGCCTGGCAGTGTGGGGAGCAGAGCAGTGATGGGGGTCCCAAGAGAGTTTGTGGGAAGAAAGAGGAGGCTTTTCATGGGGAGCAAAAGGAAGAGATTTATCTCAGCTATTTTTAAGTATTTAACTTTGGTGCTCCTAGCTCCATCTGCATTCAGTGGGGAGAGAGATGAATTTTCAGAAGATGGCTCAGACCAACTTTGGGCAGAGATGCCTCTTTCTTTCGTAGAGTCTGCAGAGTCCATATATCACTAAGGTTCTCAACATTAAAGTTAAATGTGTGGGTTAAATTACTTACATATATATCCTCAGTGTATGCCTTTTCCCATAGTTCTGCACTGTGGAAGGGTTCATTACAGCCCTGATGGATGAGTATCCTCGAGTCCTAAGAGCCAGGAAGAAGATCTTCATTGCAGTAGTCTGCTTCATCTCTTATCTCATTGGATTCTCCAACATCACCCAGGTACAGATGGTTGTGCTTGTACCTCCATTCCTCACACCTTTCTGGCCACTTGGCATAGCACAGCACCACCAAAGCTTTGGGAGAAGTGACAGCATTTCTCCTATTCTGGATAAAGTGGTTTGCTCATCACTGCTACATCTCAAGTGACTTAGGATGCCTCCATAATTTTTACCATCATCCTATTGTCAGTCTGGCCTGTTGTTCTGCTGTTTGCAATAAGGACTCAAGCCAACAGAGCCCAAATTTAGGGAATGCTTGCTGCAAAGAATTAAGATAACACAAAGAAAACCTGTCTGTTGGGGGCTTGAAGCTCTTGAGCTGAAGCTGAGGTTCACGTGAGGGGAGGTGCAGGCTGACTGATCTGGAGACCATTTGTGGAGCAATGTGGGCAAAGCTCCAGGGAGGGGCAGAGCACACAAAATTGACTCCTTCTAAAGCAGAAAAGTAGAAGAGATTCCAATGAATTTCTCTTCTCCTCACCCTCAGCTATGCCTGTACAGGCTGGCTAATTGTCAGCAAGAGTGCTTCAGTTTTGCTGCTGGGAACCATACTCCAGTGGAAACATTGCAACAGTGGCTCTACTGTCCAAGAAAATTAACATTAAACCAACGGATATGTTCAGTAACAATCCAAGCTGCTGGATGATATTCTTGGTCATAATCTATAACTGAACTCCTTGACTCTGTTTTTGTTTTTCCAGGGTGGCATTTATGTCTTCAAGCTGTTTGATTACTACTCAGCCAGTGGCATGTGTCTTCTTTTTCTTGTCTTCTTTGAGACCATCTCAATTTCTTGGTGTTATGGTAAGCGCAAAACACCTTGTTCCTTTGTTTTCTCCATGGACATGGTGACTTACTGAAAGAGCCAAAGCCAGTGAAGACAATAACAATTTTGCAAGTGAAAATAGCTTAGACTGATAACTTCAGAAAATCAGGAGTGGAAGGCTGTCATCTCACTTCTCCAGGCCATCACAAAGACCTCTGCACAGACTGGCAGATTCCCAGGATCCTTCCTTCTGGGCCCTCAAGAGGATACCAGGAACATGGAAGTTGTTAGCATGAATTTGTGTCCCAGTACCCCATCCCCTCCAGCTAATGCTTCTCATGCCACACTGTCACAGTCTTGCTGTGCCTGGCCTGTGCTCTGCCCTGAGAAGAGGTGAAGACCATGGTGTAGAAATGGGGTTTTTTCCAATGCTCATTTCTTCTTGTAGGTGTGAACAGGTTTTACAGGAACATCGAAGAAATGATTGGCTACAAGCCTTGCATCTGGTGGAAGATCTGCTGGGCCTTCTTCACACCTCTTGTCTGCCTGGTAAGACCTGGGGAATCCTCTGTGCAGGAGTGGGTCTAGAAAAGGCTCTAGATTGGCTGTAGGAAAACACTCTGTTCTCAACCCAGCACACGTCTGGTGCAAGGGGGTCCCAGGCAGACTGGAGATGGATAAAGGGATACAGGAGCCTCTTTCACTCTGCCTGCTGAAAAATCACCCATTAAAAACATTCTAGATTATTGCTTTTAATCTAAATGAGGCCATCAGTTCTTTTTTTTTTTTCTTTTTTTTTTTCTCTGAGATGCCAGGAGATAAGCAAAATAATTTAATGTTTTAAAAAGCTATTATTGGCTCTGGCTTTCAGCAACTCCCGCTTCAGCCTCCAACAGGCTTATGAGAACAAAGGCTATCCCCAAATGCAGGATAACGGACTGCAGAGCAGTTTGGCCTTTGCGGGTACCTGCCCTCCCAGCAGAAGTAGTGCAGGGAGTGGTGGGATGAGGCCAGGGACAGGAAAAGGAAGACTCCTGACACCAGCAGTGAGGATGCTGTTTACTTGCATAGGAGCTTCTGTGGGGGTAGAGCTTGTCTGAGTAGTCTAGTGAAGAAGGAAATCAGGGGTGTTCCAATTCCAGCTTTTTACACAGGATAAGAAGAAATTACAGTAATTTCACAATTATAAGCCGCACCTGATTATAAGCCGCACATTTTTTATTTTTTTTTTTAAGCGAGGATCCATGTGTAACAAAGTAACAAATTAGTAACAGAATTGCTGCCAGCTGGGTTTAGTGTCAGGTGCTCAAGTTGCAACAGTTTTCATAGACCAGCAAAGCCTTTAAAGGCAGCCCCAGGCACCCTCCCCAGCTGGCTCTCACTTCCGGGTTGGCATTTCGCTGGGATTTGTCCACAGATAAGCTGCACCTGAATATAAGCCGCACTACTGGGGTAGGCTGGATTCTTCAATGAAAAAGGTGAGGCTTATATTTGTGAAGTTACTGTATATGAAATTACCAGTTGGTGGGATGAAAGAATCTAGACTAATGTAAAGAGCTTTTGGGTGACTGTAAGTCTGTGAGGAGCTAAGAGGGTAATGAAGGAAAAAATGGCTGGACCCTGATTTTGTACTTTACCCTGCAATGGCTATTGTTCTTTTCCAGGGTGTATTCTTCTTCAGTGTAGTGGAAATGACCCCTCTGACACTGGGAAAATATATCTATCCTGCATGGGGACAAGGCATTGGCTGGCTCATGGCCCTGTCCTCCATGGTTCTGATTCCAGGGTACATGCTCTACTCTTTCTTCACCTCAACAGGGACTCTCCGGCAGGTAGGAACAGCTTCACTTCCCTGCTCTCAGCTCAGGATAAGCTCCTCCCTGATCTAAACCTGAACCGAGCAGACCCTGCTCTGACAGCACCACCAGGTTGGTGCTGCAGGAGGTCTATGCACCAGCTCCCCCAGGGAGGGTTCAGATCAGTCCCAGGGCACTGAAGAGCCTCCAGTGACAGTACAGCTGAGCAGAACACCTCTAACCCTGGGAGCTCTGCTGGGCTGTGGCTGGACAGGCAGGTAGACCTTTAGGTGGTCTGTTGTTCCTGTTGAGATTTGTGTGATTATCACCACAAAAATGGAGCCCTCCTCCCCTGATTATCCCTTTGGCATGGGGTAGTGGAGCCATGGAAGAGTTTGGGCAGAAATCCTTAAGGTTTCTTGAGCCCAGAGAAATCCCAGCTCCTGACAATTCCTGGCTATGAGCATATTTACTTGGCACTCCTCAGCAGGGTGATGAGCATCCTCCAAGCCTGAATCCTGAAATGTCTCAGGCTAGCCCCTGCTAGTAGCAGAAACAAGCACAGGGGTGGTTTGTCATGTGCCTTTTAGGGAATACTCAGTGACTGAGGGGTTAGGAAGGAACAAAGACCCACAATACCCATCACACTAGTCTTGTTTAAAACATTATCTTTAGTAATTTGAGCAGGATTTTATGTAGCATGGGTCTCTATGTCATACCCAGTACTTACTGTTAAGATTTTATTTACAGTGTTGACATTCAGTCTTGAGAGCACTGTGCCCCAAATCCCTGGCTCAGTGCTTACACTTGTAAGAAGTCACCCCAGGAGTGTTGATTTATGGCTTCCCAGCCCAGCTGGAACAGCAACCAGATGCCATCTAAATCACATGAGTTTATTTTAGAGATGCTGTATTTTAAACAAAGTTTGACTAAAAAGAGTTGTGGCTGGAATTATTAAGCTGCGGTCAGCTTCAGGTTCTCTGCCATTGAGGTGAAGTTGCAGGTGGCTTTGAGTTTTCTTCCTCCCAGCATTCCATTTGGATGGGCTCTGATGTGGGAACTGGGTAGGTTTGGGGTCTCAGATCTGCTTTCAGTTTCTGGTTTCTCATCTGAAGCTGGGTGTAACTACTTGTCCTTTCTGCAGGACTCAAGCCAGGGTGTTATGTCAAGCCATATCAGTTGTTGATTTTAGGTTGAGGGCCAGTGCAATTCCAACAGTAGTCCCTTTCTCAGAAATTTACAGTGTTTCTTAACTCACTCATAATGGGAGTTAGAAAAGGGGGGCGGGGAGGGAAGCCTAAAGTACAGGTCTGGGTTCAACCCTTTGCCTAGTCTCAATGCTGTTTCACTGGAAATGGAGAAAGCACATCACAGCCCAAACTGGTCTGCATCCTCTCAGGAGTGGCTCGACTCCTGCTGACCAAAGGCTTGGGCCAATTATGTCCACAGCCCTTCCAAAGTGCTGTGTACTCCTGTGCTGCCCCAGGGGCTTGGAGGGAAGCTTTGAGTGTGTTTTTGAGCCATCCCCTCAGCATCTTGTGCAAACCATCAGCATCAGTAAGCAACATGAGTGGCTGATTTTCACCCTCCCTCTCTGACTCTTCCTCTAACATTGCCCACAAATATTACGAGACCCAGACCCCCTCTCAATCATTCATAGACCTAGGAGTGAGCAGCAGATGGCAGCAGGAAGAAAGTAGGCTAATCTGTGTGTGCATGTGTTAGTATCAGAGAGACAGGGAGAATTTTTGGCCTCTTATATGCACAGATCCTGGATTAATTTGTAATAGAGCTGGAGCTGGAGGGAAATTAGATGCCAATCCTGAATAAAGTGGTTTTGACAGTCAGGAAAGATTACAAGTCCTTTTGATCCTACTGAGCATGAATGTGAGAGGGGAAAAAAATACCATGAATGGCAGAAGCAGTTCAGTGAACATTTCAGGGAATTCACCCAGCAGCAGCTACTTCAGTGGTATTGGAGGGTAGGAGTTTGTTTCCCTTTTCTGGAAAGAGATTCTACCTGTCTTTGTGATGTCTGTTCAGGTCAGGCTTAATCCTCCTCTGCCTTTTCTTTTGCACAGCATCAGTCCCTGCCTGACTGACAAAAGTGATTCATTCTTCTTCATCACTCCTGATGCTCAATTCACACGCCTCTAGTAATGATTTGCCCCTCCATATTTTCCTGGGTTCCTGCATCATTTTATTTGACTCTGCAATTTTTGTTTGATTCGCTCAGGGTGACAGGAATTGCAGCTGTGCAAAGGTTTGTGCAGGTAGATGTTCTGATCTGCATCAAAGGCGCACACTCTAACCTTGTTCAGGTGCTGTAGTTACTTAGTAATGCTTTGTAATCACCACTAATTGGAAGATAGGTCTGCTCTGAAGCCTGTGTCATTGCAGCTCTCTCTTCCTCCTTGCAGTTGGTCTTGCCTGGTAACAGTTTGCCTCTGTTATCAGGATGCTCCCAGTATTTCAGATGAGAGGAGGAGTTGCTGTGCTCTGTGCAGCACCAAAGCAAAGAGGCTTTTGGGGTACTGCCAAATGCTGCTTGAGGAGTCACTCCATCCACCATCCCCTCACCCTGTAACCTCTGAGCCTTGGGGTGAGGCTCCCAACTCTGCTGCCATCCCATGCCCTGGCTGTGCCACTGCTGCTGCCCCCAGCCCTGGCTGACACACTCTCTCCTTTCATTCCTGGGCAGCGTTTGCAGCAGATGACACAGCCCAGACCAGAGGTGCACGCTCAGAACAACGGCCTTCAGCCGAAGACATCCTTGAACGGGAGGATCTCGGATGCTGCCGTGTAGGAGGAAAGCCTGAACTCCTCACCCTGCCCTGTAGTTGCTCACTCAACATTGTCCCTCGAGCTCCTCTGGCACAGCTCGCTGTCCCTAGCTCTGCAGTGGTTTTTGCTTGTACAAGAGAGGACCTAGTGGAGGAATCTGTTCATGGCTCTTCCTCCTGTCATGGCTGACCAAGGCACTGAACAAGCTTACCACCAGGGCATTGTGTGGTGATCACCTACATCCTGCAACATCCTGGTCCAGGCCCTCAGGGAGGAGCACCTGGTGCCCACATCTTCCTTCTCCTGAGAGAGGTGGTGTCTCTAGAGAGCTTAGGTTGATTGTTATCCACTTGTCTGTTTTTCTTGACTTTCCATGTGAAACTCCACAGAGCATCCCCCAGCACACAGCTGTGTTTCACCCCAGAGAGATTGCTGTCACCAGGTTCAAATCCCAGACGGCTGTTGATTGATGGAACATAAAGCACCAGCAAATACATAACTGGAGGGGATGTGTAAAACAAAGGATTCTAGTGCAGAACAAGGGATTCTAATGAGGAGTCCTGCATGTTGGTAGCTGTAGGACATCACCCCGTACATGGAGAAGGGCTTGGGGACTGTGTGATGTTCACAGTGCCATGTTTCATCCCTGCACAGTCTCCAGACTGCATTCATTGGGACTGACACTGTGAGCCAGATCCCAGCAGAGCAGTCAACCTTTCTTTTCTGGAACATCTTGCTCTCTGTAGCTGTGTGCAGTCACCACACCCTCACCCTACAAAGCAGCTACTGCACACCCTCACCCTACAAAGCAGCTAAAAGGGTAAATGGAGGGCTCTTTGCTACAGGCTGTTCAGGTCTCCTACACTGACCTCAAGCTTCATACAGAGGCAAAGCTGTGTGATAAAGAGATTTTCCAGCACTGTGCAAATCTCCCTCCAAGATAAAACAGGGTAGTTCCTTCCAAGCACCCTCCCTGGCTGTGTCCCTGGGTGGGAATCAATCAGATGGAGAATGATGCCCATAGATGGTTCCATCTCTATCTTTTTCAGGAAATGGCCACTCCTAAATGCCAGCTGGTGGAAGGCAAGAATTCCTGAGGCAGTTGGCAGGATGCAGCCACCGTGCTTAAACCCACTCCCGTGAAGCAGAGCTGACTTCCCTTGAGAAGTGTGTGTTCAGCCAACTGCTGTCACTGGCACATCCCAACTCCCAACACATAAACCACAGAGGGCTGTGAACCCTTTTAGATAGTGCTGGAGGAGTGTAACACCTTGGAGATAGTTGGGAAGTGTTTCAGAGCCATCCTACAACAGCAGCATGTTTCTTGGTTGTAAAGCTTTGTGAAAGGAGGTGGCTCATCATAGCACCACGTGTAGGTGTGACAGTGGCAGTCCCAGTTGTGCCAGCCTCCCAGTGACCCCACACAGAGATTATTCTTGTACACAGAGTGTTTGATGAGCACACATGCTGTGACTTAGTTCTGATTATTGCACAGCATTGCCAGGTCTGCTCACATTCCCAGCTTCAGATCAGAATCAAAAAATTCATAAATGAGCATCCAAGTAAAGGTACATCCCACCCATCTTTCCTACCAGAGTCTGGTCTCAGAAGTGACACACCGCAGTCCCACAGGGGTCCTACTGCAGGTGACAGATGAGTTATGAATCTTTACACAATTGTCTTGCTCTCCAATAGTAGCTTCAAAATGCTGCAGGTTGGCCCTGTGCTGCTTGTCCCTGCAACTCACCAGAGCATGGGCCAACCTGCTCTTCTGCCAATTTTCCAGCCTGTGGATCAGTAAGAGAAAGAAGAAAGAAATTCTCCCATGAACGCTAAAGTCAGACCCCTTTGGGAAGTGGGTCCCCTGCCATCTCATCGGTGCATCTTGCTTAATGTTGCTTCAGATATGTAACCAATTTGTATTTGTACTCATCGTTCTCAGCAGTTATGGCTGCTGGGCATTAAGTGCATGTTTTGTGGTCCCAGCAGCCTGAGCTGAGATCACGCCCTGTCCCACCTGTAATTGTTACAGTGTTTGTGTCAAAAAAATCGCGGGTGTTAAATAGACATGATGAAATGCTGTGTTTATAAGCTTGGTCTTGTAAAGCCAAAAGCCAAACACTGAAGGCTGCAATCATAGCTCATCACCATTAATCTCAGCCAGTTACAGACATGTCACCTTTCCTTGTCCCTTAATTGTCTGTGCCACTCTAGCTAAAAATTTCTATTTCAATTTCACGTATTTTTATGCAATGGGACAATAAGGAAACCACTCTTTATAAGCATGTATGTCCTTTGAGAGGGACATCTGTGCTCCAAAAATGTGTTCAAGCTCTAAACTTTGCAGTAATGACCCTTACTAGGGACCTGCTTTTGTCTGTGCATCCAGGTCCCATAACCTCCCTTCCCTCAAATGCAGACTGTGGGTGGCACAGGTGGGTGATGGCCAGTGGACTCAAGTGAGGGTGTAAAATCATGGAAGACTTTGTTTCTTCCAACTTCATTGGGGCAGCTCAGGTCTGAGGAATCAGTGACAGTGGTAATTTTTTTAACTCTTGGCCAATGAGCTTGATTGATGGCAGAGCTGTTGAAAGGTTGCTCCTCTAGGGGAGTGGAGAGGAAGGGTCCAGAAAACAAAGTTCTTTCCCTGGTTGCTGAGGAAATCTCTAAGCCCCCAATTCCTCTTTGGTAGGATTTTAGCCCCAGCATCTCTTTGACCTGTGGCACATTGTGTGGACCTTTGTCTGTGGCACATCATTCCAGATGTAGCAGCAGGGGCTGCTCACAATAACAATATTTGATGAGATTCAACCATTTGCTCAGTTTTCTGCTTGAGACCTTCTCCTTTGTTCTCTCTCCTACCCTGCTCCTTTTTGTTCTCTTGCCTCCATCCTTCCCCACAATCATTTGTCCAGTGGAAATTATCTACCTCCGTTTTTTTCCTCCTGCTTTCTTAGTTCCACTAGTAAGAAATTACAACTCTTCCTCCTTTCTCTTCCCCTTTCTATTCTTTCCTCATTTCTATCTCTTTGGCTTATCACCAGCCTCTCTCCCCTCTCCCACGTGCTCTCCTTCCAGCATAGAACTTCTTCCTGCATGCCTGTGGCTTAGCCTCTTGCTGTGTGCATGCTCAACACTTCTGCCTACTGAAAGCTGGAGCTCAGGATCCCACAGCTTTTCACAGGATCCAATTCCTAAGAACCAATTTCCATCCCAATATCAAAATTATAATGAAGTTACAGTTCTCTTCCTCTTTGCACCAGAAAATGCTGTGCCAAGGAATACTATCACCTGGTATTACTAGAAAGACATTTCAACCCATATTCCACCAGTGTCCACAGAGCTGTGCCTGCTCTGAAAGATTTTGTGGCCTTTCCTGGTTTTGCACTGTTATTTCCATCATGAATATTTGGATTTGTGAAGTCTGGCATGCATAACCTGGCAGGTAGGAATTTGCCCTTAGTCAAGCTCTGTCTGATCCCCTTCTCCAGTGTTTCAAACTCATCCCATCCCATCCTTAGAAGAGCCTTCCCACCTCCACATACAGGTTTTCCATCTAGTGAGAAGTCAGGGGTGAGAAGTCAGCTCATCCCACACCTCTGAAATGCCGCTGTGGGTGGTCTGTCAAAGCAGCCATATCTGTTCATTGACTGTGAGAACTGCTTTTGTCCTGCTCCTCGTTCCTTCCAACCCACCCAGAAGAGAGGATACATAGCCAGGATGTGGAATGCTCCCCTCTCCTCACTGCTGTGGTTCAGAAGGGGATTGTGCTCCCCTGTGCTCACCTACAGCACTCCTGCCTTTTCCCTGTGCCCTCACCTCCCCAGCACCTGCCAGCCTCTCCCTCCCACCACAGGCAGCTGCTTGAAATAATCCTTTCTGAAACCTCTTCATTCTAAGGAGCTATTTAGGGACCTGTGTTCAAATCCCTCTGAAATCCTCTTTTTCCTAAGGCCTGCAAAATATAAAATAAATGCCACTGTGCCCATCCTCTGCTGCAGCAGGGGGTGACATGGGCCATGGGAAAGGCAGGATTTTCTGGAGCTGCTACCCCTGAAAATCCTGGGAGAGGGGAGCTCTTCCTGCTGCCATTCTAGCAGATGTGTTTCAGCAGCTGGCAGCTGGTTGTAAAACATTTGTGCCATGTCCATGACAGGGTAAGTGCCACGTGACACTGCAAGACTTTAGCTGGCCAGCCATTGTGCAGCTCGTAGTCTCTCCACAGTTCTATTAAATGGTGTGTTGAGAGGAGCTGTGATGTGCACCGGAGTGCCCTTGAGTCTGGTGCTATTGTGTGTGAGCAATTTGTCCTTGTCCATTGCCTGTTCCAGTGGGCTTCTCTCAGGACTGGAGGATCCTGATTGTATTTGGTGGTGATGGCCAAATGAGGAAGGGGTCTGCATCACTGACTGGACATATCCATTGTGGTTTGGCTTGTACTGAGGGCTCCCAGCTTTCACCAAGCACTGCCTGCCTTCCTCAGCAGCTGAGAGCACAGGTTGTGGTGCTCAGCTCTGGGTGTCTGCTGGCACTGGAGGCCACATGGTGTGCCCATAAAGCACAGCAGGGGATGGGGTGCATCCCAACATCCCCACTGCAGCCCTGGCTGAGGCAGCACTGCCACAGGCTGTATGGGGCTCCTGACAATTGTGTGTCCATCATCCCTGTGGTGCTGTCAGCTGGGAAGTGTCGGTGTCTGGAGATGCTCAGGAGGGGTGAGTGCTCCCCGCGCTGGTACCTGACAGCCGTGACGCTGATGGAGATGCCTCCTGACAGCCTGGCATGATGCCACTGTGCTGCCAAGAAAACATCACCAGCATTCACTGCGACCCCAGGGACACCACAGGCCCTCGTGGGGTAGCATGTGTCCCTACCACACCCCCTGGGGACAAGCAGCCCTCACCCCTTAGCTGCAGCCCTGTGCAGACTGATCATGGAGTGATTTATCCTGGGCAGTAGAGATGTTTCTGCTTCCAGATGAAAAAAACAACTCATCAGGAAGGGGCTTGTCCGAATCACTGGTGTAATGATATGGGGAGCAGGCTGGCCCCCAAGGGCCCCATAGCCAGAACATAGGGGCAGGTAAACTGCTGGGGGGCACTGCTGCCTGATCACTGCATCTCCCACAAGCCCAGGGTCCAGTGGCAGAGCATGCCATGGTGGCACAGCTGGATATTTTTCTCCCTTTGAAGCTGCATGGCTTGGAGAAGGCTCTTGGCCAATTTGAATTGCATCATGCTGTTGAGGAAAATATAAATATCCTGCACTGACCTCATAAAGAAAAGCACCTGCTAGTTTTGTGCTGACACTGCTGACCCAGATCCAGAAAAAACCTGTTCCATATCTCTCCAGACAAAAAGTTCTGTCATGTAAACTCATCCCTTGCCATCAACTCGAAGAGCACTGCCCACTGTCTGCTCAGTGGCTCCAGAACCCCTTACACAGACCTGGGGGTACATCAGCCCCTGGGGTGATGATTGCAGGACATGGTGGCACCTGTGCCACCACATCACACAGGCAGTGCTTGCTCCCTGCCCTTCTCTCTGCCCATCCCCAGGGTGCCCATGTGCCTTTTGGACACTGTTGGCTCCTGAGTGGCTGAGCCCATCCATCCACCACCCTCATTTCTCTGCATCCCCCTCCATCACATGCCAGAGCTGACTGACACAGCTTTAAAAATAACTCCTAGGTGTGAAGGAGGGCAAGAGATGGAGGGGAATGTCTGCATCTGGTTGGAGATGGACAATATCCCTGTCTGCTTCTCCCTGCCTTCCTGATGGTGCCACCATGTCCTAGCCAAGCTGGTTCGCTCTGGGTCGCTGCTTTCTTGGCACAAATGCTTTGATGTGTTTTTGAAGCACATTTAGTCCTGCAGGGGGGGAGAGAAAGAGAGCTGACATCTCTGTTCCCTCTCTGCACTTACTGCAAATGAAGGGATTAGGAGTTATAATCCAAGATTCTTATTTTAAAGCGGCTTTTCAGCTCTGTGAGGGTAACTTCAGCGTGATGCTCCTGGGGGAGGTGGTGACATAGCAGCTGTCACAGCCCCCAGTCACCCGGGTTTCGAGACTCAGTGGCACCAGAGTGCTCCAGGCTGTGTGAGTGGCTGTGGGAGCAGCACTTCTGCAAGGAATGGGAGAGTGTGTGCAGGGGGCTCTGCAAGCCCAGGGTACAGGGGGTATCCCATCACTGGGGGTATCCCACCACTGGGCACTTGCCTCGGCACCAGGGAGTGCATCCAAGTGCAGCCTCTCTGACAGCATCCCAGCCACTGCCTGGTGGGGATCCCGTGCACACAGTCCTGTGGGGACTGCCCCCATCCCTGGCAGCACCCTAGACCCCAAGATGACCCTCCAGCTGTGTGGACTCCTCTGCTGGGCAGGGCCTCGTGAGTGAGATTGGCTGCTGCCCGTGGCAGCATCTGCTCTCGGGATGCTGAGTGCCAAACTGCACCAGCCCAAAGTATCCTGCAGCCCTTGGAAAGCTTCTGCCCCACACTGCCAGCAGTGTCTGCTTTGGAGAAATACAGTGATCTTTCTTCTTTTGGATTTGTTAACTCCTTCTCCTTCTTCCCACTGCATTCATGGCAGACCTGTGCAAAATGCTAGCAAACTGATGATTCTTTCACTGGCATCTCTGCCAGCCTTTCCCTATGCTAATTATTATAGCCTTGCCTCTTCTAGAGCAAATCAACAGATGGCTGGAGTTTTATCTTTGAACAAGCTATTTAAATGGGGCTCTGGCTTTCCCTTGCACATTTCTTTCTTGGCTGCATGTCCTGAGCTGCTGGATGGGTTGTCCTTTTTACTAGGGATGTCAGAAGTTGTGAGCTGAGACTGAGGGCTGAGGTCAGATTCCAGGAGATGGGTTCTTTCCTTTCCTTTTAGAAAGGGAAGATAATTCTGCCCTGGTTCACCTGGCCTCATAGAGTGCTGTGTTTTCGATTTAGTATGAGAATAATGTTGATAACACCCTGATGTTTTAGTTGTTGCTAAGTAGTGCTTACCCTAAATTAAGTGTCTCATTCTCTGCCCGTGAGGAGAGGCACAAGAAGCTGCGAGGGAGCACGGCCAGGACAGCTGGCCTGAACTGGCCAGAGGGATATTCCATACTGTAGCACTTAATGTCCCGTACGTAAACCAGGGGGAGCTGACTGGGAGCTGATTTTACAGAGGGGCATGTCTTCCCCAGCAGCTGGTGGTGACAGGAAACCTTGATCTGTGGGCAGTGGTGAAGCCTGACTCTGATCAGCTGTGCCCCAGGCACCCCACTTCAGCACAATCTTCCCAGAGTACCCCAGATGAGGTGTAAAGGGACCCATAATGACCTGCGCACAACAGTGGCACTGCAGGTACATGGCAGCTCTGGGTTTGGGGTGACCTCCCTGCCACCACACTGCCCCCAGAGGACTCCCCTCTCTGTGTAGGCATTGGGATGGGTCTCTGACCCTGGAGGCAGTTTCCTTCCAAGCAGGCAGTGAAGTGCTGAGTTCAGTGGCAAGGCTGCATTTTGCTTGATGGGGTGGATAGAGACAGCAAAGCATTTGAGGAATGTGCTTAATTAAAAATCCATCTGAAAAGTTTCAGTGAAAAATTGCATCTCAAGATTCTCTGTGGAAAAGAGCGGTGTATTTTGATCAATTCCAACCACACTATGTATAAGTTATTGCACATAATGGATGCTGTATAGATATAACAGGGTACAGATGCACTGTGACAATTGTAGTATTTGCTTTTTGGGTTGTAATCCTTTGTACCAGCACTACCTTTATATGTCTACATAGAATCCTTCGCAGAGACACTTGCCATCTTCCAATTAATAATATTGTCTGTACATTGGAGCAAGTGAGGAGTATTTCACATATAGACAATCTGGTTTTATTGCTTTCATCTTTACTTTACAGCCAGGTGTGTGATCTGAACATCAGCCAGGAACTTTAATAATCTTTTGTTTCAAAACATCTTAGAAAATGCCTGTTTTGAGTTGGGCTGATTTCTAATATATCCATGGCACACAGAAACATAAATGGACGCCTCTGAATCCTTGGAAATATCCTGTCTGTGTCTTGGGAGGGCTTTCTGTCCTCCCAAGTGTTTCATGGTGGACCTGGGGATCTAAGGGATTCTTTGAAGCCAGCAAAGAATTTGCAACCTCTAGAAAGGGATTTTTAGCAAGTGCAATCAGAATCCAGCGTCTACTGGACCCAGCAGCAGAGGAGATGTAGCTTGCCTTCCCCCACCCATCGCTTTGGAGAGGAGAGCTCGCTTCATGTGCACGTGCTTGATTCTCTCTCAAAGGTCAGCTTCATTAACCCTGGGGTCATGCTTTGTGTAAATATGCACTTATATCTGATCTGAATGAGAAATGCAATTTTCCTTACATGTCTCCCATCCAAATGTTCCCCAAGGCTGAGCCTGTGTAACTGGTGAGATGTGCTGCAACGGTGATGCTGTAGACAGCACAGCAGTCCTGCTCAGGCAGCACATGTTGCCTATGCCCCAGAGTTTTGTCCAGCATGTCCTGTAGAGGTGCCTACACACTCTCTGAGGTGTGGTTCTATGTGTTGGCAGGTGCTGTGTACACTGCCCCATGGTGGGTGCTGCTCTCTGGTGCACAGGTTCGTGTGTGGCCACAGCACACAGCCAGCAGGGAATGCTCTGCAAAGCTGTGCTGGCCTCCCTCCCCAGAGGTGCAGCCTGCACACCCAGAGCACCCAGCAAGATGCACAACAACAAGCTGTGCCACAGAAGGGCTCTCCCTTCCCCCTCACTGTTTTCCTCTCTGCCTCACTGCAGGGGTGAATTTCACAATTAAGTTGCCACCTCCTGAACAAGTTTATTGGTTCCTGGTTTCCTTTGGATCTGGTCCTCAGAGAGCCTGAGCCCTGAGCAGGCTGCTCCCGAGGCCAGCAGGAATCCAGGATGCTCAGCACTCCATGGAAACACCCCTTGATGTGTGGCTGTGTGCCTGCACACGCTGCTGGAGCCCAGGGACACCGGGGCGGGGGCTGAGGCAAAGAAGACATTGGAGCACAAGTGACATTATCTCAATATAATTTCTAAAACTCTATTGGTTGAACAGATAAAATACCTCTGATCTATTTTTGTTATGTTTGTTACAAAATAATAGCCATTTGGACTCTTTGCTAGGTGTGACCACACCATTTTTCCCAAAGGAAACTTTTGTTGGTGATATTTACAGCAGGAGACAGGTACAGACAGACAGGTGCTTTCAAAAGCCTATGCACAGGTAACACTTCTGTTGTTAGATTTTAAAAAGACACATTCAGATGGGGTCGTGACTAGTGTTGAAGAGCTGGGTGACTTCAAAGCTGCTGTCCCAGGCATGGTGGTGAACAAGAGGACAAGAACAGCTCTAGCTCACAAAACACTGCCGGCAGTCCCTGGAGCCTACACTACCACAGTGAGGCAGCTGGTGGGGTGGGAGACGGGAAGGGGCTTGCTCAGCAACTTGCATTTCAAACCAAAGACTCTGCCAAGCAGCAGCATCCTTGGTTTAGGGCTCAGATTGGTTTTGGAAACCTCAGAAACATGTGCACATAGTTGTGAGTTGAGCCTTCTGAGAAACATGCATCAAAACTCAAACCTCTTACGGTTTGGAGGCCCTCAAATATTCCAAACCTGGTGGTATCTTTCAGTATTAGTATTGATGAAATTCAGGTTGTGGACCATACCCACACCTTTCATCTCCAGGAAGAAGAAAAAATATGAACAGTGGGATGCTTTGAAAGCCTTGTGAAAGCACTAAGTGTTGCTAACCCAGCAGCCAAGACTATGGCATTAAAAATTACTACAGCAGCAGAAAAACACTGCATTAAACCCAAATTGTTTGCAAGGCTTAATTCTCAATTCTCCTGACACATTTTTGTCCATTGGTGCAAACAGATTAATTTCACCGGGAATGCACCAGCATGAAGAAACATCAGGATAGAGCCTGATGTAACACAGCTCAGTCTCTCCTACTGTTCAGCAAAGCTACCTTCTCATTTGGCCACTGACTGCCCAACACTCACTGCAGAACACTGTTCTCTAGCTTTCTGTTTTCTCTCTCCCCACACTCATTTTTAACATAGAGGGGGCATGAATTTGGCAGCAAAAAGACACTGGTTCATTTGGGTTGAGCTAATCTCTGTAGCAGCTCCCTGCCTGACTCCTCCACCTGAAAGATTGTGCTAGGCTCATGATCAGAATCACTGCTGTCAAGAGCTGGTGATTTTCCTTTGGGCTGGTCCCTCCAGGTGGGCTGTGGTACACATTTTGTCCTTCATTAGCTTGTCACTGAGATGCTCCTTCTAGCCTGCACCCTGACAGTCTGTGTGCAAGGGTGTCTGCTCACAGCTGTACAGCTAAGCTGAGTCTGTGTCTCACTGGTGTGTGGGAGGACTGTGGGAGCAGACAATACAATAGATCAGATGAGGTGCAGATACGTTTTAAAGTGCTTGTTATCCTTCGAGACCAGCCTTCCAAGAAAAAAAAAAAGAATCTCTATTTTGAAGTGAAGTCCGAAGGGCTTGGCTCCACAGTGGAATTTTGACCAATCTGTTCCATGACAACCTGGAACAGAGTAGTTTTGTGCCTCTAAACCCAACAGAAGATGTGGTAGCCAGCAGGCTAGAAGACAGCAAGGGTTATCTACATTTGCTTCTCTGTCCAAAACTCAAGACCAGGAGTAGCCTTAGCAAGGTCATGGAAACAGAACCAGCTTGCCCTGAGAGAATACTGTGCCTCAGGTACCTCAGCACTTCACTCACTTCTTCCCTTCATCCAGCATGGAGAAGGGAGTCTCAAGGCAGTTTCCTTATTTCTTCTTTTGATGCTTTTAGCTCTCCCAATCAATTATTAAAGCAGCAAACATCTTTTGTAGGAACTTCATAGGCATTGTTATAAATACTTTATCTAAAAAAATTATTTCCTCAAGTATCTTAAGGTTTTTTGCTGTTGTCACTTTGTGTTAAATGTCAAGTAAAATCTAATTTATTTATTTTAACACACACACAGAGCTTCATTGGCTCACTGCACTCTGGAAAAACCCTGAACTAGTACTGCCATTCCTCTCAGACAGTGAAATAACTACTGGGAAAGGGGACAGTGCCAGTGCCTCCTGGACACACATTCCACTGAAGCAGTGAGCAAAAACAACAGCAGCCACACACTGCATTGACTAGACAATGGCAGATGCCACACATACTTTCTTGGGAAGCTATGGGCAGCTCAGATGAGGTTCTGGCTGCTGTGAGGCAGCAGGGACTCCCTGGAGGGAGTCAACAGCAAACCCAGACCAGCTGTGCCTTACAGCTGGCTGGGAGATGAGGGGCTGAGCCCTGGCCAGGGGTGAGGACCTCTCCCAACATCCAGTTCCAGATGTGGAGCATCTAAACTGCCCTGAGGGGCTGGCTAGGAGTAAGCCTCTCTAGTCTGAAGGGAGGCTGGGCTTCTATTCAGGGTTTTCTTACAATCTTCTCTGTCATCTGCTTCTGCAGTCTTCCCTGAGCCTGTGCTTGTGGACTTGCTATCACAGATAAAAGTAGCAGCCTGATACCCAGGTAAGCAAACAAGTCAAACCTCTTGGCACAGCTGGGTCCATGGGTCAGGCTCAGACACAGAGGGACCTGGAAGTGAGCAGGGTCCTGCCCTGGAGGGCTGACCAAATGCAGGAGACCAGTCACTCCAGCCCCTATTTCCCTAACTCCAGCTGGTCTTCTGCCCAGGTCACACATGTGAACTCTCTCCCTGAACATTCCAGCACAGCCAGCAGGCATCTGGGGAGCACTGAGGGGAGCTGAGCCTGTCCTTGATGCACTCTGGCTTATGTCACTGGCAATGGCCCCAGAGATGAGCACACTGGCACAGTCCCTAAGGAAATTGCTGTGTGGCTTTTACCCCACAAGGCAAAAAAAAGTTTTCTGCTTCTGTCTTCATGTCCCTCTTTTCCTGACATTTTGCACATCCCTGCCACTGGCAACAACTCCTGCCATTCCTCACCCTACATCATCAGCACCCTGTGCTCATGTCTCAGCCTTGCATGGGAAGGAAGAGCAAAATAAAATAAAATTAAAATAGAGGCCCTAGAAGGCATTTTTTCCTATTTTAGAATCCTAAAGTTGATCTTCTTAAATCTCGAAGGGAGATAGAATGAGTGAGACCAAAGCCTTTAAGCTAATTAATACCTTCCCCTCCCTACTGCACAAAGAGATTTTTTTTTCCTAAAAATACATCTACAGCCCATTTTTAATGCTGTCTTCCTTCACATCAATGTCCCCATTAAAGCAGAGGAGCTGAGCTGTCATGTCTATCTCAGGATCTGCCCCTCCTCTCACTTTGAAGCTGAGATAGAGAGGGAGAAAGAAGAGGTCTTGGAGCCCAATATCTGGGCAGCTTTCTTATAAGAAGGGCTGCTGGAGGTAAGAATATAGCCAGGCAAGAGATATCAATGGGACCTCACATGAGTGGTGTCCAAAAAGTCCCTTCCCTCTAACATAGGTGAAAGAGCCCAAGTGAATGGAACACTTCACCCCAGAGGGTGAATGTAACACTCAGCTTTGCTTTCAGAGTACAAAAATGCAGGTGGGAAGGAAACAAAACCAGCCAGAAGAAGGAAAGCAGAGGTGGGTCTGTTTTAGAGAAGACAGTCTTTTGTGTGTGTGTGTATGTGTATGTGTATGTGTATGTGTATGTGTATGTGTGTCAGTGTGTTGAGGTGGGAGGGCACTCTCAGTGCAATCTCTTTGGAAAAGTACACATCCACTCCAGAGAGATCCCTGGACTGAACCCCTCCCTTCTGCTCCCTCAGAACTGCTTGGTGTTTCCTCAGTAAGCATGCTCATACATATGCTACCATACAGGTGTATTTACATGTGGTGAGGTCTGCTAGGTCTCAGCAGAGGTCTCTGGTACAATGCTCCAACATAACAACAGAAAAAGTTTTGGTGTTCAGTGAGGCCACCTTTGTGTTGTACTGCAGCTCAGGACAGTCCCCCCTCCTCCTCTCAAGCTCTCTTCCACTCGTGCACTCCATTTGGAACCGGCTGCTGCAAGGAGATAATACTGGAGAGTGATGAGGAGGAAGCGTGGCAAGTGGTGCAAGTTCTTACTCCAGCTTAGCAGGTGGCAGCGATGGTGGCAGGGAGAACTCCATCCCCAGGAGTGCCCCAAGGTTGGTCCTTGGTATGGGTGAGTCCATTTCTCTCCAAGACTGTACCAGGGTGGGTACAAACCTGTGGCCAGGTAAATGCAAGGCAGGAAAGGAAGTCAAGGAGTAGGAAACGGAAGACAACGGTGCCTAGAAAGCAGCAGGTCATCAAGGCTCTGAGATCAGGGCAGCAAAGTGCTACATGGGGACAGCACGAGCACAGAGGCCAGTGGGGCTGGCAGGGTGTCAGGGGATATGAGCATGTAGGTTGGCAGTTTCTATAGATGGCTCCTCACAAACAGCATCATCTTGAGGGGAGACAGGGTAAGAGTTAGTCAGTCGGCTTTTTTTTTTTTTTCTTTTCTTCTCATTTTACTAAAAAATAAATCACAAACTAGATCTCTGTAGACAGAAAGGGTCAATGGGAGGCAGTGGGGAAGGGAAGTGGGGAAGTCTGTGCTGTTTGGTGCTGGTGGTGTGGCTACACAAGGCTGCGTGAGCCACTGGAATACCTGCGCCTCTGAAGCAGCGAGCTGGGGGGACAATACTGGTGGGGATGGTTGTAGGGAGGGGGTGGAGGTGGCAGGGGAGGCTGATTGACCAACTTCACAGGGGTCCCAGGGAGCCCACTGCCCCCAGCGCGCCAGGAGGTGGAGGTGCAGGAGTCAGAGGTGACATAGCGTGTCAGAGTCTGGTTGAGGGCCGGCTCCATCCGAGCGAGGCATGGTTTGTCCAAGACAATGACTTTGACAATCTGCTGGCACTGTACAAGTGTCCCTGCTGAGGCAGGGTGTGAGGGCACCAGTGCTGTCTCCAGCCGCTCCCGTGGCATGTTAAGACGCATGCTGGGCTGCATTCCACTCTCGGGCCCCAGGGCGGAGTTGTGCTGGTACGTTTGAAGCCTGTTGTGAATTGACACCTAGTTTAGAAACAGCCAAAGAAGCATTAAATGTTACAAGACTTTTCCCATCTGCTGCTACTGGCTGCCCTGAACCCCGCCACCAGACGACCTCACATGCATTCAGCCCTCCCTCCGTTGAAAAACCAGAATAGGTATGACCCTGGCTGCACAGTCCCCCTCAACAGCCCCATTGTCCCCATCTAGCCTAAGTGTCCCTGTCCTTTCCATGTCAAAGGCAGCAGAGCCTGCGTTCCCAAATGCAGTGCAACTCTGATTATCCAAACAGCATAGGGAACACAAATCGACTCTAGGGGTGGAGGTGTCCATGAATTCTCATGGTAATGAACAGACCTCGAGGTCATGCCTTTGTCCCCAGCAGCAAAAAGGAGAGAGGGACCAGACCACAAGGTTTCAGATAATCGAGGCTGTACGTTTCAGCAAAATGACAGCAGCTGAATCTGAGATAGAGAGCGACAGAGAAACTCAAGCCTTTCCCAGCTCCCTGCCTTTCTAAGTAGGAAGATAAATCACATGACTGGCTAATCTGTTTACAAAGGGAAAAAACCAGAAACCTGACACAGTCTAGCAAAAGGCAGCTCCCTCTGATCCACTTGATGGTTTGTCAGTGAAAGGAAATGATTTTCAAAAAAAAGAAAAAAGAAACAAAAAATGTCCATCTAGCGTATACAATGTTAAAATAAATTCACGATGAAATGGCAGCAGATTAGATAATCTCAGAGAAATGGAAATGCTCCTCTGCTGGCAGAGTAATACTTGGTCAGCTGAAAGCAGGTAGGGAAGCAGGAGGTCATCAGGGTTTCCACATCGAGATGCTGATAATGGAATCAAATAAGGGAGCTCACTGAGACCAGGCTGTAAAGGAGGAACTGGCCTGGACTGGAGGTCCCTAGCAGGGCAAGTGCAGCAGGGAAATAATGCTTCCCAAATGATGGATGAAGTTATAGTTCCTCCTGGCAAGGAGGCTGATGGAGACCCCAAACCAGAGCTAACTTGCTGGCTCAAAACAAAAATGTCAGTCAAGTAACAAGCCCTGGGTAGGAAACAAGCGCTTGCAGGTTGGCACTTCCAGCCAGGCAGGGGTACAGATGGGACAGTGGGGCTGCCCTGAGGGTCTGGCAGAATCAGCAGCAGCACCAGCAATTGGGAAGGAGAAGCTGTGAAGTGACCAAGCTCCGCACCACGCTGGAACAAGGATGAGCTGTCTGTCCCTATCCAGGCATGGAGGTTGCTCAGACTCACTGCACAGCAGGACATAATATTGTATCAATATTTATTCAGGTGGTGGAACATCCCACAGGAAAATCTGGCATGAAGTGCCAATGACATTAGGATACATGGAAGCCATTCTCACCGGGAGACACTTCTCCCAACAGGAATAGAAAACTGGCTGGCAGAGGCACCTTTCCCAGGAATGAGGTATCTGCAGGGAAATAGGGTGCTCTCCAAGGAGAAGAAGCAGCACCTACTCCCCACAGAGAAGCTGAATTCTTCAAGTAAATATACGCTGATAAAAGGGGAAAGAACTACCCTGGAAAAGGGCAGGCCCAGGACAATGGAGATATTCCAGACAAAGAGTAGGAAGTAGTTGATAAGATTTTCAGTGTGAAGACTGCATTTTCCTGTTTCCTCACAGGCAGTGGGAGTATGGGTGTCTGTGAAGAAACAGGCAACCCACTGGATGCTAGACATTCCTGCAAAGATAGATGTACACAGGGCAGCCAAGCTCCCTAACTAGGAAAGTGAAGCTCTAAGGAAGGTCTGGTGTACAAAGGCCATGCTTTATCCCCTTCAGGGGGATGGAGAGACAGAGCTTCAGAGATTGTGCAAGAAAGCTGGGCTGTGGGGAATTTGCATGTGATGCTGCATGGAGTTAGCATGTCAGGGAAGTCCTTAGTGGGGCTCTCAGTCTCCCCAGAAGCAGTGGGGTGGTTTAGTCCACAGCGTTTGGGAGCTTGGTCCATGAAGGATGTTACAGTTATAAAAAACGGATTGAAAATGCTTTGAAGTTTAGTTTGGATTTGAAAGTTGTATTACCCGTCCTAGCAGTAACTTTTAATTGTATCTCTGGAAATTGGTAAAATTGTCAGTCTGGCTGGGGAGGCATTGATTAAAACCTGAGAAAAGAAACAACAGAGAATGTGAGAAGAGCTGAAGTGAGAGAGAATTACTTACCTCAGCTACTCTGCACTCTACTTACCTCCACTGTGCTGTCCGAGACCTTCTCCCCCAAATCCTTCTTGCCTTTGAAATAAAACAAAAGATCTCACTCATGAGGTCTGCCCTCTAATCAAGAGTTCACACTGTGGACTGGAGAGTTAAAGGGAGTGGTGCAAGGGCAATCCAGACTCTCTTGCAACCTGTTAGCTTCTAGTGAGGTAGGTTTTACCTATTCAGGGAAGAAAACTGGGCCAGGTTCTTCAGAAGTTAGCCATGCTCTATCAGTAACACCTCTTTATCAGGTATTAGAACTATTGATTGGGTAATGAAACTTAAAGGGTTTTTCTAGGGCATTTGAAGAATGTATACGCTCTCATATTTCCACTATTTGGCCAAGGCTTAAGGATACAAAACTGAACACCTCTTTTTGCAGTTATTCTCACAGGAATCAGTGAGAACACATTTGCAAAGGCAGCACTTCTTGACCAAGAGAAGTTGGGTACTTGGTACCCTCTTACCTGTTGGAGAGCCTTGCTTAGACTGCAGTTCCATCTGGGCTCCATTGGTCCTTAAGGAGAGAGTCTTTGTCCCTTGCTGTTTCTCCAGTTCCCCTACAAAACAGACATATGGAAATAAATGAGGAGAGCAACTGAGGGAAAGTCACCAGCATCCTGAAGGAACAAAATGGGAGCAAAATTCAAGGAGAATTAATGCAAGGACGTCACAAGTGAAGGCCAAAAAGGGAGAGAGGAACAGCCAAGAAAAAAGAGAAACTGGAGAATATTTGACATGTGGAGAAACTTATGTATCTCCAGGACCTTCTACCTATGACCTACACTTATACAGGATTGGCAAGTGCTGCACAGATGGGGACCACTGAAACTGAGCTACTTTGGCTCATCAGTTTGTACATGGAAAGGCCATCAGTTTGTACATGGAAAGGCCATCAAAGGCTCCATGGACATCTTGTCTGTATAAGGCCATGGACTCACACAGACTGCTTGCCCTCAGGACAGCTCTGTTAAAGGTATGAGATCTATCCCAGCTATTTACAGATCACATTTGCATAGTCAAAGGAGTATGGGACAAAGAACAATCTTCTGGATGCGACAGTCTGAGCTTCCCTATTCCAGGCCACTGTATCACACTCCCTGTTTCATAACCATCGTAAGTAGTTAAGTCTTTCCATTTCTCCTGCTGGCCAGTGATCACAGAGCCTGACTGCTTTTTCATCCTGTCAGTGAACCCAGGAACAATCCTGTGCAGATTTGCCCTGCTCATCCTCTTTGCCCCTGTTCCTGAAGAACTCTTCCTTTACCCTTTTTCCCTTGTAGATGCAGTGGGATGGCATTGGAGTGTGAATTGTAGGAGAGACTCTTACATTCAATTCGTATCTGTTCCAGTTCTGTCACTTCTGCTATTGACTCTTTCAGGTCTTCCACAAACTTCTGCATTTCCTCAGCACCCAGAGAACAGAAGTGTAGTACCTGTTTCTTCTCTGAGCCTGAAACTGGAGTGACCAGTGTAATGCCATGGGGGTAATCTGAAAGAAGATGTGTCAACAAAATAAAGAGGTGTTATGCATTTTTGATGGAGTAGTATGCTGTTTTGGTAGGTCTGAAGGCCAGAGAGTTTTCAGCATGAGTCCAATGGAATTTCACACCCAGATTTTGTCACACTGTCAAGTAGTGGGAACCTGCAACACTGCAGCCCTCCAAAAGAACAGAAGAACCAAGCTGCAGCAAGGCAAGTGTCACCAGCACCACAGTGGTCCCAAAACCTGAGAACTCCAGCTCCTAGTTACTCTTAGTGCAGCACTGGCCCTGGGAACCTGAGCATAGGCTCTTTTTTACAAGGAATATAAAGCCTTTCTCAATCTGTGGAAGAGTAAACAGTGTTTATGAGGCCAATGGCACTTTTTCTCCTGTGGGAGATGCAGCAGGAGAGGTTGTCTTCTGGGGTCAAAGCCATTGCAACCACAGTGGCAGACTTGTTCCCAGTCTCTTCCTTTCATCTGCAGAGAACACAGGAGGCGTGTTGGCACAGCATGGGTGGGGAAGCTCATTGCACTCTGCAGAGAGAATGGTAAAGGGGAAAATGTGTGTCTGTAGGTGTCTGCTTAGTACTCCCTACAGGCAAAACACACGGGAATGTAAATGAAAGGCCATGCCCAGAGAGTGGAAATATAACAGCAAAGGCCTTATGTTTTAAAGATCAGGTTTGTGTGCAGGAAGGTGATGACTGGAGAACCAGCCAACAGAATCAGGAGAACACGAGGGTGCAGAGAATTTGTCACACTTTTGACTGGACTTCCTCTCCCAGGACAGTCATGCTACTCCTGAAAGCTGATTCCAGCTCTGATTGTGCCTCCTGGGGATGCTCAGGTAAGAATGGCCCTTCAGTTCACACAGGGATGTGGGAGCCTCTGCATGCTGCAGAGTAGGGTGTTGGGAGAGTCACTCAGCTGCAAGTAGAGTAGAGGAGGGATGGAAAAAACTTAGTATAGCCACAGTGCTGCTACACTTTGCCTTCCTTGCAGCATGTTCTCTATGTGCTCACAAAGCCTCAGGGCCATCAGCCATGCTTGCCTGGGACTGCTGTGCTGTTCCTGTGCCTGTGCCAGAAGGAATCCTGCCCATTTCTGGAACTCCTCCATGGCACAACCTGTCCCAATCATGACACATCATGGCTCTATTCCTAGACCATCAAGGTCAGGCTGACTAGGGCTGGCCTCCCGCCATGCTTTGGTGGATGCTGTTCCAAGGGCTCTGCCTTTGCCTGGGGAAGCCATCAGCACAGCATGGCACTGTGCAGGGACGTGGCAGCAGCACCCTCTGTCAGCATCCAAGGCAGCAGTGGGGCTTGTGACTTTGGGCGTGAGGGGAGAGGGGCTAAAGCTGGCAGCAGCAGTTCTGTCAGCAAGATTCTGCACCTACTGTTGGCTTCTGGGAGCTCAGTAGGATGTATATGGGGATTGATTTCCCAGTCTTCACCATCGGTGTTGTTCCTGCCACCATGACAAACCAGATCCTTCAATGAGGCCCTTCTGCAGATGCTCAGATCTAGGAGAAGTACCAGGAGCTTCTTCTCATCACAGTGTACATGAAGCATGATCTCCTTGGCACCAAACCTCAGTTTTCTCTCCTCCACTTTTAACTCTGGCAGAGTCTCTCTCCTACTGCAAACTCACACAGCCCCCTCCTTCCTTCTCCTTTTCTCTGCCAAACCCCTCCAGGAAACCCAGGAGCAGTGGACTTACACTCATTCTCAAAGAGATGAAACTGCATCCCTAGCAGGCCGACTGACTTGCAAAATGTGTATGTTGAAGAGCTTTTCTTCTTCGGGCAAAGCTTGAGGATCTGTTGGAGGGAGAGAAGCATCATTGGTGCTGGGGAACAGTGAGGCAAGAACAATGCAAACTGCTCAAAGCAAAAAAGCTTTCTGCAAGCTCTGTTAAGTGTACATGGGAGCAATGTTTGGTGACAGACTGGCTCTTTGCTGGGGAGCTGCCTGGAATGCTGCACTTCTGGAATCCTGTAGGCATCACCCTAGGCCCACTCAGCTCTCTTCCAGAGGTGTTGACTTTTTGATTACCACATTTCTGACTTTGAAAGGGTAATTCTCTTCACCAGAGAACAGATCAGAAGGCAAAGGGAAGCCTGTCATAAATTCCTTGGTGCTGGGAAAATGATAATTTGAGAATGCTACGCTGCCCTTGTACCTCAGCACTAGTTCTTATGGATCTGGTTTACCCCATGGAGCAGAGGGACACCAAGGCACAGATCTTCTCCCCAGGTTCACAACTGTGCAAATGGCTGCAGAGGAATACGTGGGTAAAGCTCTCTTATCATCTCCTCCTACAAAAGGGTTTGGGTTTAGTCTTGCATCTGCTACAACCACGGTTTCACTTCACCATTTATTTTAGCAAACTTCTATTTTTTTTGGTCTCCTTCCAGTCTCAGTGTAACTCTGCTCTCCTCTACCTGCTTAATTCCATTGCTGGAGCAGGACACTTTCAAAAATCCTCTACCCATTTAGAGGTCTAGCAAATACTATCCAGTCTTTAACAGCCTTTTCCATGTTAGAAGGCAGTAATTTTAAAGTGTCTGGCAGGAAGGATTTAAAGTGCATGAAAGGGCTCTGTCTAGTATAGTACAAACAGACAAAGAAATGAACCTCCCTTTCATGCCTCAAAGGCATGAGAGGGAGCAGTGACATTGCTTGGATGGCTGTGGGATGTGACAGTTTGTTTTTTCAAGGGTTACTGCAGTTTTAGACTTAGTAGGTTTTTAACAGTGAAGGGTCCAGAGCTATGTCTTACAATGTTGATGAACTGGGAGCTGTCCTTAGAACAGGGGCAAAATGGATGTGGTGGGCTGGTTTTTAGATTTCCTCACAGAAACCAGGGCAAGCATACTCACCACCAGCAGGTCATTGAAGAGGAAAACCTCCCGCTGGTGAGCTGCCTGCTTCTGCACTTTGTTCACATCGGTCACTTCATACAGGCGGCTGCAGCACACCAGCCGGCGGTGGGGCACGGACAGCACCTGCAGACAGCACACAAGGGCATGCAGGGGCTGAAGGAGGGGCCACTGTGGGTCTGCCCCACCCTCAGGCTGCACAACCCTGCCCAGTGACACAATTCCACCCACTCTGCCCAGACAAATCACCTCCTCACCACCACTTCTTGCCATCAATTTTCCTGCTGGTGGAGTAACAGACAAAGCCTTTGTGATATGGGTAAATCAGAGGGCAGGCTAAATGTAGCCGTCTTGCGCACACATCCCACCTTTGGGTCACTGTTTGTCCTCTCTCACCCCACTGGACATCTGCAGGTCTCCTGGGCTATGAGAAATCACTCTGCTTTATTGTGGATAAACAGTACATACGTTTTTACACTACAGATTGGTTACTGCCAAAGAAGCTGTCTGTGCATTTGGGGATCTCTTAACCCCATCAATTTTTAGGGAACTCATTAGAGACAGATGGATAAAATTGTTTTCTGTCACTTTGCCTTTCACTTCCAACACCCTTAAAAGGCCTGAAAATTTGAAACGTTGCAGAGCTATCAGTTGAGCACTGGCAGGCAGAACCTGCAGTAAAATTCATGGGCAAACAATTACTGCACTAGATACTGTAAACTCTGGCCAAGGATTTCCCTCAAAATTAGGAAGGAATGAGATAGCAGGAAATAGTTTGGATAAAAAGGAGTAAATTTGTAGAGACAAGCAAAGAATGTATTACATAAGAGAAGAAAGTCATAGAGGAAAAACACAGAAAAGAGGGCAGGGAGGGAAGTGGGGGACAGAGGGGCTGAGTGAGTGCTAGCAGGGTTATGGGTGCTCACCGTTTTCATTCCAACTATGGACTTCTCCACTTTGGTGACATAAGTTACATGGTCCTCATTAGATTTTAGCTCTTTCTGCTGGATCCTCTCATAAATCCCCACCACCAGATCCCGAGGGATGTCAGCACCGTCGTCCACTCCTGCCAAACACAGAAAATGTTGGGCAGGCCAGTCAGAGAAAAAAGGAAAGGGAAAAACCAGTGGTCCCTGGCAGGTCCCTATTACCTCTTCATTGTGCTGTGCTGGCAAGGCTGAAGGGGAATAGCAATTTAGGCTGTCTCCTTTGTTTCTCTAATGCATCAAATGCACCAGTAGGAGAGACTGACAGCTCTAAGGCCAATGCAGTTGATTTCATTATTCCATTGCTCTGCATGGTGGCTCCCTTCCATGTGTTCCCTAAGGTTTTATAGCCACAATTTCACATTCATATATCTTGGGCCGCTCAGCAGCAACCCCTGCATTGATTTTGTATCACCACAAGTGCAAGATGTGGAGAAGGCCTATGATGGGATTCAGCAGCTCTTCTTGCCAATGCAAGCATCAGCTCTCCTTGTCTGCTTGGTGACATCCACCATTTTCCTTCTGTGTTGTCTCCTAGGAATAATACTTTCCTGCTATTCTGTTTATGGTATCTCTGTCTTGACCCTGCCCCTTCCCTCTTTTACATCTCCTTAGATAATTCTCCAGATTTTGCTGACTGACCCTTCAGAGCCTGGCAGAAAAGGTTTTCTTCACCCTTCCCTGAGCCAAACACTGCAAACCAAGCTGCCAGTCCTTCCTCCAAACTGAATTCCTCCAGTCATTTTATATTGATTTTTTCTGCATTCTTTCCAGCTCCCTGGCCTGAGATGTGCTGTCCTGAGTGATGCTGGTGAGGAACTGCTGAGAAATGGAAAGGCATTGAGATGTCCTGACTCCCTTACCTAATCCTTGCAAATGTATCTCAAAAAACATTTCAAACACAGGCTGCTGAAGCTGCTGGCCTGGGCATTGGCCTGTAGATGAGTCTGGATTGAACTGTCCCTCCTTGTCTGTGATGGAGTGACATTCACTCGCTCTAATGAGTTGTGGTGTGTGACACACTGGAGTTGAGTGACCTTCATGCTGATTTAATTCATTGTGGTGTGAACAGACAGATTTTAAGGCAACCCTAAGTGTATGTTAACATTTAAAATCCCCCTCTTTTGTTAGAGCTATCAATTGTAATACAAAAGGGTATGATGACAGGTAGCAGCCCCATTCAGTACCTGTGGAATTAACTTGAAAGAGGGCCTCAGTGTCACATTATACCAGTCTGAAGCAGGTGACAAATTGTGGAAGGTGTGGGAGGCTGAGATGACACTTTCTGAACAGCCAGCAGGACAAAGAAGTAAGTCAAAGGAACACAGAAAAGTAAAAAATCTTCAGAAAAGACAGGAATTTATGCTGGAAAAACTTTGAGGGAGCTTTATCTGAATTGCAGATGTGCAGGAAGAGAAACTTGGAAAATGGCTGACCTGGGATGACCTAGGAGTGAATATGGCTGGGAAATGAGACAATAATTTGTCTAGACATGATGTCAAAAAGGCCAAACAATACTAAGCTGCATTAGTAGATCTAAAAATAAGAACAAGGCATTAGCTCCATATATGAGTATGTTGTGACCACATCTGAAAAAATGCGTTTAACAGCCTATTACCTGGATGGAAAGGACCGACCTTGAAAAGAGAAGAAAATTAATTTGGGGAACTGATGTATCAGAAATTGCAAAGAAGTAATGTATGCATGAACTCTGTCATGCCTACAGTTACTCTAAGTAATTGCAGGAAATTAAGAAGGGGAAGATTCAGCCTGAAAAAAAAGGAAAATGTGTTCATAGCAGCAAGTAGGACTTGCTTAGCCCAACCCAGCAGGAAGGATGGAGCTGAACAATAGGAAAATGTAATACAATGGATTTTTCTAAGCAATGAGATATCTTAAAAGATGAATCCATCTCTCAGAGGAAAATGGTTGGTTTCTGAGAAGGTTGGACAACTTTCTGCAGAAAACAAAGCTACAGTAGTTTCACGAATATAAGCCGCATCTTTTTCACTGAAGAATGCAGCCTT